>LS990916.1:4898957-5498957 GCA_900464855.2 Musa schizocarpa
TAGCAAAGGATTAGATATGATCCTTGCAAACAAGGATCACGTCACAAATAGAAGTGGAATTGGATTTGTAAAAGGATCACATCAAAATCCTACCACTTTTATAAAAGGACATACATTACATGTTTCATCTTATATAAAATGTAACTTTTGTTACAAATCCAGACATATTGCCTACAAATGTCCATTTAGGAAAATTAGTCCACATAAATTAATATGGGTTCTTAAAGGAACTATAAATGATTCAATAATGAATAACAAAATAAGTGGATCAATTTTTGAGACACCCAAAATCAAATTGGTACCTAAAAATCATCCTCTTTTATAGACAAACCCACAAGCTAGGAGCAAGAGATAGTATCTCGATAGTGGATGCTCAAGACATATGACTGGAGATCCATCTCATTTCTCTATGCTCACTAGCAAAGAAGAAGGGTACGTCACATTCGGAGACAACAACAAAGGCAAAATCATTGGCAAGGGAACTATATGTAATAAATTAAGTTTTTCTATTGATGATGTTTTACTAGTTGATGGATTGAAACATAATCTCTTGAGTATTAGTCAATTATGTGATAAAGGTTATATCATTAAATTCGAATCAAATATGTGTATTATTGAAAAACCAAACAATAACATGACTATGATTACATTAAAACAAAATAATGTTTACACCATTAACCTTGAGAAACTAAGTAATGAGATGTGCTTCTCTGCTCTAAATGATGATGCTTGGCTTTGGTATAGGAGATTAGGCCATGCAAGCATGAAACTGATATCTAAGATCTCATCTAAAGAATTAGTACGAGGGATTCTATATATGAAGTTTAATAAAGACAAAGTATGTGATGCATGTCAACTAGGTAACTAAATAAAAACTAGTTTCAAACCAAAAAATCAAATTAGCACCACTAGACCATTACAATTGATCCATTTGGACTTATTTGGACCAATTGACACGACAAGTCTAGGAGGAAGTAAATATGCTTTTGTAATTATGGATGACTATACTAGGTACACTTGGACCTATTTCTTAGTTCACAAAACTGATTGTTTCAAGTGTTTCTCTAAATTTTGTAAACTCACTCAAAACGAAAAAGGCTTCATGATTTCATCAATTCGGAGTGATTACGGTGGCGAATTTCAAAACCGTGATTTCCAAAATCTTTGTGAAGTTAATGGATACAATCATAACTTCTCCACTCCAAGAAATTCTTAACAAAATGGAGTAGTTAAAAGAAAAAATAGAAACCTACAAGAAATGGCAAGGACTATGTTAAATGAACATAGTCTATCCAAGTATTTTTGGGCCGAAGCCGTGAATACGGCTTGCTACATCATGAATAGGGTTCTAATAAGACCGTCTTCATCAAAAACTCCCTATGAATTATGGAATAACAAAAAACTAAATATTTCTTATTTTAAAGTTTTCGGTTACAAATGCTTTATTTTGAATGAAAAGGATTCCTTAGGAAAATTTGATGCTAAATCCAATGAAGGCATCTTTCTTGGTTACTCTTCCGTTTCTAAGGCTTTTCGTGTTTTCAACAAGCGAACCTTAGTTATAGAAGAGTCTATTCATGCAGTTTTTAATGAAATTTCTGATTTAAAGAAAAATAATTTTGATGATGATTTTGATTTTGATAATTTGAATTTAAATGAATCTCCTCCTAAAATTGGCAATTTGGAGGCATCTTCTTCCGAAATTTCCTTACCCAAGGAATGAAAGTATAGTTCCTTTCTTATTTTAAATAATTTTACCAAAGGCAAGGTTGATACTACATTGTTTATCAAACACTTTGAAAATAATTTTCTTATTGTGCAAATTTATGTTGACGATATTATTTTTGGTTCTTCGGATGAATCGCTATGTGAATCATTTGCCAAATGTATGAGTCATGAATTTGAAATGAGTTTAATGGGTGAATTAAACTTCTGTCTAGGATTACAAATCAAACAACTTGGTGATGGCATATTTCTTAACCAATCTAAATATACATTAGAATTGTTAAAATGATTTAACATGAATAATTCAAAAGCGATAAACACCCATATGAGTACTTCGACTAAGTTAGATATGGATAAAAATAATAAAAAATTCGATCAAAAAATATATAGGGAATAATAGGTAGTCTACTCTACCTCACCGCGACTAGACCGGATATCATGTTTAGTGTTGGACTTTGCGCTAGATTTCAATCCAATCCTAAATTATCTCATCTTAAGATGTTAAAAGAATATTTAGATATCTTAAAGGAACTCCAAATTTAGGATTATGATATCCAAAATCTGATAAATTTGATTTAATATCTTATGTAGATACCGATTTTGGCGGATGCAGGATAGATAGAAAAAGTACATCCGAAACATGCCAATTTTTAGGACATGCACTTGTTTCTTGGACTTCCAAGAAACAAAATTCAGTTGCACTATCTACGGCGGAAGCCGAATACATTGCTGCAAGTACATGCTGTGCACAAGTTGTTTGGATGAAAAATACATTAGAAGACTATGGAATTCACTTGAAAAATATTCCCATAAAATGTGATAATACAAGTGTCATATGTCTTACTAAAAATCCAATTCAGCACTCTAGAACTAAGCATATCGATATTAGGCATCATTTCATACGCGATCATGTCCTTAACAATAATGTCGTTCTAGAATTTATTGACACAAAGCATCAATTAGCAGACATTTTTACAAAAGTTTAAATGAAGACCAATTTGAATTCATTAGAAGGGAACTATGCATGTTAAATTGTCCCTGAAAATAAGCTTGTTTGAATGTATTTTTCGAAAAATGTCTCATCCTTGTTTCATTCTTTTGTGGAGTTGATTTCAGCCTTCTCTTTCGATTCCAAATAATATATTAAAGTACAACCCAATATCTCAACTTATCTTGAGTCAAACACCTCTGAAAATCAAGAGGGGGGAAGAAAGAATTTTTTCTTCTCTTCTGCGGCAAGCCAGCGGTGGCGCCACCAGAATCGACGGTAGCACCACCTGAGCGCTCGGGCGCCAAGCAGTGGCACCGCTCGTTTTGGCAGTGGCACCACCCGAGAGCCCCTTTATAAGCCGAGGGGTTAGGGCCGACGGTGACACCGCCCCCAACCTGTGAGAAACTGCCTCAAGCTCTCCCACAACCTCTCTAAATCTTTATTCCAGCATTTAGAAGCCTTGGAGAGGGATTCTTGTTGGTCCAAGCTCTCCATCTTCCAAAAATTTCTCAATAAGGTAAAATCTAAAATTTTTCCTCTCTTCTTATTATTTTACCTACTCCTTACAGTTTCTTTCATCTATCATCTTGTCTAGATAATGGCTCCTAAACGATCAAAAGGGAAAAGGGTTGAAGGAGATTCATATGACCAAGACCTTTTTAGATCTAAAGAAGTAGCTCTTAGGTTTCCAAACTTCGAAACAAGATGTATCCATAAGGGTAAACATGTTGATCTCAATGAACTAGGAAACCTAGAACTCATTAGGTGGTTTGCACATCTAGATACCCTACCTCTGCTACAAATAAATGAACCAATTTATCCTAGGTTAGTTAGGCTATTTTATGTAAACTTATATGTGGATAATGATAGCCTAAGTACTTACCTACTAGGAACACAAATTAGAATTTTTGATAGTACTATTTGTGAACTAATTGGAATCACTGAAAAAGATAGGGACTGTTATTTTAGAGGTAAATGGGATGTCAATATAATCGGAGCAACTTACTCCGAAGCCATCGAAACTATTTTTGCAAATCCGGACCTTGGCATAATACCCAAGAGTTGCGAGCACTTACTGTCCTTTAACTCTAAAATCCTTCATCATATCATAACCAGCATACTATTCCCTAAGCAATTTCATCTTGATGAAATGAGTCTAATAGAAATAAGCATCATGTATTGGATTATGACCGGTCAACATAACTGTTTTGGATACTCAATCCGGCGACACATGCAGGATATTATAGCTAAAGATACTATGTTGTCATATAGAGGGTTAATCACTCAATTCCTACTTGCCCATGACATTTGTATCCCACCCGATGAAGAAACAATTCAAAGTGATAGGTATAACATCATCAATAGAAATCTACTGAAAAGACTTAGGTGCACATTTAGCAATGATGGGTTAGGCAACCTAGAAGGACTGATTCAATTCCCCCACAAGTAGAACATCCCGAAACACCAATTCTTAGGGGAAATGAATCTCCTCCTCCTAGTCCCTTTGGCGCAGCACCTTTGGCTCCTGTTTCTTCCTCCGAAGAATTCATTATGGTAGAATTGTATCAGATCAAATCGCAGCAAGAACAAATTCAAATTCAGCAAATTGAAATTTTGAAGAAACTATGACAAATGAATAAAAAAATAGATGTCATATATCAGCACTGTGGCTTACCTCCTAAGGATTAATCGATGTAGTTTCTTATTCTGTTCTGATTACTCTTAATGTGAAGTTAGAAGTGTGTCATCTTCTCTTGAATAAAAAACTGAACCTTCGTTTAAGATGTATTGTTAAATTCTGGATAATTACTGATTTGGTTTGGAATCTGGATAAATATTTCTTGCGAGATTAACTTGACATGATGAATTCAAATTTTGTATGATATGATCACAAACTGTGTGTTTCAAGTCCCATCTCCTTATTTTTTGTTGATGACAAAGGGGGAGAAGTGATGACTTGTATGACTTATGCGCATCGATAGCATGACTTATATGAATTGCAAAAGTTTGTCTTATATGCCTTGCTTGTCTTATATGCCTTGCAAAATCTTTGAGTATATCGCAAGATTGGTTGATCATATGAATTGCAAAAGCTTGTCTTATGCGCATCGATAGCATGACTTATATGAATTGCAAAAGCTTGTCTTATATGCCTTGTAAAATCTTTGAGTATATCGCAAGATTGGTTGATCATATGAAATCATTCCTCACATTTATATCATGAAATTCATGTTGAAAATCTTTATCATATTGAAAAATTTTTATCTCTCATCGAAGTGAAAATTGTCTCTTATCATTTGACTTGAAAATGATTTTCAATAGCTGAAAATTATGAGCAATATGAAGTTTCGTATTTGCTCATGCTTAATAAGACAATGATAAGTTCAATGGTTAGAACTTATCGATTTATGCTTGAATTCAAAGGGATGGAATTCAAGTGGTTTTATCTTCTCACAATATGGCATATAGATAGGGGGAGATTATTGAATCTCGGATTTTGATGATGAAATCAATTAATGGGTTAATTGATCTAATCCATATTATTGAAGTTAAGTGTGCAGGATTAACTACGACAGCCTAAAAACATAAAGCAAGGATATCGAAGTCAAGTTCGATGGATGTTTGAGAGTCCGAAGATTCGTCGGAGATGCTATCGGAACCAACCAAGAAAGATCGAAGACTTGACGGAACTTTCGAAAGTCTGCCGAAGAGATCGTTAGAGATTCGTAGAGATCATCGAGAAGGCTCGGCTACTTGTTGAATTCGTCATAAGATCGGGAGCCTGCTGGGAGTCCGCCGGAAGAAACCCGAGGGCATATCGGAAGTCCACCAGAAGATCGCAGGAAAGCTCGCCGAAACAAAACTTGACGTTGACCGGTTAAAAATATGCTTAGGATTATGTTTTTAGGTATGTAGTTCACATGTAATTAGGGTAAGGATTAAGGGACAATCCTATATCTTGGTTAGGGGCCAATTGGGCCCAAAAGTGACCTGGTTTGGGACGGACGTGAAGCCCAACCAGAGATTTGTAAGGACGGGCGGTGGAACCACCGGACTGGGCGGTGGCACCGCCCAGAGCCCGAAGTGTTAGGAGGTGGCACCGCCCAGCACCCGAGATCAGGCGGTGGCACAGCCACTGACAAGCAATGGCACCGCCAGTACACCATCTAATAGACATTGACATGCGGTGGCACCGCTAGTCTCGAAAACCCAAGAGAATTCAAAATTTAGAGCCCAAATTTGAATCCTCTTGGGGCCTATAAATACCCCTCAATTCTCAGTAGAGAATACAACTTTTGCAAAGCAATAATAGTTTGAGATAAGAGCAAAGTCATAGCAAGTCTTGTTTTCAAATTGCTTGAGTGTTCACCTCCTTTCTTCTTGTTGAAAAAATTGTAAGAGTATGAACCACTTGTAAAGGTTGTAAGAGGGGTATTAGTCCTTCCCCTTCAAAGTAATTTGCTAGTGGAAGTTGGGAGCCTCATTGAAGAAGACTTCGCAAGTGGATGTAGGTTATTTGACCGAACCACTCTAAATTGGCGTGTTCATTGAATCTGTGAGTACTTACCTTTCTGTAATTGTTTCCGGTTTCTTACTTTACTCAAGTTACAATCAAAGCGAAATCTTCTTACAGGAATCATTTTCAAACTTACAAGTGTTAATCCACTGCACTAATTCACCCCCCCCTCTTAGTGCCGCTCCGATCCTAACATGATGAAATCAATTTCCAAACAGAATAAAACAAGAATAGATGAAATAAACAAAAGCTCAATTTTGATAGAATTTGAGAGACACATTACATAAATTATTTGAATAACAAAATTACTCAAGAAAAATATCATTGGAAATATATTTCAATCTACTTTCAGATAAAATAAGTTTCATATAAATTAAAATTTCTAACAAAGAGTTACAAACAATTTGGTAATCAAAGGTCGGAAAATAAAATATTTATTTTATAAAATTCATAGGTAGAATTTAATAGATAACTAGGCAAGTAATTATACTCTAAATCTTTTAATCTAGGTATCAAAAGAAAGATCTACGAGAGTCTAAATTCCAACAAAGTATGTTTTGTATAAATCAAAATTTTAATAGGGAGTTATAAGTAGTTAAATTTCTAAAGGTTAGAAATTTCAGTCCCTATTTTATAAAATTTATAAGTTCGATTCAATTAAATATTTAGGTAAGTAAATTTACTTTAAATCCTTCTAGTAAGCTATCAAAAGAAAATTTTAGATTTAGATCAAATAGTTTTTGTTTAAATTTGAAATCGATGCAGAGCTCAAAATAAAGAAGAAAGGTCATAATCTCAAATATATATATATATATATATATATATATATATTTGTGTGTATATGTTATGCTTAGATTCATTCCGAGTGTCCGATTGGTATATGATAATCGGATGCCAATTGTAAGTTGGCGGGCTAATGAACTTAAAATGAGTCAACCTTATGAGAATAATTTATTGCACGGATATGACACTAAACTGGATTGTGTGTCTTATTATTGATAGAATGAGAGAATGAAGAATGAAATTATAAGGATAAAACAAAAAGGCACACTTCAAGTAGTATCATGTGAAGTCTATTTATACATAGTGAAAGAGGATATTTCTTTAACCGAGCAGAGAGATTTCCTCGTGCAGTTGAGGAAATCTCATCTGCTATGCAGTTGAGAATATCTCTCTTTTATCAGAGAAAATCTCTCTGTTATTATGCCCCCGCAAGATAGAGCTCCTGTCAAGGATACCGATCTTGGATCGATGAAACAAAAATAGTTTGCGGGCTAGAAGCTTCGTGAGTGAGTCTGCAAGTTGATCAGCTGTATGGACATAAGAGACACGAAGTTGATGTCTGACAACTTGATCTCGTAGGAAGTGAAAGTCGATGGCGATGTGTTTCATGCGCGAGTGGAACACTGGATTGACGCATAAGTAGGTAGCTCCGACATTGTCACAATATATTGTGGGAGTATGAGGAAAGCTAACTTTGAGTTCCTTGAGGAGATTTGTGATACAGTTGAGTTCAGCAACAGTGGTAGCAATAGCATGATATTCAGCTTCAGTTGTAGACCGGGCCACTGTCTTTTGCTTTTTATAACTCCAACTGATTGGATTAGACCCAAGAAAGATGACATACCCTGATGTGGAGGTTCTATCATCAAAGTTTCCCGCCCAATCAGCATGGAGATGAATTTGAGTGGTTTTACGGAGAAAGAGACCATGATTAAGGGTCCCTTTAAGATATCGCAAAATTCGTTTAACCGCAGACCAATGTATAGCAGAAGGTTGGTGCATGTATTGAGACAATTTATTGACTGCAAATAAGATATCTGGATGGGTGAGAGCCAAGTATTGTAAGGAGCCAAATACTTGCCGGTATTGAGTTGAGTCCGTGGTAGGGCTGCCATCACATAATTTGAGTGATTTACTAGTAGAGAGAGGAGTAGCAACTACTTTCGCATCCTGCATATTTGTCTTTGATAATAAGTCTTGAATATACTTTCTTTGAGAGAGGAAGAGACTGGAGGATGTAAATGTTGCTTCCATTCCCAGAAAGTAGCTCAATGGTCCTAAGTCTTTGAGGGAGAATCGATCAGCCAATTGATTTAAAAATGTCTGAACCTCTGAGGGATCATTGCCTGTAACAATAATATCATCTACATAAACTAAAAGATATATTGTATTGCCATGATGTTGTCGGAGGAATAAAGAGGTGTCAGACTTGGAGTTGATGAAGCCAATTGATATAAAAAATGATCCAAGTTCAGTATACCAAGCTTTGGGAGCTTGACGGAGACCATAAATGGCTTTTTGTAATTTGCAAACATGTCTCGGATACTGGTGATGAACAAAGCCAGGGGGTTGCTGCATAAAGACATCTTCAGTTAGAGTCCCCTGTAAAAAGGCATTGTTAACGTCCAGTTGTCGTAAGTTCCAACCTCTGGAGATGGCCAAACTTAGAATAAGCCGAATTGTTGTGGGTTTAACTATAGGACTAAAAGTCTCTGTAAAATCAACTCCAGGTCGTTGATGAAACCCTTTGACTACTAATCGTGCTTTATATCGAGCAACGGACCCGTCGGGGTTTCGCTTAATTCAGAATACCCATTTACACCCGATGATATTTTGTGCAGGATGAGAAGGTACAAGAGTCCATGTGGAGTTATGTAGAAGAGCATCATATTCTTCACACATAGCTTGACGCTAATGTGAAGATTTTTGTGCTTGAGTAATTGTGGTAGGTTCACTAGTCTCAAGAGAAGAATTGGTGATAGTATGGAGGTCGAGAACCTGACGTGGTTTAAAGATACCACTTTTTGAGCCTGTTGTCATTGGATGGCTAGGAACTGCAGGTTGTGTTATTGGTAAGAGTGGTGCAGAGGCATCGACATGATGTAAGAGAGGTTGAGATACATCGATGGCACTAGGTAAAGAAAGTTGTTGTGTTTCTGAGGATACGACTTCAGTGGTAGGGGAGACTTGTGAAGAAGGAAGGGGAGAAGGAATAGGGGGAGTGGAGAGTTGTTGAACCAGGAGAACAAAAGAGTGTGGATCTTCAACAATAGGACTGGATGGTGTAGGAGGAGGTTCGTTTGAGGGGATCGAATGTATACTCTAGGAATGAATATTTGTCGGAGTGGTATGAATGGTAGGAGATTCATGGTGTTGAAATGGAAAGGCAGATTCAACAAAAATAACATGTCGTGAAATAAAGACTTTTTGAGATTGTGGTTCGTAGCACCGAAAGGCATTATGCTCAAGAGAATATCCTATGAAGATGCAAACTTTAGATCTTGGCGCTAACTTGTGTGGGGCATAGGGACGTAGCCACGGATAACATAAACAACCAAATATTCTGAGTTTTTGAATGTTTGGGGATTTGAAAAATAGTTTTTCAAATGGAGACTGGTATTGAAGAACTAGAGTGAGCAAACGATTAATAAGGTAGACAGTAGTTTGAAAGGCGGCAGACTAAAAAGTTGGTGGCATGGAGGCTTGATGTAGAAGTGTGAGACCAGTTTCTACGATATGTTGATGTTTACGTTTTGCAGAGCCAACTAGTTGAGGAGTGTGTGGGGGTGACTTAAGGTGTTGAATGCCATAGGTTGAGAGGTAGGATGTGAGGGCTTGAAATTCACCTCCACCATCAGAGTAGACTGTTTTAATTGTAGACTGAAATAAGTTTTCAACCAGCTTTTTAAAGTTGGTGAAGACTTTTGAAACTTCTGATTTATGACGAAAAGGATATAGCCATGTGTATTTAGTAAAATAGTCGACAAAAATAACATAAAAGCTAAACTTGTCAAAAGAAGTGACAGGAGCAGGGCCCCAAACATCAGTATAAATAATTTCAAATGGTTTAGAACATAATATAGAGGAAACACTGAAAGGAAGTCTATGACTTTTATTATGAAGACAAGCATCACAATAAGTGACAACCCTATTATTTGTAAGAGTAGGAAGAGAATAACGAGAAAGTAATTTATTTTGGATAGGGAGAGAGGGATGACCGAGACGACGATGCCACACATTGATTGAAGCTGCAACGGAGGAGTAAGCAGTGGGCTGTTTTATTTGTGGAAGTGACGGCCATTCATAAACATGATTACTCTGGCCTTAGACCAATGATGCCCCCGTGCTCAAATCCTTAACAAGAAAAGAGTTAGGAAAGAATTCAATGGAGGTATTATTTTGTTTGTAAAATTGAGAAACGAAAATGAGATTTCGTTTAATGTAAGGTGCACATAAAACATCATCGAGTGTAAAGGTTGTGGTAGGTGAATTAAGCAGTGTAGAACCTGTATGAGTAATAGGAATTCCTTTACCGTCACTGATGATGATGTCCTCAATGCCACTATAGTTGTTGTGGATGGACAAGTTCTGGAGATCTGAGGTGATGTGGTGGGATGCGCTAGAGTCCACAATCCAATTATGATCACTAGTCGTTGGAGTAGTCGTGAGATTTGCTTGAGGTCAATGTGATTGAGCAGGAAGTCTGGGTCGAGATCGACAGACCTTTGCAGAGTGACCGACTTTATCACATAGTTGGCAACCAATTCTTTGTTGGTTTGTGTTGTGAGGGCGCCAAGACTGTGGATGATTGAAGGAGCCACCATGGTTGTTGTGATTGGAATGTTGAGGATGAGGAGGAATAGTTGGTTTAGAGCTCATAGGTTCAGAAGGTGTCTTGGTCAAACCTTTGTTGACAATCTTGTTATATGAATTGCCCCTCCTTTTTTGAGTGACTTGAGCTGTGATGGATGGTCCTGGCGGTTTGTCCTCGCGCTTGAAATATATGTCAAAGTCAATCAGCTTGTCGAAAAGTTCTTCGAATGTGATTGGTGAATCACGCGCCCGTATTGCTGCTGCCAATTCCTTGTACTCGTCTCCGAGGCCATTGAGGATATGAACAGTAACTTCTTCATTACTGAGGGAATGACCTACCAAGGCCAAGTTATCGATGATAACCTTTATGTTATGTAGATAATCAGCAATATTACTTCCCTATTGCTTTATCTTCATGAGGCTGGATAGGAGACTAAGCATGCGAGTGCGAGAACGATTGGCTAAGGTGGTTTGCAACTTGCACCAAGCTTCGGTAGCAGTGTCACATGAAGAAATGAGTGGGGCAAGGGATCCAGCGACCGAGGCTTGAATTGCTTGAAGGATGAGGCGATCCTGGCGTAACCATAGTTTGTGATTCGGATTTTGTACTGGATCGGATGCGCCTGGGATGTTGAGCATCGCCGGTGGACAACGAAGAGAGCCATCGACATAGCCTAGAAGATCATAGCCAAATAGTAGATTAGAGAATTGAGCACGCCATGATGCATAGTTACCACCGTTGGATAATTTGAAGGGGATGAGGGCTGCTGCATTTATGGAGATAAGGCTTGTATGTGGGAAGGTACTATGGTTCCCTGCGGGAACAGTAATTGGAGCATCAGAGGTAGATGATGATGACATATGGAAGATATGATCAGGGAGAAAGAAGTATTGATATAGATCAATATCACCTGAGGTAGTGGCAAATAAGATCTGTGAAAGAATAAGGTCTTCGTTGAAGGAAAAGACCTATGCAAGATGGTGTAAAGCTGTAGATTTCTATACAGCAGTTCTATAGGAAAGACTCTGGGCAGTGATGTAGCCAATGGCGTGATCAGCTTTGTGCAAGACAACTGCAGATCTGTGTACAATAGATCAGCAGTGAGGAATCTTGGCAACGAGGCAGCAGCATGGAAAGTTACCGAAGGCTGCTTGTCTCTGCGAAGGCAGAGCAGGATGCTGGCTGCTGGGAGGCCTACACCCAGAAGGTCCTCTCGGAAGCAGTGAGGATAATGTTGCTGGAGTCGAGGACAGCGGTGGCGAAGGCGTTGGAGGGAGAAGGCCAGGAGCTAGTCGATGGACCAGCGCGCGGAAGCAGAGCAGATCTGGAGCAGAGGGTTAGTGACGGGGTGCTGGCGGCGATGAAAGGTGGGAAGTGAGAGGTGGATGACTGCAGTGGTTTGATGATGATGCAGCAGCAGCTTCCATGGCCTGACGTGAAGCTGATGGGTGAGGTTGAAAGACTCAAAGAGGAGAACGCCGCTCTGATACCATGATAGAATGAAAGAATGAAGAATGAAATTATAAGGATAAAACAAAAAAGCACACTTCAAGTAGTATCATGTGAGGTTGAAAGACTCAAAGAGGAGAACGCCGTTCTGATACCATGATAGAATGAGAGAATGAAGAATGGAATTATAAGGATAAAACAAAAAGCACACTTCAATAGTATCATGTGAAGTCTATTTATACATAGTGAAAGAGGATATTTCTTTAACTGAGTAGAGAGATTTCCTTATGCAGTTGAGGAAATCTCATCTGCTATGCAGTTGAGAATATATCTCTTTTATCAGAGAAAATCTCTCTATTATCAATTATGTATGATAAAAATGAATTGGAAAATAAGAGAGAGAAAAATTAAAAGTTTAAAGATATCATATAGCTTTCTATTAATTTTTGATGGTGCATGGAGTGGCTTGAGTAATAGTTAGCGACGAGTAATATTATGTAAAAGCCCATATAATGACGAGAATGATCGTCGCTAACGCGACCTAATCATATTATACAAAAAAAAGAATCCAAAAAAAAGACTCGGATGACAGAAAAAGAATCACCAAAAACTCTCTCTCGGAAATTATTTTATTATTTTTAATTAATTATATATAAAAAAAGGACTAAGGCATCAACTGCTAGTCCTTAGAAGACACAAGGGCCAATGCTCCTGCCACATCTACTAACTCGACCATATAATGACGAGAATGATCGTCGCTAACGCGACCTAATCATATTATACAAAAAAAAGGAATCCAAAAAAAAGACTCGGATGACAGAAAAAGAATCACCAAAAACTCTCTCTCGAAAATTATTTTATTATTTTTAATTATTTATAAAAAAAAAAAGGACTAAGGCATCAACTGCTAGTCCTTAGAAGACACAAGGGCCAATGCTCATGCCACATCTACTAACTCCATTAATGTGTGTCATGAAAACATTGTCGTGCAATTATAGAGGTGTGATGACATAAGATTCTTAACGAAGACACGAAATAAACATACTAACCCTTTTAAAAATTCATTTGTACGAAAACGCATTGGTCGATCAAAGTTCTAAAGAGTTTGTGTAAAAGTTGGTTAGAGAATTTTATTCCTGCTTATAGTAGATAATGAGGCATCATAAGAGCTTGGAACTTTGACTTCATAGAAGCATAAGTTATAAGTAAACTCAAGTCATGCATTTAATAATCATAGGTGATGGATGGTATGCTCTCTTTGTTATGCTCTTCAATTTATGCTTCTACATTTATTCTAAATCAATGATTTTTTTTATAATCATCTTTCTCACATGTATTTTAACAATATTAGATGGTTTTTTGTACAATGACTGAAATTGTATCATCACCTCAAGAGGATAAGATAAAATGGGTTGCTCCCATTTCAGTTAAATCATTCTTCTCATGACTTTCTCTTTTAATTAGGTTTATTAGAACTCCTTTTACTTGGTATAACAACTAATTTGAATAATCTCATAATTTTGTCTATTTGAATAAAACTTTTATGAATATTTATTGGATTTCAGCTTTTAAAGATGTTTCTAAACAACGCTTACCCCTTTATTAATCAACATTAGCTATCTCTTGCTAGAAAATATAACAATTATTTCCTCAAATTTAAACAACACTAGCTTAATTACATTGAGACCCTTGAAATGATTTCCAAAACTTAGTCCCTCCCCAGAATCACTCCTAACCTCAAAGCGATTTTCAACACAAGCTCTTCTCCCTTAGATCCAAAATCCAAAGTCAAAGAAGAAAAATAAGGAGGAAACCTAGACCAAAGCTTGTTCCTTTGCTTGAACTCAAAGACACCACAGGTATCCTAACTCACGACGAAAGCTTGTTCCTTTGCTTTCTTAACAATAAACTTATGACCAACCATCAATATCAAATTAAATGATGCACCAAAGCCAAAACTCTTTAGTTGGGGGAAAAGGTGATAAAACACTAAATAAATCATACCTTGGACAATGGAAAATCCTCACTAAAAATACTAAACTAGCTTTAGCTTTTACATCTTGGTATGGCTTTATTTGGAATGAGGTCACTCACTAGTTTTACTCCTTCTCCCTTCTCTCATCTCCCAACCTTCTTTAATGGTATCCCTATTACTAACTTCTCATGTCTTTGTACTCTATTATACTGCCTTTCTTTAAATAGGGCTTGGCAAGAACCCCGAACCTGATTGTTTCATAGTCGAGTTCTACAATTATTAGTAATATAATTTGAAAGACTATAATTGAAGCATTCTCTTCCTTTCATACTAATAGCCTTCTCTGATAAGATTCAACTTATTTTTATACCAATGGTTTGGATTAATGATTTTGACAGTAAACCCAAATCTGATTTATCAAAAAATAAAAAAAAATAAAAAGAAAATTATTGAGATGCGTGCATGGGCAGCGTAGGAACTGTGCGTGCAACGAATAGTGGCGACGTGTGAGAGAACTAGAAAACAACAAAGAGAGAAAAATAGGATTATGAATTTTTTTCGCAGTGGCCTAACATTATCACTTTTGGCTTAAATTAAATATGGAGAATCCTTATGGTTCTGATTCTAATGGTAATGATATAAAGTTTATCCTCTCTGAGGTACTTTCCTACTATACTCATTTGGTGAGACCTAAACTTTTTTTTTTGATGAGATCCATGTGATGATGATATGCTATTCTTGAGCCAAGATATATGGTCTTAATATTATTATGATCCTCTTGTTATTTTAGAGAAGACTTATTGTAAACTTATTACTATTAGTAGTGATAGTGAAAGTTTGAGGTGGACTACGGTCTCATGATTTTTCCCGCATTAGGTTTTCTACATTAAAATTGGTCTCACTTTGTGATTGATTTATTGATCTATTATTTATGTTGTTTTGATTCATATGTGATTGATTTATTGATCTACTATTTATGTTGTTTTGATTCATATGTGTTTTGATATTAAGTTAATATTTTGATGAGAAACCAATTTTGATACACAAAGAGGAAAAAGAAGTATTCGGCTTTAACCAGTTTTCCCAACAAGTGTATGAGAGCCAGGTTATTTAGTGCTAGTTTTTTTCTTGTGTGATTGAAAAGGAACAATTAGATGGTATGATTAAATTAAACTCATCAAATTATTCTACTTGGAGGCATATGATGGAAGATTTGCTTTATTGCAAAGATTTGTATAAGCCCATCAAGGTTAAAGATAAACCTTGTACTATGGACGATTGAGAATGAAAAGTTCAATATAGAAAAGCTATGAATATTAATTTGCATGAGCATATTTTGATGAAACAAGAGCTGATGTTGTTTGGCAAAAGTTAGAAAATCTCTTTGCAAAAAATATAGTGGGAAATAGAATTTCTCTCTCTTCAAAAGACTTATAAATTTGAAATATAAAGATGATGGTAATATTATTGAGCACATAAGTCTATTTTAAGAGTCTTGCAAATAAGCTTATTGTTGTTAGGATCAAGAGTAACACTAAGAGGGGGGGAGGGGGGTGAATTAGTGCAATGGAAAACTTTCACTATTTCAAAAAACTTATTTTGATTAAAACCAATTCCAATGAGAAAGATTTCAATTCAATCCGTTTCGGAAGGAATTTGAACTTGAAACCTTTCGTGAAAGTGCAAGAGAAAACTAAGGTGATTTGCAGCAATGTAAATAAGACAAATGAAAAGCGTTGGTTTCGTAAAGTCTTTATATGATTAAAGTCGATCTCGAAAGATGTTTACGTGAAAGCGTATGTAGACGTAGTGAAAGCACAATAAGGAGGAGAGGCAGTTTGCTATAAAAGAAAGTTGCTCAAAGTAAATGCAAACCGAGTTTTAGAGTGATTTGGTCAAAGTGACCTACATCCACTTTCGGCTTCCTCCTCCGACGAGGTCACCGGCGTCCACTAGAGGCCTTCCTTCAATAGGCGAAGGCCAACCACCTTTTACAGCTTTTCTCCTTTTGTCGGATTTAGAAGACAACCCTTACAAGTTTCACTCCTCTTTCATGGATGGTTACAAGGCTAAGAGATGAAGGAGGAGAACTCTAACTTTTATAACACTTTTAAGGCTCAAGAACTTAAGATTATGCCAATAGGTTTCATAACCTTTTATGCAGAAAAGGGTAGGGGTTTTATAGGCCCCAATGACTTCAAAAATGGAGCCAAAAAGTGTCTAATCCCATATTTCCAAGGTCCTGGCGGTACCACCGCCATTACTGGGCGGTACTACCGCTTAGTTTGGGTGGTACTACTACTCAGTCTAGGTATTACCATCGCCTGATAGAGCTCAGAGATTGAGCTCTGGCGGTACCACCGCATGACAAGGGCGGTACCACCGCCCAAAATTCATGGGAGATCGAGTCTCCCAGGCCATGCCACCATTGGCCAGGAATTCAGCGTCCTGGTTGGGCCTTAAATCCGGCCCAAACTAGCCCAACTTAGGGCCCAATTGCCCCCTAATTAAGTTAGTAGGATTACCTCCCAATCCTAACTTAATTTATGCTTTAACTACGATAATTAAAACATAATTATTGCACTTTATGTTCCGGTGCATCAATTGCTCTTCCGGCGAGCTTCCGACGTACTTTTGGCGAACATCTGGCGAACTCTCAACAATGCTTCGGTGGACTCCTGGAAAACTCATAGATTTTGTGACGATCTTTTTGGTGAGTTCCGACGAGCTTCTATGGCAAGCTCTTGGACTTCTCGGTTGGTTTCCGTAGAACTTCCGACGAACGTCCGAACTTCCGTCGAACTCTTGAACTCCTAACGTGATCTCGATCTTGACTCTAGCACAACACCTACTTTATGTCTTACTGTCATCATAGTTAATCATGCACACTTTTCTTAACATATAGATTAGATCAAACAAATTACAATTGACTTCATCATCAAAATCCGAGATTCAACATTCTCTCTCTTTTTGACGATGATAATTAATTGATAACAGATTTAACCTTAACTCCCCCTATCTATATGTCATACTTGAGAAAAGACATTCTTGAATTCATGGCTTTTGAATTCAAGAGATATATTAATAAGTTAAGTTTATTTAAATTTATCAATACATACATCATGATTCCTATCATGATCTAACATTTTCAAAATGATATCAAGGCATGTCATCCATTTTCAAGTCTAATATTTCAAATATGAAAGATGACAAAGATAGTAATTCATCATTCTATGGCAAGATATCAATAGTAAAATTACAAGTTAAGCTCTAGATATCTTATCATAATGAAGAAAATTTATCAAGTAAATATTTCAAGTATATATGATGAAATACATTGCATATATTTGTCATCAATTTACCACATTATGTTATTATTTCTCCCCCTTTGTTATCAACAAAAAGGAGAATAATTTCAACAATACAAGTATGGTAAAAATTCATGCCACATTTCAATTTGTAAAAATGCATACCAATAATATTTCAAACATTCATGACATCATTCAAAAGTTCTCACATTAAAAATTATAAATATTTAAAGAGATGGCTTCCATTAACTTCTCCCTTTTTACTTTTCATCAAAACTTTACATGAAGAAGGAGAGTAAGGAGGAAAATCCATTGAGAACCAACTTTGAATGAAGTTAAAACTAATAAAAGAGTTTCATTAAATCATGCTTCAATTTTCATAAGGATAAAAATATTCATGTGAAATCAAATCCTCATTCTTGCAAGTGTTCATCATAAAAAATCATAAAAATTCTTCCTTCATTAAGAAAGAATTCATGTGAAAGTGTCATCATACGAAGGATAAAAGAAATTATGTGAATAAGTCTTCAAATCCATTTCCCAATAAAAATTCATAAGAGATAAATCTGAGAGATGCATTTGTTAATGACTTTCATGTATAAATACTTCATGCATTCATAAAATGTTTTGTCATAGCTTTTCATCACTACTTGCATGAGGTAATATCATTAGTGCTTTGTAGTACTTAAAGATTAAGAATCCGATATATGATTAAAACTACTCAATATTTAATAGAAATCATAATAATCAAGGTAAACATAATATTGCATCATTGTATGATAACATGCTCATCATCATAGAGACTTTTAGCATCAAACCACAAAATTTTCAACATCAAAGTAAACATGTTATTGAAACATACAACCTTATCATCATATAAAATTCGCATCATAAAATTTAAGTGAGTGATCAAAGAATTGAAAAAATTCAAAAATAAAATTTAATAAATTCATGCATTTGGACAAATTAACATTCCTAACTCCGCAAATGCTCATCAAATAATACATCAAGTTATAGATACCAATATATCAAGGACTTTATCCATTCAAAAGACATATCAAGTCTAATTCTTAGAGTGATATATTCATTAAAGTAAGCTTAGGATTTAACCATCAAGGTAGTTAGCATAGAATTTTACCATCAAAGTAAGTAGCATAAAAGCACAGCATTACGATCATCAAAGTGAGTAGCATTTTAAGTTTACAATATTAAGGTGAACAACATAGTATTACAATATAACAAGGAGGAATTGTGTCCACTTTTCCCAAATACATACACAGCTTATTCAGGTGATGGAAAGTTAAAATGTCTAAATAAGGTATTAAACTAACGGTAAATCTGCTACACCTCAGTTAAGATTTTGGCATTGTTTAAGTCAATCTTGTCATTGTTCAAAATGATCCATCCGAATCCCTATGTCTTCGATAGATGAAGGAGGTGCTTGCTTTACTAGAGGTGATTCCTTAAAGGGACCAATTGGAGGAGATTGATTACCCCTAAATATTGATGTTTCCAGTTCTGGTTCAGGTTGGAGGGGATCGGTCCTTCTAGGCAATCTAATCCATATACTATTTCTGAATGTATATCTCATCCGTCGAAGTAGATTTTTATTTATGATACGAAATCGATCTAGTTTTATAACTTCTTCATCGGGTGGAATGACAATATAATAGGCATAGAGTATTCTTGTGATTAAGCCACCATATAGAAGCATCGTGTCCTTTTTTGATATTTCAATTATGTTTTGTTGGATTAGGTAATTAAAAAAATTGTTATATCCCTTCATGATCCAATACATGGTATCTAGTTCCATTTGACTTACTTCATCATGATGATATCGCTTTGGGAGAATGATAATAATCAAGATGTGATGAAGTATTTTGATGCTTAAAGGTAGTAAATGTTCACAGCTTTTTAGAAGTATCATTAAGTTAGGATTGTCAAAAATTGTTCCTAAGGCATCAACGTTAAGTGGTCCCAACTATTCCATCATTCCATTGTCCTCTAAAATAACAACCACTTTCTTTTATCGGGATTCTTATGATGTCGCAAATTGATCTATCCGTAATGGATATATGACGTCCTAATAGATAGGTAGATACCCTTTCTTCTTCATCTACATGTAGATTGTTCGTAAAATAACCTAACAAGTCTAGGGTAGATAAGTTCACTTATTTGAAGAATTGGGAGAATGTCTAGATTTGTAAACCATTGAATAGGTTCCAAATCACTTAGTTTATCTAAATCAATATATTTTCTCTTATAAACATGTCTAGATTCTATAGATGTAAATTTTAGGGTATGTTGATTAGAATCGAAAAGTAGGGAGTCATAATTTTCTTCTAATCTCCTCTTCCCTTTGTCCCTAGAGGATCTTCTAGAACCCATAAAGACTACTATTATGAAGATAGATAATAAGCAAAAGTAGATAATACAAAGGAGAAATCAATGCCATTTAGAAAAGACTTTAGAAATCCAGTTTCGATAATATTCCAAAGCTCAAAATCTATTGAAATTGAAGATCCTCATTCTAATCTTCCAATATGTGTAATCCATCCCATTGAACATGGGTGGACGTGTAATTGAATGACCCTTTTGGTTATCGACAAATGCCATCTCTCTTGGGTTTTAAACCAAACGATAGTGAACCTTGCTCTGATACCAATTGTTAGGATCCAAAGCAGCACTAAGAGGATGGGGGGGGGTGAATTAGTGTAGCGAAAAACTTTCACTATTTCAAAAAACTTATTTTGATTAAAACTAGTTCCAATGAGAATGGTTTCAATTCAATCTATTTCAGAAGGAATTTGAACTTAAAACCTTCCATGAAAGTGTAAGAGAAGACTAAGGTGATTTGCAGCGATGTAAATTACATAAATGAAAAGTGTCGGTTCCATAAAGTCTTCGTACGATGAAAGCCAATCTCGAAAGATGTTTACATGAAAGCATATGTAGACGTAGTTAAAGCACAGTAAGGAGGAGAGCCAATTTACTATAAAAGAAAGTTGCTCAAAGTAAATGCAAACTGAGTTTTAGAGTGGTTCGGTCAACGTGACCTACATCTACTTTCGGCTTCCTCCTCCGAAGAGGTCACCGACGTCCACTAGAGGCCTTCCTTTAATAGGCTAGAAGAGATATCAAATGTTTCCACTATAACAGGCTAGGTCAAATGAAGAAAGAGTATAGGTTTTTGAAGCGAAAACAAAATGAAAGGAAGAAAAATAAGAAAGAGACTAATGCAGTTGTTGCTGAAGGTGATATCATTATTGTTTGTGATGACGGTTATGTCAGTCTTGTAGATCAGGACAGTAACTTGGTAATTTACTCTAGTGCTTCATTTCATGTTACTTCTTATGGTGATTTCTTTATATCTTACACTGCTGGTATTTTGGTAATGTTAAAATGAGAAATAGTGGTACATCTAAGATTGTGGGTATTGGAAATATTTTTTTGGAGACCAGTATTAAGAGCAAATTAATATTTAAATATATCAGGTATGTTCTAGATATTCGTCTTAACTTGATATCTATAGGCAGACTTGATGATGAGGGATTTACACATTATTTTGGTGAAAGCAAATGGAAACTCACTAAAGGTTCTCTAATTGTGGTAAGAGGAAAGAAGTTTAACTCTTTTTATGTCATGGAAGCTAAGCTACACAAAGAAGATATTAATGTAATTCAGAAGGGTGAATAGATCTTTGGCATAAGAGGCTTGGTTATATCAACCAGAAGAGACTTCAAACTCTTGCTAGAAAGTAGTTCCTACTAGAGTTGTAAGGTATATCTCTTAAATCTTATAATAATTACTTAGTTAGAAAAATATATAGAGTTGCATTTCATACATATCCATTATCTAGAAGATCAGATATTATTGATTTAGTTCATACTGATATCTGTACTATGCAAACTAGAACTCTTGGAGGTGCTCTTTATTTTGTTACTTTCATTGATGACCATTTTAGAAAAGTTTGGGCATTTTCTTTGAAATCTAAAGACCAGGTACTCGATGTTTTCAAAGAGTTTCATGCTAATGTTGAAAGAGAAACTGACAAAAAGCTAAAATGTATTAAGCAGATAATATTAGCAAGTACAGGAGTCCTTTAAAGAATTATTGCAGGTTTCATGGTATTAGGCTTGAGAAAACAATTCCTAAAACTCCTTAGTAGAATGATGTACAGAAAGGATAAATAGAACTATTAAAGAAATGATTAGGTATATGCTTTCCTACGCCAAGTTACCGAAGTCATTTTGGGGGGAGGCTATGAGAACTACAGTTGACCTAATAAATATTTCTTCATCAGTTCCTATAAAAGGTGATGTTCTAGAGAGAGTATGGAAAGGAAAGTATATATCTTATAATCACTTGAGAGTCTTTGGATGTAAAACATATGTTCATATTCCCAAAGATGAGAGGTCCAAGCTTGATAATAAGGCAAAATCATATATCTTCTTAGGATATGGTCATGAAGAGTTTGGGTACAGATTATGAGATCTAATGAATAAGAAGATTATTAAAGCAAAAATATTATATTTCTTGAAGACCGATTGTTTGATGATGGTGATAATATTGAGAAGCCAAAAACCTCTGTTTATATTCTTTAGAGTTTGGGTCCAGTTCCTTCACCTATAGTTCATGTTGATCATGGAGGAGATGAACAAGAAGATTGTGGTGAGAATGCCAGTGATGATACTCCTATGGTTGATGATATTGAACCAACTGAATAAGCACCTCCACCACCAGTTGAGATTCTATTGAGAAGATCCACCAGACAGCGATAACCATCTATCAGATATCCTCCATATGAGTATGTTATACTTACTAACGGGGGAGAGCCAGAAACTTACTAAGAAGCTATTTTACATGAGCATAAGAATGAGCGGGTTAAAGCCATGCAAGAAGAGATGAGATCCTTACTTGAGAATCGCACCTATAACTTAGTAAAGTTGCCTAAAGAGAAGAAATCTTTCAAAAATAAATGGGTTTACAAATTGAAGTTTGAAAATAATAGCCCACAACAAAGATACAAGGTACGACTAGTTGTGAAAGGATTCAGTTAGAAGAAAAGTATTGACATTGACGAAATATTATCTCCTATGATGAAAATGTCCTATATCTGAGTTGTTCTTGGTTTGGCTACCCACTTGAATTTAGAAGTTGAGCAACTTGATGTGAAAATAGTATTTCTTCATGGTGACTTTGAAGAAGAAATTTACATGGAGCAATTGGAAGGTTTCAAAGTCAAGGGAAAAGAAAATCTTGTATATAAGTTTAGGAAAAGCTTATATGGACTCAAACAGGTACCTAGACGATGGTACAAGAAGTTTGATTATTTTATGATGAGCTAAGGGTATAATAGAACCACATTTGATCATTGTGTGTTTATGAAGAAATTTTCAGATGATGATTTTATTATTCTCCTACTATATATTGATAATATATTGATTGTTGGCCATGATGCTAGTAAAATTGAAAAGCTTAAAAGAGAGCTAAATAAGTCTTTTGTCATGAAAGACTTGGAATCGGTCAAACAAATACTTGACATTAAGATTCTTCATGATAGGAAGAAAAGTAAGATTTGACTATCTCAAGAGACTTACATTAAAAAGAATCTTGAAAGATTCAACATGAGTAAAGCCAAAGCAGTTTATTCTCCACTTGTAGGTTTTTTCAAGCTTAGTTCGAAACAATATTCTATAAGTAAGAAAGAAAAAGAAGAAATGTCTAGAGTGCCTTACTCATTTGTAGTAGAAAATTTGATGTTTGCTATGGTTTATACTAGGTTAGATATAGCTCATGCAGTTGGAGTTGTCAGACGATTTCTCTCTAATCCTAGTAAGGAACATTGGGCAGCAATAAAATGTATATTAAGATATCTAAGTGGTACTTCCAGATTGTGTTTATGTTTTGGTAGTGATGAACCTGTGCTAGAAGGGTACACAGATGTAGACATGACAGGTGATACTGATTCTAATAAATCCACTTTGGGGTTCTTGATGACATTAGTAAGGGGAGAAATCTCTTGGCAATCTAAGTTATAGAATTATGTTGCTCTATCAACCACATAAGTAGAATATATAGTAATTACTGAAGCTTGTAAGAAAATTTTGTGGATGAAAAAGTTTCTACAGGAATTGGGCTTGAAATAGGAAGGATATACTATTTACTATGACAGTTAGAGTGTCATTCACCTCTCCAAGAATTCAACATACCATTCTAGATTCAATCATATTGATGTGAGATATCACTGGATTCATGATATTCTTGAGATGAAAGAATTATAATTGGAAAAGGTACATACCAATGAGAATGAATCAGATATATTGACAAAATCTTTGCCTAAGGAAATGCTTGAAGCATGTAGGTGAAGAGCGGGCTTAGTATAGCCCACCATATAAGCTAGAGGAGGAGAATTGTTGGGTCCAGCCCATATGTGGGCTTGGACTAATGATTTGGGAAATAAGCCCAAATTTGATTTATCAAAAAAATAAAAAAAGGAAATAAAAAGAAAAAGAATGAGATGTGCATAGGTGAGGTCAGCGTAGGAACTATGCGTGCAGCGAACGATGGTGACCAGTGAAGGAAAAGAACAGAGAGAGAAAGATAGGATTGTAAATTTTTCTACTTAACGATCAGTGGCCAAATGTTGTCAGTTTTTGCCTAAATTATACATGGAGAATCCTTGCAGCAAGCTCTATAATCCTAAGGTGCTGATATGAAGTTTATCCTCTCTAAGGTATTTTCCTGCTATACTCACTTGGTGAGACCTAAACTTTTCTTTTGATGAGATCCATCCATGATATGCTATTCTTGAGCCAAGATATGTGGTCTTGATATTTTATTATGACCTTCTTGTTATTTTAGAGAAGACTTATTGTAAACCTATTATCATTACTAGTGATAGTAGAAGTTTGAGGTGGACTACGGTCCTGTGATTTTTCCCGCATTGGGTTTTCCACGTAAAATTTGGTCTCGCTTTGTGATTGTTTTGTTGCTCTACTGTTTATGTTGTTTTGGTTCATATGTGCTTTTGATATCAAGTTGGTATTTTGATGAGGAACCCATTTTGATACACAAAGAGGAAAAATAATTATTCCACTTTAATAGGTTTTTGTCAACACTAAGAACTCCAAAGCTCACAAAATTTATAACTATTAGCCTATAGTACTTTATAACGTTTTATACTAACTCTTGGCTAAAATCTTATAAATAAAATTGTTAAAAGCCATTATTTGACTTGGTAAAAAGGGTGTAACCACTTTTATGATTTTTGGCTACAAACTAAAGGCTATCTAGATTAGTGGGTTACATATGATCTTTCTTTCCTTAGTGTGCACACACTATAAATAAAAATGAGCTCTAGAAATGAGCTCTCTTGACAAGTGCGTCTAGAGTAGAGGTAGAAGTTGATGAGGGCCAAGTGTTTTTCACACACTTATAGCGATGACTAATTTTTCTCCTAATAGTGAAGATCTACAATAGCTCCATGGCCATAGTCTAGCTTAGGTAAATTATATAAATCTCTGTTTTTATCGATATTTTATTGTTTGTTACTTCTTTGAATTTAGTATCAAGAAATTTATTTACTTTTCCTAACAATGGTATCATATCTTGGTTTAGGGGTTTATTATTGTTTTTTTAACCAGCTTTGAATGAGAGTGATGGTGATAAATGGAGGAAAGATCAAAATTGAGAAGTATAAGAGTGCAGATTTTAATTTTGAGAAGATGCAGATTGAAGACTTCCTATATAAGAAAAATCTATATCTGTCTCTATTTATGGGCTATTCTTAATAGGCAAGCACTTGGAGTTATTTAGTTATCATTATCTTGTAATGTGGCTTCCAATATAGTCAAGGAGATGATTGCTAACAAGTCTTATGGTGGCTCTTCCATCATGTATAAGAAGCCATTCGCTTCAAATAAGATGCACTTGATGAGGTAGCTATTCAATTTCTGAATGACAAAAGGTGTGTCTATGGTGAAACATATCAACGAACTTAGCACACTTACAACCCAACTAAGTTCGATGGGAATCGAATTCGATAATGAAATTTGAGCCCTTATCTTTTTATCATCCCTACCAAAAAATTTGGAATGCAATGGTGACATGGCAAGCAACTCTTCAAGAAACAACAAGTTAAAGTTTGATGATGTTCATGATTTGATTCCGAGCAAAGAAATCTATTAAAGAGGATGAGGAGAAACATTAAGTTCTACCTTAAACATCGAATCCAAAGATAGATTTGCTGAGAAAACTTAAATCAGGGTAAATCCAAATCGAAAGAGAGAAAACTTAAGAAGGTTATTGCACAACCTTCTTAAGAAATGCATGGAAGATAACAAAGAGAGATATGGTGATAGCCCGAGACAAAAGAAATGGTACTCTTTATGTTACTTCCAAGATGAAAGGCCTCGCTGTAATGGTAGGAGGGTCAAATGAGTTATTAAAACTTTGATACAAAAGCCTTAATGATATGAGCAAAAAAAGGGATGAAAATTTTGCTATCAAAGGGCAAGCTGTTAGATTTTAAATTAATAGACATTGATCTATATAAGGACTATAGTTTTAGCAAACAAAAAAGTATCAATCTCTCAAAATTTTGTAGGCCACATAAAGTAGAAAAGTTAGAACTAGTTCACATGGACATGTGGGGACTATCACCTGTACCATCCCTCGAAAGCTTATTGTATTATGTCACCTTTATTGATTATCAAAAATCTAAAATTTATGATATTTTCAGAAAATAAAAAACCTTGGTAGAAGATAAAGACAGGTCTAATGGTAAAGTAGCTCAGGTTTGACAATGGAACGCAGCGAAAAGATCATAATAGGCTTAAAGAGTTTTGTGAAACTAGTGGAGTTATATTAGAGATGACTACTCCTAAAACACCCTAACAAGATAGAGTAGTAGACCACATTAACAGGAACTTTGAATGAATATGCCACAAGTATTAGAATATATGCAAGTTTGCTAAAGATGTTTTGGGCTAAAACTATCCGTATAACAACTCACCTTATCAATTATAGACTCTCAGTTCCTATAGGTAAGGTAAGAGATTACTAGAAGAAGTTTAGAGTGGCAAAGATGTAAATTTTTATATTTAAGAGTGGATGGTTGTGCATATTATTTCTGAAAGAAGCAAGATTGACTCAAGTCTAGAATATATGCTTCTATTGGCTATGTATGACACTGATGAGTTCGGCTATCTATTTTAGGATTATGAAAATTAAAAAATCATAAAAAGAAAGGATGTCATATTCAATGAGAAAGCAATGTGCAATGATTTATCAATTGCAGAAGCTACAAACACTAATGCTAAAGCTGACATGAAGGAGTATATCGTTCTTAAGGAAAATCATGCACTCCAGCACTATTAAGTATTAAAATTAATATGTTTCACAAGATTTCCCAAATCGTTATGTTGTTATTTACCATCATTGTAGTTATTATTACTAATTGATAATGGTGAACTAAAATATTACCATCATTGTAGTTATTATCTGCTATCAAAGATGAGATGAATTTTAGACGTGGGAGTTGACTAAACTATCTAAAGGAAAGAAAACACTTGCTAAAAGTTTTTTAAGTTTTAACTTGTTAACAAAAATACAAAGTTCCCTTCCAAAAAGTTTGGATCCGAAAATGATAACAATAGGAGAGATAAAAGGACTTGAACAATTTCTCTCTCGAAGAACTTATTAGATCTTTAATGACCTATGAAATGACTTGTATTGAACATGATAAATTGTTAGAACTCTTGCGGATTCTAAGCTTGGGGTTGATCTCTTTAGGGGATCGGCTTACTTGAAACTCTATAGGGGTTCCTTCCTCCAGGTTACTGCTCAAAGGCTGCTGCAAAGATTTATCTATTTCTTATCGAAAAATGATGAATACATGACTATTTATAGGGCTTCTAAACCCCAACTCCTAATAGGACTCATACTCAAGACTCCTCAATTAGGACTAATACTCAAGAATCCTAATATGACTCCTACTTAAGACTCCTACTTCTAACCAACTTCTAATATTTCTCTATGAAGCAACCACCAAACTAATCATATCCTTAGCTGGCCTCTTCATCTCTTTAATAGGGGTTGGTTAGGTAGGTTTTACATAAATGCCCCTTTCAATTAGGACTCTCCTAGTTAGAGTCTTAACAGACTTGCCATCTTCAAATCAGCCTTTTCCTTGAGGCTGATAATCTATGAATTCTAGGACTTTAATCTTCAAGTTGTCATATTTCTCCCAAGTGGTATTTTCTGTTGGTAGGTTTGCCCATTGTAGTAGCACTTCAGTAGTGGATCGTTGTCATCATTGAGTCACGATCCGTCGATCAATAATGGCACTCGGTTAGGTCTGGAGTTCTCCTTAGGTAGTCATATTTGGTAGATGGCTTTGGGCTGTCTCGTTTTGTCCCAGCTTGAGCTTTAAATATGACACATGGAAGACTCGATGGATTTAGGAGCTGGCGGGTAAGTCCAATCTGTATGCTACCACTCCGATGCGCTCCAAAATTTGGTAGGGCACATAGAACTGAGGTGAAAGCTTCGTAGATGCTCTAGTTTGGATTAATGTTTGCTTGTACAACTAGAGTCATAGGAAGACCCAATCTCTTACTAAAAATTCTCTTTTGCTTTTGTGTTGATCATATTATTGTTTCATCCTTACTTGAGCTACAGTGAGATTATCTTTTAGCAACTTTAGCATTTTGTCTCTATCCTATAGTTCTCTGTCTACTTGTTCTACTTTAAAGGTGTCCAACACATATTTTGGGATCACAGGAGGTGGTCGGCCATATATAGCCTCATAGGGAGTATATTTTGTGGATAAATGATAAATTGTATTATATCACCACTTGGCCTAGGGAAGCCACTTTGTCTACTCTTTTGGCCGGTTACTAGTGAAGCATCTAAAGTATGTCTCCAAGCACCTATTCACCACTTCAATCTGGCCGTCGGTTTGTGGGTGATATGCCATACTTATTTTCAATTTAGTACCCTTCATCTGGAATAACACTGCCCAAAATCTACTCGTGAAGACCCTATCATGATCACTTACAATAGATCTTAGCATCCCATGTAATTTTATAATATTCTTCATAAATATTCGAGCAATACTAGAAGTAGTGTAGGGATTACAAATAGCTCAAAAGTGAGCATACTTTGTTAGACGATCCACTACGACAAAAATTGTACCGTTTTCTTATGATGAGGGAAGCCCTTCGATGAAGTCCATTGATATATCAGTCTATATTAAGTCCGGGATGGGTAAAGGTTGTAGTTTTCTGGGACTTGCCACTATCTCGCCTTTATGTCATTGACATACATCACATTATGCCATAAATTTAGCAATAATATTTTTCATCCCCACCCAATAAAAAATTTGCTTAATCCTCTTATAGGTTCTAAGGAACCTGAAGTGCCTTGCCGTAGGTCTGGAATGCATTTCTTGACGAATGGTCTTTATGCAAGTAGAATTTGGCATAAGCATAATACGTCCCTTATAGCGTAATTCTTTTGAGTCTCAACTGTAATGATCCACGGTACTTAATATTTCCTCTAATTTTTTTATGATCTTATAAGTCTCTAGATCTTCCTGCCATTCCTCCTTAATATCCTCAAGGAAGTCGCTCGTCGGAAGTGAAACAACCAAAAATTCAACTTGTTCGGGTAGCCGTGAAAGCTCATCTGTAACAACATTCTCTTTTCCCTTTTTATAAATTATTTCATAATCAAATCCAAGAAGTTTTGTTACCTATTTTTGCTGATCGAGGGAAGATGTCTTCTACTCCAAGAAATATTTTAGGCTTTTATGGTCGGTCTTGATTTGAAAGTGTCGCCCGATCAAGTACGGTCTCCATTTGGCCACCGTATGCATAATCATAAGTATCTCCTTATCATAAATAGTCATCCTGAGATGGGAAGAAGATAATGCTTTACTAGTATAAGCGAGGGGATGGCTATCTTGCATTAGTATAACACCAATTCCGACTCTGAAAGCATCGGCTTCAATAACAAATGTCTTGCCGAAGTCAGGTAGTGCTAGTATAGGCATTATCGTCATTGCAGCTTTAAGTTCGTCAAAGGTGGTGGTGGCTTTGTCCGACTATTGAAAAGTATCTTTTTTCGGTAAGGAAGTAAGGGGTGTATTGATCTTTCCATAGTTTTTCGTGAACTTGCAATAGTAGCCAGTTAAACCGAGAAAGCCATATAGCGATTTTATGTTCCTCGGGGTCGTCCAGCCAATTGTACCATTTAATAGCATCTCCTTCAAGGTGGATGATAGCAATTTCCACCATAGCATCATCCGACATTTGGTAGTAGCGAAAGTAATATTCAGCGCGCAAAATCCACCCTGTCAGGTCTCCTTCTTCCCATTGTAGGAAGTCCACCCTCATTCATGGTTGAAGCATGTCCGAGGGCTATCCCTCCTTCTCTAGAGGTCTCTTTGAACTCTCTCATCACTGAAATTTAGTTAGACTCGATGGTTGTCCAATTCTGAATTCTGCAAACAAAGCGCGTAATTTGTCCTCCAAGCGCGATTCAATCCGAGATTCCAATGCTTCAAATTTTGCATCAATTGGATCTTAAGAAGCTATGGCATATGCCTATAGATCAGAGATGTCTCTGTCTTTTTTTTGTTGATGGGTTAATGGCATGGGGTGGTGGAAGGTTCGAAAAAATTGAGGATCATGGAAGTGTACTGCAATAGGTTTTTACGTCTAAAGTGTAGCAGTTTGGACGTAAAAGGTCAGTGATTTATATTAAGAATTTTTTGATGAAATCAAAGAGAAATATGCTATTAGAAAGTGTCAAATCTATTGTAAAAATTTTGTAAAGATTTGGATAAAAAATATGCAGTAGCAAGATCAAACAAACTATGCTATGCGGTTAGAATTCTACAGTGCATCTTTCATCGTAGAGATGAAAACTTTGTGACAAAATATTAATACAGCAATATAGGAATAACTTTTTGGATTTTTAAATAAGGATAACTAAATTGCAGCAGTAGTAAAGTAGGAAACTAGAACCTGTTGCATTTCATTGGGAGATCAAAGGATGATCCGCGGTGGTGCAGATGATGGCGGAATTCGACAATGATTTTTTAAGCAATTGTAAGAATTACTTTAAGTGGTTGTGGAGGGCTAATGGATGGCTATGGAAGGGTAGTGAGACACCAAAAATACTACTCTGATACCAAGTAATAGAACCCTTGCAGATTCTATGCTTGGGGTTGATCTCTTTAGGGGATCGATCTCCTTGGAACTCTATATGGGTTCATTCCTCCAGGTTGCTGCTCAAAGGCTACTATAAAGATTCATCTATTTCTTATCAAAAGAGGATGAATATATGACTCTTTATAGGGCTTCTAAATCCCGACTCCAAATAGGACTCTTATTCAAGACTCCTACTTAATTAGGACTCCTACTCAAGACTCTTAATATGACTCCTACTCAAGACTCCTACTTCTAACCAAGTCCTAATTTTTCTCTAAGAAGTAACCTCCAAACTAATCCTATCCTTAGCCGGCCTCTTCACCTCTTTAATAGGGGTCAGCTCAATAAGTTTTACATGAATGCCCTTTTTAATTATGACTCTTCTAGCTAGAGTCCTAATAATAATTCACTAAGCCAGAAGGAGTTCTGACAGATATGACTCATAGCCAACCCGATATTACGCCTAGAGGGTCACATATATATAGTAGGCATTGCAATAAGTAGAGGTTCAGATATGAGATATCAGTCAGATCCCCTATCTTATTGGATATCCAATATGCCCCTGAATTATTGAATCCTATGGATGAGATCCGATAAGGGACAATAAGAGATTATTGGATAGAAATCTATTAATCTAAGAGGCTTGGGTAGTTGGATAGAGATCCAATACCCAATAAGTTAGGATCCATTAGGGTTAAGTTGATAGGGGGCCTCTATAAATAGGAGGGAACTAAACACCCATAGGCTAGAGGTTTTCTTAGTTGCCACCTACTATTCTTCTCTCTTATTTTCCTCCTCAGATAGTAGGCCTGAAGACTTAAGAAGCGTCGTCATAGCCCTACTGTGTAGATCACCACTAGAGAGGAGGATGCTTGTCCTCCTTCATCCTCTCCGACAAATCTATAGAGATTTAGGGATATACGATCTTCCTAGGTAACACAACTATTTCACGCGTGGTTTTTAGTTTTACGAATTTTGTGCACTAATCTTCGCATGACGTTGAACATATCTTTGGAAAATTTGGGGATTTTATTTTCTACTCTTCCGCTGCACATGTGATGTCGCCCCTAGATTTCCCTACACGCCAAATGAAGAATTGTTAGGAGTCTAGAGACTAACATTGGAGTGTAGTACCCTAGAGGCTCCATGGGCCACCACGAGTTATCCAAAGCCAAACACTTTGTCGTTTGACTCAGTAGACTCTTTTGAGGCTCAGCTACACTTAATTAACCGATGCTTAGATGAGGTCTAAAGAGAGTTTACAATCAAAGGAAGAACATAGGGAAGACACCTTCGAGGGATCTCCTTTTGTCTCAAAGATCTAGGACAAGTCGATTCTCCTCAATTTTCACCTCTCGATATTTGAGGGCTACGATGGCAATTCCAACCCAATGGAGCATGTCACCACCTTTCAGGTCCAAATGGCTCTATATGGCTCTATATCGCTTTCGAAAAACTTTGGTTTGAAAACTTTTATTCAATCAAACTCATATCAAAAATATGTTTAACTTAGAATGTGAGTAAAAGTAGTGAGCAACTAAATCAGTAAGTAATAAGAATGAAAAGCACAAAAGAAGTGCACATCAGATTTATAGTGGTTTGGTCTGTTTGGATCAAGTCAGCACTAAGAGGGGGGAGTGAATTAGTGAATTTGGAGAACTACGTCGATCGTGAAAATTCATATGATAAAACCATATTGAAAAGATGTTTAAGCTTAAAGATGCTCATAGGAGAGTGATGAAGATGTAAAGTCGTTGCAAAGTAAGTAAATAACAAAGAAAAGAAGGCACACCCATTTTATAGTGGTTCAATCATTATGACCTACGTCCACTCCCGATTATTCTTCCATTAAGGCTACCTAAATCCACTAATGGTCTTCCTTCAATGGGCGAAGACCAACTATCTTATTACGACACTTTCTCCTTTTAACAAATTTTGGAGACAACCTTTACAAGCATTACAACACTCTTATAATGATAAAAAAGCTAAAGAAGGAGGACGAGGACACTTAGCACTTTTTCAACACTTTTATAACCCAAAATCTTAAGACTTTTGTTCACACTTTTATACCCTTTCATGTAGGAAAGAGTGGGGTATTTATAGGCCCTAGTGACTTAAAAAATAGAGCCAAAAAGTGTCTTGTCCTTGGTTTCTAGGGTACTAGTAGTACCACCGCTTGATAGAGCCTCGGAGACTGGGCTCTAGCCGTACCACCGCCTAATAGGGCAGTACCATCGCTTGGCAACATTAATTGTTGATAGTACCACTGCTCAATTTAGGCGGTACCACCACCCAGTCCACCTGGGAGGCTGAGCCTCAAGCTATTCCACCACTAAGTCTGGGCAGTGCCACCGCCTGACATGGCTCGAAGTGGTTGAATGAGCCATACAACCAACTCAAATCAGCCCTATTTTGGGCCTAATTGGCCCCTAATTGAGTTAGTAGGATTTCTTCCAAAACTAACTCAAATTAAAGTCCTAACTACGATAGTAAATGCTAAATCAATTATGATACAAGCAATTTAAGTTGTCTGGCACGTCAATTGCTCAATCGAACTCTTGGTGAACTTTTGGCAGACTCCTAGCGATCTTCCGGTGAGCTCCCGACAAACTTCCGATGAGCTTTTGGCAAACTTCTAGAGAACTTCTGGCAAGCTTTCAATGAACTCCCAGCGAACTTCTAACGAGCTTTCACTACATCGTCTAATCCTTCGGTGTATCCCTCGATTCATCCAGCCCCGATGCTCGATCATTGACTCCAGCCCAACATTCGATTCTTCTTTAATTTTTTACCTTTTTCATAATCATAGTTAGTCCTACATCACTTATCTCAATAAATGGATTAGATCATTAATTCATTAATTGATTTCATCATCAAAATCTGAGATTCAATAATCTCTCCCTTTTTATGATGACAACCAATTGATGAAGGAGTTAACCTTAACTCCCGATATCTATATGCTATATTGAGATAATACAAACTTGAATACATTGAATTTGAGTGAAACAATTTCGATCATAATGATCAAAATCAAATTTTCATATATTGTACATCATCATAGTTTTAAGTCATCAAAGTATAACTTGCACAATTTCATCACTTCATGCATGATAACAAATCAATATCACTTTGGGCATAACCTACATGATACTAAAGCATTCATCACTTCATATATGATATGAAAATTAATATTATTTTGGGCATAACATTCATGATACCAAAACATTTATATTTTCAATCAGTTTGAGCTAACATACATGATACTAAAGCATTTGTATGATATCAAATTCAACATCATTTTGGCATGATTCCAAACATTCATCATTTCTCCCTTTTGTCATCAACAAAAAGGAGAATCTTTCAACAAGTATTTGAACTTTGCAAGATAACCACTTTTGCTTCTTGAAATGGGCAAGCTAACACTTCTATTTAGATATGCAAGCATTTTTTGGTTCTTCTTGAGATGTACAAGCTAACATTTTTACTTTTCTTAAGATGCCAGTAAGTTTCTTTCTCCCTTTTGTCATAGAAATAAGAAGAAGGAAGGAATTGATTCATCACAAGAAAAATCAAGTTATAAGAACTGAAAGTCCATGAATCAAACTTCTACTTTCATAAATAGAAAGAGAAAGGATTCATCATATAAAAGAACAAAATTTGCATATTAAAAATTCATGAATCAAATCCCTATTCTTATAAATAGAAGGAAGAATGATTCATAAGAAATGATCATCGCATAAAAGATCAAGAATACCAAAAGTCCATGGTTAAAAAAAACTCTTCTTTCATGAGTAGAGAGAGGAAGAATTTATAGGAAAAGATCATCAAATGAGGGATAAAAAATCCATGAATAAAACTTCAACAAAGTGATAGGAAATGATCTCGATAAAAAGAAAACTCAATTTCCAAAAAAAATTGAGAAATCCAAAAAATATATAAGAGGAACTCATGCATTTAGAGGATTTAATATTACTAATTATCTTTTAATAAAATCAAATTATTCCTCATTTAAAGATTTTATAAAATTATTAGTTAATTAATTTTTATATTAATAAATTCTAAAGATATATCATGGTTATTAACATGATCTCTAATAAAATGATACACGATATCAATATGTTTAGTTCTAGAGTGTTGAATGAGATTTTTTGTTAAACATATTGCACTAGTATTATTACATTTTATAGGGATACTTTTCAAGTGAATTCTATAATCTTCTAAAGTATTTTTCATCCATATAACTTATGCACATGTTGCTATATACTTAGCTTCGGTTATAGATAATGCAACCGAGTTTTATTTCTTGAAAAACCAAGAGATAAGTGCATGACCTAAGAGTTGACATGTTCATGATGTGCGTTTTTTATCTACTTTACATCCAGCAAAATCTACATTGGCATTAGTAATTAATTCAAAGTTTTTAGATTTTGGCTACTATAATCCTAGATTAAGAGTTCCTTTTAGGTATCTAAAAATCCTTTTAACAACTTTAAAGTGAGATTGCTTAGAATTAGATTGAAATATAGTACAAAGTCCAACATTAAACATAATGTTCGGTCTAGTTGTGGTGAGATATAGTAAACTACCTATCATACCCCTATAAGTCTTTTGATCAAAATTTTCTCCATCATGGTTCATATCTAACTTTGTGAAAGTACTCATTAGTGTGTTAATAGTCTTAGAACTATCCATATTGAATAGTTTTAATAGATCTAAAACATACTTAGTTTGATTAACAAAAATTTCATCATTTAGTTGCTTAATTTGTAGTCATAAGAAGAAAGTTAATTCACCCATTAAACTCATTTCAAACTCTTAGCTCATACTTTTGGTAAAAGACTCACATAATGATTCATTTGAAGAACTAAAAATAATATCATCAACATAAATTTGAACTATAAGTAAATTATTTTTAAAATATTAAATAAATAATGTGGTATCAACCTTGTCTTTCAAAATATCATTCTTAATTAGAAAAGAATTAACTCTCTTTTACTAAACCCTAAGAGAGCCTTAAATAACTTAAAAACATAGTTAAAAAAGAGAGCATTTTCAAATCCGAGTGATTGTTCAACATAAACTTCTTCGGAAATAAAGTCATTAAGAAAAGTATTTTTAACATCCATATGAAATAATTTAAAATTATTACAACTAGCATAAGCAAGAAGAATCCTTATAGCTTCAAGTCTAACGACAAGAGCGAATGTTTCTTTATAATTGATACTTTCTTCTTAGTTGAAATCTTTGGTCACTTAGTGCCAATTACTCGGATTGTTTCTAACCATGATACCAAGTTCAACTTGCTTGTTTCTAAAGACTCATTTAGTGCCAATTACTAAATGGTTACTAGGTCTAAGAATAAGCTTTCACATCTCATTTCTCTCAAATTGATTTAATTCTTCATGCATTGTAAAGACCTACGATTCATCTTTTATAGCATTGTCAATGCATTGTGGTTCAATTTGAGATAAGAAGACTATATTAGCATAAAAAATTTTAAATGAAGAGTGAGTTTGAACACCTTTTGATGTTTCTCTAATGATTAGCTTTTAGGATAAGCATCTACATACTTTCATTCCTTAGGTAAAGATTCCTTGGAAGTAGATGGATCCAAGTTGCTAGGGAGAGGAGAATTTTTATTTAAATTCAAAGTATTAAAATTAAAATCATCATCAAAATTATTTTTCTTAAATTTAGATATTTTATTAAAAACAACATGAATAGATTTCTTATAACCAAAGTTCTTTTATTAAAAACACGAAAGACTTTAGACATAGAGGAATAACCAAAAAAAATATCTTCATCGGATTTTGAATCAAATTCTCCTATGGCATATTTTTTATTTAAAATAAAACATTTATAACTAAAAACTTTAAAATATAAAATATTGGGCTTTTTGTTGTTCCATAATTCATAGGGAGTTTTAAAAAGTAATGATCTTACAAGAACCCTATTTATGACATAGTATATTGTGTTAATGACTTTAGTCCAAAAATATTTAGGTAAGCTATATTTATTTAACATAATTCTTGCCTTTTTTTTAAAGCTCCTATTTTTTCTTTCAACTATTTCATTTTGTTATGGATTTGTTGGAGTAGAGAAATTATAGTTGTACTCATTTGACTCATAAAAATCTTGAAAATCATAGTTTTGAAACTCACCACCATGATCACTATGAATAGACGAAATCATAAAACCCTTTTCATTTTAAACAAGTTTACAAAATTTCAAAAAATATTTAAAGCAATCACTTTTGTGTACCAAGAAGTATGTCCAAGTGTATCTACTATATTCATCAACAATTCAAAGGCGTATTTACTACCTCCTAAACTTATTATATCAATTGGTCCAAATAAATCCATATGAATTAATTATAGTGGTATAGAGGTGCTTATTTGATTCTTTGATTTGAAACTATTTTTTATTCATTTTCCTAGTTGACATGCATCACAAACTTTATCTTTGACAAACTTGATGCTAGGCATTTATCTTACAAGTTTTCTAGTTGAGATTTGAGAGATTAGTTTAATGCTAGCATGACCTAATCTCTTATGTCAAAGCCAAGCATCATCGTTTAAAGTCGAAAAGCACGCTTCATCACAACAATCATCAATCGTATATACATTATTATGTTTTAAGACAATTATAGATCTATTTTTATGTAGTATTTGAATTATATAAGCATTAGATTCAAATTTGATAATATTTCTTTTATCACACAATTGAATATTGCTTAATAGATTATGTTTTAAACCATCTACTAATAGCACTTCTTTTATCAAAAGGTTTGACTTGTTACCTATGGTTCCTTTGCCAATAATTTTACCTTTGTTATTGTCTCTAAAGGTGACATATCCTTCGTCTTGGCTAGTGAGTTTAGAGAATTGAGTTGGATCTCTAGTCATGTGCCTTGAGCATCCACTATCAAGCTATTATCTCTTGCTCCTAGCTTATAATTATAAACGTATCTACAAGAAAGGGGGTTTTCTTTTAGGTACCCATTTAACTTTGGGTGCCTCGTAAATAGATCTACCTATCATTGAGTAATTTATGGTTCCTTTAGGAACCTAAATTAATTTATATGGACTATACATTTTAAATGGACATTTGTAAGCAAAGTGACCATATTTTTCACAAAAATTATATGTTTATCTAGGTGAGACATGATGTAGGTCCTTTAATGAAGATAGTTGGCTTTTGTTTAGTGTTACTCAGAAAGCCAATTCCTTCCTTTCTATGAACATGACCCTTATTAGCAAGGATCATGTTTAAAGATTTGTAATCTATTTAAAATTTTTCTAATGTTTCTTATAGTAACAAATTTTGCATTTAAATGACTCTAACTCTTCACATTGAGTACAAGGAGTTAACATACACTTATCATGCTCCTTTCTAAAATTTTCAAGTTTACTAGAAAGAGAAGCATAATCCTTTTCAATAATTATTTTTTACCAACTAATTTATATTCATCAAACAAATCATAAAAAGCACTTAATAATTCATCAAAAGATAAATGAGCTTTGATTGAATCAATTACCTCGTCGCCAAACGCCATTAATGCGTAGTTAGCACCTTCTTTTTGTTCATTGACTAATCGTCTTCGGATATACTTGAGTCATCCCAAGTAGTTTTGAGCACTTTCTTTTTCTTTAGTAGCTTCTTCTTCACTTGGGGACATTCATTTTTGAAGTGCCTCGGATATTAGGAATGAGTCGACACTAAGAAAGGGGGGTGAATTAGTGCAGCGGTGAAAACGTCAGTTCTAAAAATGTTTCATATGATAAAATCCAAACTCGAAAGATAACTTAAAATTCAATGCTTATTCATAAGCATAGGCATAGTAAAAGCACAGTAAGGAGGAAAGGCAGTTTGCTACAAAAGTAAATTGCAAGAAGGAAAATGCAAACCAAATTTTATAATGGTTCGATCGTCGTGACCTACATCCACTCCATCGATTCCTCTTCCGTCGAGGCCATTAGCATCCACTATCGATCTTCCTTTAATAGGAGAAGATCAACCTCCTTCTTACACCCCTCTTCTCCTTTTCATAGGTTTAGGAGACAAACTTTACAAGCACTCACTCCTCTCTCAAACTATTCTAACACTTAGACTAGAGGAGGAGGATTCTTATAAGAGATTACTATAGCGTTTTTCCCTTTTTCAATTCTCTGTGCTTATGTATCTTAACTACGGATGAGAGGGGTATTTATAGGCCTCAAGTTGATTCAAACTTGGAACCTAAACATATCTCATCCAGAGTTTCCTAGGTATGGGCGGTACCACCGCCTGTGTTGGGCGGTACCACCACTAGTGTCAGTCTGACATTGGGTGGTACCACCGCCTAACAGGGGCGGTGCCACCGCTTGGCACCCTACCTCTAGGCGGTGGTACCACCCAGTCTGGGTGCTACAACCACCCAGAATTCCTGGGGTGTTGTTTCCCAAGCGGTGCCACCGCCGGCCTTGGTGGTGCCGCCGCTAGTTGGGCTTTCAACATCTTAGTTGGGTCTTGAATCTGGCCCAAACCAACCTAACTTCGGGCCTAGCTAGCCCCTAATAGAGTTGATGGGATTACCTCCCAATCCCAACTCCAATTATGTGTTAACTATGAAATTTAAAGTATACAATAAGCTAAATAAGTCTAGTTTCTTTCGGTGAGCTTCCGACGAACTTCCGGCAAATTTTTAACGATCTCTCAGCAATATTCCAACGGACTCCCAGCAAACTGCTAGACTTCATAACGATCTTCTTGGTGAGTTCTAACAAGCTTCTTTGGTAAGCTCCTAGACTTCTCAGTTGGTTCTGACAGAACTTTCAACGAACGTCAGGACTTCCAACGAACTCTCGAACTCCCAACGAAATCGCGTTCTTGACTCTAGGACTTCATTTTACTCTATGCCTTGCTATCATAGTTAATCCTACACACATAAAACATACTTCGATCTAGACAATTATTATTAAGCATGAATCATATTATCCGACATGTCATTGGTCATTCGACGCTTAGTCTGATTCTTCGACGCATCGTCATCTCTAGCGGCCTATTGTCCAATTGGCCAGTTGACCTTCGTAACTCCGATATCCTTAGTGTAATATCCGCTCTTCTTGGCTTGATGCCTGATTCTATGCCTGAAGCCTTCTGTCGATATATCGACCGATCCTTCAGCTCGACATCCAATCTTCTAACATTATTTTCCTCCGGCCCAATATGATTCTTCCTACTTTAACCTGAACTCTCAGAGTTAACCTTAACTCTCGGAGTTAACCTTGATGATGATAACCAATTGATGACGGAGTTAACCTTAACTCTCAGAGTTTAAATAAACTCCCCCTATCAATATGTCATATAGATAGAACTCTTGGATTCAAAAATCCAAGCAACATATTATCATAAACTTATGCATAACATCATACTTCTCCCCCTTTGTCATCAACAAAAAGGAGAAGTGCAACTATCAAGTGTTTGACATATAATATCAAGCATTGCATTTATCATTATGCAATTTGTAAGCTAGAAAATTTAGCAAGTGTTACATTATATTTAGGACATGCAAGCTAGCAGATTTTATATCATTTAAAAGCATGCAAGCTAGCAAGTTTTCAAAAACAAATGTAAGATAGCATTCCTGTTGAAGTGTGCAAGCTAGCGATTCTTGCTTCCTTTTGCAATGTGCAAGTTGCAAGTTTTGCTTCTTAAGATTAGCAAGATAGCACTTTTGCTTTTAAGATGAGCAAACTAAAAAGTTGTCTCTTTTTGTGATATGTACGTTTGTAATTTTTGCTTCTTTTAGATGTGCAAGCAAGCGAGCAAGTTTTTGTATCTTCTTGACTTGTGCAAGCTAGCTATCTCTCCCTTTGTCATTATCAAAAATAAGGGAAGAATACAATTTTGTATCTCTTTTTTTCTTTACAATAATTTTTAAAACATGACAAAGATAAGTAATCATTCTTTTTTCAAAATACCATAATTGAGATAAATCTTGAATTCAAATCAAAGTAATTTTAATCATGATTCACATCATATGCAATACATCACATACATCATCATAATAAAAAGCATAAGTATTGCATGCATCATTCCAAATCATAAATAATTCACATCATGATGGTATCAATTTGTCAGATTACATCCTACCATGCATGATCATAACTTTTCCCCATTTTATCATTGTAAACAAGAAAGAATAAGGGAAGAACATAATAATATAAAATATTTTAATAATTTCAAGACATACGTGCCATAAATATAAATAAATCATGTCATCAAAGATAAGACCACTTGAATATCAAAAGATATGATTTATATAGTAAATCTCTTCTTTAAATAAAATACCAAGAATAAAAAATTATAGGTGTACAAAGAAGAGATCTTGATTCAAAAAATCTCAAGTAATTCCAAGAAACCAAGATCATGATTTTGATAAAACTCATTCAAATTTAAATCATCAAAATCATCAAAATCTCAACATTTCTTTCAAGAGATTCAAAATAGCATAAATAATTTTATTGGTCTCTTAGTGAAAAATCGATAAGATAGAGAAAAAGAAAATTTTCAAGAAAAATGATTTCCTCCTTTTGTTTCAAATTATTAATTGATATCATACATGCATGTTCTTTTCTTTCAAATCCATGCATCATTCATTAACACCAAAATCCATGCATCATTCATTAACACCAAAAAAGAACTTTCAAAAGATCACAAAAATTATCGTGCATAAGTTTCAAAAGATCACAAAAAGCATGATTTCAAATCATCATTATATTTTCATTAAGACTTCAAGCATGGTTTCATTGAACATAATGTTGAATAATTCTTAAAGATATCTAAACTTCTTTATTATCAATTTGTGTGATTGACTTTATATTAGCATGCCCAAATATTTGTTCTTATGTCAAAACCATGCATAACGGAAAGATAAAAAATCATCAAGATCAAAAAGTGTAACACATAATTCCAAAACAAATGATTTCAAATCATTTCTTCAAGTCCTCATGCATAAAAATCATCAAGTATAATACAAACATTTTTGTTCATTTATCATAAAATATGCAATTTTTATGATCATTTTCAAAATTACTAAAAAGATAAGTATGATCCCAATTTTTGTACTTTCATTACATTATTAAACATATAATTTTCAAGAAAAATAATTTTTCAAAACTAAATTTATAATAATTCATGAAAAGCATTATGTAATTTCAAAGTAAACTAAGGGCATTTTGATTACTTCATCATCGAAAGTTGTTAAGACGTAGTTTGCTACCTCGCTTTTGTTGATTTTCTTCTCATCTTTGGAGGAGCTCGATTCGTCTTTTGGCAACTTCTTCTTATGTTCATAGCAAGTAGTTCCGTTCTTTTTGTTTCATGAGCTTTTTAAATTTCATAGTGAGGAGTTCATGTTCACCATCACTTGAGTTTATGCTTGAGTGGTCTTTAATTGTTCTAAGTCTGAAATCCCCTTCTTTTTCTTTGGAAGCTTGTCCTCAAGTGCATTTTGTGCCACATTAATTATTTCATAGGTCATTAAAGACCCGATAAATTATTCGATCAAAAAAATATTCAAAATTTTTATTCTTGAATAGCCGTTAGTTTTGAATTCCAATTTTTAGAAAGTGATTGTAAAACTTTACTAACAAGTTCAAAATTCAAAAAAGTTTTACCAAGAGCTTTTAAACTATTGACGACATCCGTAAAATAGGTGTACATGTCAATAATTATTTCGCTCGGCTTCATTCGAAATAGTTCAAAATCATACATTAAAATATTGACTTTAGAATCTTTAACTCTAGTAGTACCTTCGTGTGTGATTTCAAGAGTCTGCCAAATATCAAAAGCAGTTTTGCAAGTAGAAAACCAATTAAACCCAGTTTTATCTAAGACGCAAAATAGGGCATTCATAGCCTTTATATTTAGAGAAAAAGTCTTCTTCTCCAAATCATTCCAATGGTTTATTGAAAGAGAAGACTTTCAAAAATCATTTTCAATAATATTCCATAAATTTAAATCCAAGGAAAGCAAGAAAACACTCATTCGAGTTTTCCAATGTGTGTAGTCCGTCCCATTGAACAAGGGAGGACGAATGAGAAAATGACCCTCTTGAAAGCCGAAAAGAGTCATTTCTCTTGGGTGTTAAACCAAATGAGAAATAATGAGACTCTGATACCAACTGTTAGGAGCAATTCAGCACTAAGAGGGGTGTACATTTGTGTAGCGGTAAAAACGTTGGTTCTAAAAACGTTTCGTATGTTAAAAATCAAACTCAAAAGATAACTTAAAATTCAATGCTTGTTCGTAAGTATAGGCATAGTAAAAGATAGTAAGGAGGAAAAGAAATTTGCTACAAAAGTAAATTGCAAGAAGGAAAATGTAAACCAGAGTTTATAGTGGTTTGGTCGTCATGACTTACATTTACTCTGCGAATTCCTCTTCCGTCGAGGCTATTAGCATCCACTAGCGATCTTCCTTTAATATGTAAAAATCAACCTCCTTCTTACACCCCTCTTCTCGTTTTCATAGGTTTAGGAGACAACCTTTACAAGCACTCACTCCTCTCTTAAACTATTCTAACACTTAGACTAGAGGAGGAGGATTCTCACAAGAGATTACTATAGTGTTTTTCCCTTTTTCAATTCTCTATGCTTATGTATCTTAACCAAGGATGAGAGGGGTATTTCTAGGCCTTAAGTTGATTCAAACTCGGAGCTTAAAAATATCGCATCTAGGGTTTCTTGGGTATGGGCGGTACCACTACCAGTGTCAGTTCGACACTAGCTGGTACCACCGCCAAACAGGGGCGATGCCACTACCTGGTGTAGAATCTCGTATTTTGATGATGAAACCACTTGATATGTGTTTATAATTTAAAATGCATTTTGAGTGATGCAGGTCTACTCGATCAGGATTAGACAATTAACGCAGGAGGAATTGACGTTGCGCCGGAGGAGATCACGTCAGGATATTGGATGGTAGAAGGCTTCGGATGTCGGGCATCGGGCCAAGGAGAGAGGAATTACGCCAAGGATATCGGGGTTGCGGAGGTCAACCGTCAATTGGGCAACAAGCCGCAAGAGAGGACGATGTGCTGAAGAATCGGACGAAGCGCCAACCAATGACGTGCCGGGCAACGGAATGTCAATTCGCGTTGCAATAATTGTCTAGATCGGAGTAGAGTTTTGGCTTATGTGTGCAGGATTAACTACGATAATGATGAAGACATAAAGCAAAACAAAGTATCGGAGTCAAGCGCAAAGGATTTGTTGCGAGTTCGAGAGTTCGACGGAAGTCCGAAGGTTCGTCGGGAATGCTGCCAGAACTAGCCGAGAATGAGTAGGGAGCTTGCCGAAGGGTTTTTCGAAAGCTCGCCAGAAGGTTTGTTGGAAGTTCGCGGAGCTCACCGAGAAAGATCGGAGCTTGCCGAAGAAGCTTGTTGGAACTCGCCAAGATCAAATCGTGAAGTCTAGGAGCTTGCTGGGAGTCCGCAGAATGGTTTCCGAGAGTTTATCGGAAGACCGTCGGAAGTTCGTCGGAAGCTCGCCAGAAGAAGTCTTGACTTACGAACTTTGTAATAGCTTATAAAATGTCTTTAAATTCGTAGTTAGCATGTTAATTAGGGTTAGGATTAGGTGTTAATCCTATAACCCAAGTAGGGGCCAATTGGGCCCGAGTTCGGACTAGTTTGGGCCAAGATTGAAGCCCAACTAGTGGGCTGAAAACACTGTGGGTGGTGGCACCGCCTGGGCTGGGCGGTGGCACCGCCCAGCACTGTCAGGGTCAAAAACTGACAGGCGGTGGCACCGCCACTGACAGGTGGTGGCACCGCCAACATCGGGAACCCCACGAGAATTCAAATTTGGAGCCCAAATTTGAATCCTCTTGAGGCCTATAAATACCCCCCAAATCTCAGCTGAGATTACAACCTTTTGAGAAGCTAGAAGTTGAGAAAAGCTTTAGGAAAAGTCTTATTTTCAATAGCTTGAGTGTTCACCTCCTTTCTTTTCATTGAAATCATTGTAAAAGGGTGAACCACTTGTAAGAGGTTGTAAGAGGGGTGTAAGAAGGAGGTTGATCTTCGCCTAGTAAAGGAGGATCATTAGTGGATGCCGGTGGCCTCGACGGAAGAGGAATCGGAGGAGTGGATGTAGGTCACGATTGACCGAACCACTATAAACTACCATCTTCTCTGGTTTGCATTTATCTTATTGTCATTTATATTACTGCAAACCATCTTCACTTTGATATTCTACTTCTTTGTCTCCTTCTTACATATGCCTTCAAGTTAAAAACGCAATCGAAACGGTTTCAAACGAAACATTGCTTTTATCATACGAAGTTTCCGTAAGTGTTTAAATCGTACGAAAGTTTATCATACTTTACCACTGCACTAATTCACCCCCCCCCCCTCTTAGTGCCGCTCCGATCCTAACAATTGCTATCAGAGCCCGGTATTTCTCATTTCGGATTTACACCCGAGAGAAATGGCTCTTCATGGCTTTCAAGAGGGCTTTTCGGTTGTTCGTCCACCGTTGTTTAACGGATTGGACTACACTTATTAGAAAACTCGAATGAGAGTTTTCTTGATTTCTATGAATTTGGATATATGGAATATTATTGAAAATGGTTTTCAACTTCCCTCTAAACCGATGAATGAATGGTCGGATTTGGAGAAGAAATATTTTTCTTTAAACGCAAAGGCTATGAATGCCTTATTTTGCGCTTTGGACAAAAATGAGTTCAATCGGATTTCTACGTGCGAAACGGCTTTCGATATTTGGCGAACACTTAAAATCACGCACAAGGGAACTAGTAGAGTCAAAGACTCGAAAGTTAACATTTTATTGCATGATTTTGAGCTTTTTCAAATGCAACCAAGCGAGACTATAGGCGACATGTACACCCGTTTCACGGATGTCGTAAATAATCTAAGAGTTCTTGGTAAATCTTTTTCGAATTTTGATTTCGTAAGCAAGATCTTAAGATCCCTTCCAAAAAGATGGGATTCTAAAATAACCGCAATACAAGAAACAAAAGATTTAAATATTTTTCCACTTGAAGAACTAATTGGTTTATTGATGACATATGAAATGGTGCACAATGCACATGATGAACAAAATCACCTTCCAAAGAACAGGAAGGATTTGGAACCCCGGACAAATGAATACCACTTGAGCAATGACTCAAGTGATGAGGACAATGATGAACTTGAACTTCGAACACTAAATCTTAATAAGTTTATTAAACAAAAATCTAAAATAAACAATGAACTTGAACGGAGGGAGAGGCCAAAGAAGAGGAAGGCAACCAAGGATGAATCAAGAACTTCCAAAGGTGAAACGGAGATTTGGGCTTTGACGGGCTTCGACTACAAGGTAAGTAACTCAACTTTCTTGAATTATTTTGAAATTACTTGATGTTTTCCATGATGTATTTTCTCTTTTCTTTTGAATCATTAATTTTCTTGAAAATTGTATGTTTTATGTTAATAGAATAAAATGTTAGATTTAAATAATCATATATATGTGCTTGAGAAGCAAGAATGTGTATTTTGATGATTTCCATATTAACTTTCAATGATGATGCATGGTTTTTATATGGAAGGCTTGATGATATTTTTTTTATACCTTGTCTTTGGTTTTCAAACATGATGTATGTTTTTGATATAAGAACAAAACTTGAGCATGCTAATATAAAGTCAATCACATAAATTAAAACTAAAGAAGTTTTAGTTATCTAGAAGAATCATTCAAAATTATGTTCAATGAAACCATTGCATAATGATGTAATGAAAATATTAAACATTTTGAAAGCATGTTTTAGTGTCATGGATAATGATCATGTTTAATAAATTTCAAAATTATGCATATGAATCTTGTGATTTATGGATTGTTGATTTTTACCATAATGAAAGTGCCTTATTAATCTTTGTTGTAATAAATCTTACACTTTCGGTTTTAAACATTATACATGTTTTTATTTGGTATAAGTGAAAAAAATCATATGAATTGAAACAACTAAAAAGAGGAAAATATTTTTTCCTTGAAAAATTATTTTTCTCTATTGATCTTGATGTTTATTATGATAAATCTATGTATACCATTTTGAATCTCTTGAAAGTAATGTTGATATTTTGATTATTTTGATGATTTAAATTTGAAATGAGTTTTATCAAAATCATGATATTGATTTCTTGGAATAACATGAGATTACCTTTGATGATCATTTTGATTCATGGAATTTTGGATTCATGACTTGGTCTTACATTTGTTTATGAGATGGTTGAAATCTTTGTACGTTTGAATTCTTCCCTTCTCCTTTCAACTTATGCATGTTATATGTTAAAGATTTAAAACCATGTTTTGGTATCATGCATATCTAAGAAATATTGATGTGACAAATTGAATAAGTTGAAAATGAATGATGATTTTTCTCTTGAATATAACTTGTGATATTTTTTATATAAATCATCATTTTGATTTCTCGACATTCGATACATGAGATTTTATTATAAATCAAAATTTCTCCTTAATCGATCTTCTACGATTTTACTTGATATTCTAGGAGATTTTCTAAATGAATCATGATTTTTCCTTGTGAGTTCTTAGAGTTATTACTTGATTTTTCTTTTAAAACAAGATCTCTTCTTTATACTCCTATGATTTTTCTTGATATTTTATTTAAAGAAGATATTTACTATATGAATCATGTCTTTTGGTATTCAAATGATTTTATCCTTCATAACATGATTTCTTTGTATTTATGGCTTGCATGGCTTGAAATGTTTTGGTATAATGCATGCAATGATGAAATATTCATAAAGTTAAAATGATGTATGCAATACTTATGATAATGATGTACATGATGTATTTATTGCATATGATGTGTATCATGAATACTTTAAATGATGAGTGTTTGGTATCATGATCAACATATCGATAAATGCTTAAAAATTTTAATGTTTCAGTATCATGTATGATATGCTTATTAATGATGATTGATTTATTTTTTGGTATCGTGCATAAAAAATAAGGTTATTGAAATTGTGTATGTTTTAATTTGAATATATAATGATGCACAAATAAGAATGATACTTACCTTTGTCATAATATGAAAATTGATATAAGGGTCTTCCCTTCTTTTTGACAATGACAAAGGGGGAGCAAGAATTTCTAGCGTGGACATCATGAAAAGAGGCAAACTAACTAGCTTGCACAATTCAAGATGAAAGCAAAAAATTGCACTTCTCAAAAGAGAAGATGTAAATGTAACATTTGCCAAATTGTTTGCTTGCCTCATGTAAAATATTATCTCTTGCTAGTTTAGTATTTTTGCTAGCTTGTATGTTGCAAAACTTGATCACTTTTTCAAACATTTTGCTAGCTTACACTTTGTAAAGAAAGCAAAAATGACACTTCTAGAAGAAAGAGCTTGTTATTTTGAACATCACAAGCTTGCCTATCTTAAGAAACAAAAATTACAAAAGTGCTATCTTGCCTATCTCAAGAAGCAAAACTTGCAACTTGCACATTGCAATAGGAAACAAGAATTATGAGCTTACACAAGAAAGCTATCTTACATTTGCTTTCAAAATTTTTGCTAGCTTGTATATTGTGAAACTTACATATCGTAAACATTGCTAGCTTGTAGTCTAAAAAGAAGCAAAAAGTTGCTATCTCAAAAGAAGCAAATGTGCTATCTTGCCTATCTTAAGAGGCAAAAATGCTAACTTGCACATCTAGCAAAACTTGACAAATTTGCATATTTCAAGAAGCAAGAGTTGCTTTCTTGAACATCTCAATATTGCTAGCTTGCATGATGTAGAACTTACTATCTTGAACATTACCAAAAGTGCTATCTTGTATCTTTTGTAAAACTTGCATATCTAAAACTTGATAGCTTGAATGTCCTAAGCATGATGCATTACTTGCTAAATTTTCTAGCTTCAAAACTGCATGATGATAAAACTTAATATTATGTTTTTCATGCAATGAGTTGAACTTATATTACCAACACAAAGAATAGTTGTACTTCTCCTTTTTGTTGATGACAAAGGGGGAGAAGTATGTTGATGACATGATATGCATAAGTTTATGCATATGTTCATGATGATGTGTTGCAAGTATTCATGATGAATATTGCAATGACTTGAATTCTTCTTGAATTCAAGGTTCTATCAATATGGCATATTGATAGGAGGAGTTTGTTTAAACTCCGAGAGTTAAGGTTAACTCCGTCATCAAGTGGTTGTCATCATCAAAAAGGGGGAGATTGTTGAATCTCGTATTTTGATGATGAAACCACTTGATATGTGTTTATAATTTAAAATACATTTTGAGTGATGCAGGTCTACTCGATTAGGATTAGACAATTAACGCAGGAGGAATTGACGTTGCACCAGAGGAGATCACGTCAAGATATTGGATGGCAGAAGGCTTCGGATGTCGGGCATCGGGCCAAGGAGAGCGGAATTACGCCAAGGATATCGGGGTTGCGGAGGTCAACCGCCGATTGGGCAACAAGCCGCAAGAGAGGACGATGCGCTGAAGAATCGGACGAAGCGCCAACCAATGACGTGCCGGGCAACGAAATGTCAATTCGCGTTGTAATAATTGTCTAGATCGGAGTAGAGTTTTGGCTTATGTGTGCAGGATTAACTACGATAATGATGAAGACATAAAGTGAAACAAAGTGTCGGAGTCAAGCGCAAAGGATTTGTTGCGAGTTCGAGAGTTCGACGGAAGTCCGAAGGTTCATCGGGAATGTTGCCGGAACTAGCCGAGAATGAATAGGGAGCTTGCCGAAGGGTTTTTCGGAAGCTCGCCAGAAGGTTCGTTGGAAGTTCGCAGAGCTCGTCGAGAAAGATCGGAGCTTGCCGAAGAAGCTCGTTGGAACTCGCCAAGATCAAATCGTGAAGTCTAGGAGCTTGCCGGGAGTCCGCAGAATGGTTTTCGAGAGTTTATCGGAAGACCGTCGGAAGTTCGTCGGAAGCTCGCCGGAAGAAGTCTTGACTTACGAACTTTGTAATAGCTTATAAAATGTCTTTAAATTCATAGTTAGCATGTTAATTATGGTTAAGATTAGGTGTTAATCCTATAAACCAAGTATGGGCCAATTGGGCCCGAGTTCGGACTAGTTTGGCCAAGATTGAAGCCCAACTAGTGGGCTGAAAACACTGTAGGCGGTGGCACCGCCTGGGCTGGGCAGTGGCACCGCCCAGTTCCCGAGAGCTGGGCGGTAGCACTGCCTGGGCTGGGCGGTGGCACCGCCCAGCACTGTCAGGGTCAGAAACTGACAGGCGGTGGCACCGCCAACATCGGGAACCCAATGAGAATTCAAATTTGGAGCCCAAATTTGAATCCTCTTGAGGCCTATAAATACCCCTCAAATCTCAGCTGAGATTACAACCTTTTGAGACCTAGAAGTTGATAAAAGCTTTAGGAAAAGTCTTATTTTCAATAGCTTGAGTGTTCACCTCCTTTCTTTTCATTGAAATCATTGCAAATGGGTGAACCACTTGTAAGAGGTTGTAAGAGGGGTGTAAGAAGGAGGTTGATCTTCGCCTAGTAAAGGAAGATCATTAGTGGATGCCGGTGGCCTCGACGGAAGAGGAATCGGAGGAGTGGATGTAGGTCACGATTGACCGAACCACTATAAACTAACGTCTTCTCTGGTTTGCATTTATCTTATTGTCATTTATATTACTGCAAACCATCTTCACTTTGATGCTCTACTTCTTTGTCTCCTTCTTACATATGCCTTCAAGTTAAAAACGCAATCGAAACGGTTTCAAACGAAACATTGCTTTTATCATACGAAGTTTTCGTAAGTGTTTAAATCGTACGAAAGTTTATCATACTTTACCACAGCACTAATTCACCCCCCCCCCCTCTTAGTGCCGCTCCGATCCTAACACCTGGCACCCTACCACTTGGCGGTACCACCGCCCAGAATTCCTAGGGTGTTGTTTCCCAGGCGGTGCCATTGCTAGTTGGGCTTTTAGCATCCTAGTTGGGCCTTGAATCTAGCCCAAACCAGCCTAACTTGGGGCCCAGTTGGCCCCTAACAGAGTTGATGGGATTACCTCCCAATCTTAACTCCAATTATGTGCTAACTACGAAATTTAAAGCATACAATAAGCTAAATAAGTTCGGTTTCTTCCTGTGAGCTTCCAGTGAACTTCCGACGATCTCTCGGCAATGTTCCAATAGACTCCTAATAAGCTCTTGGAATTCATGATGATCTTCTTGGCGAGTTCTGACAAGCTTCTTTAGTAAGCTCCTGGACTTCTCAGTTGGTTCCAACAGAACTTCCGACAAACGTCCAGACTTCTGACGGACTCTCGAACTCCCAACAAAATTGCGTTCTTGACTCCGTGACTTCATTTTGCTTTATGCCTTGTAATCGTAGTTAATCCTGCACATATAAAACACACTTCGATCTAGACAATTATTACTAAGCATAAATCATGTTGTCCGACATGTCATTGGTCCTTCGACGCTTCGTCTGATTCTTTGGCACATCATCCTCTCTTGCGACCTATTGCCCATTCAGCTAGTTGACCTTTGTAACTCTGATATCCTTGGCACAATATCCGCTCTTCTTGGCTCGATGCCTAAATTCATGGCTCGAAGCCTTTTGTCGATACGTCGACCGATCCTTCAGCTCGACGTCCAATCTTCTAACATTATTTTCCTCCGGCCCAATATGATTCTTCCTACTTTAATTATCTCTCCCTGATCGAAGCATCCTGTGTCACTCAAAATGCAGATAAAATCATAAACACTCATCATTTGGTTTCATCATCAAAATCTAAAATTCAACATTAGCTTCTTACATTTATAGCATATTATTTGGTCATTTTTTAGTTCACTTTTGTTCTCAATGTCTTGTTTTGTTTTGTTCCTTTTTAAGAATGTTTTAAACTTACTTGTAAGGAGTGCCAAGTCATCATCATCATCATCATCATCACTTAAGTTTTCACCCAAGTGGCATTCTTTGGTTCTAAGTGTCATGTTCTTCATGTGTTTTGGAAGGTTGTTCTCAAGTTCATCATGTACTTACATGTCATTTCATAGGTCATCAAGGACCTGATAAGTTCTTCAACCGGAAAGTTATTTAGGCCCTTTGCTTCTTATATTGCCATTACTTTAGGATCCCAACTTTTTGGAAGGGATCTTAATATCTTGTTAATAAGTTCAAAATTAGAAAAAAATTTATCAAGTGCTTTTAGACTATTGACAACATCCGTAAAACGAGTATGAATGTCTCCAATGGTCTCGATTGGTTTTATGTGAAACAACTCATAGCTATGAACCAAAAGATTAATTTTTGACACTTTAAGCCTACTTGTGCCTTCCTGTGTGACTTCAAGTGTGTACCAAATATCATGTGTAGTTTCGCATATAGAAACCCGATTAAATTCATTTTTATTAAGAGCACAAAACAAAGCGTTCATCACTTTAGCATTCAAGGAGAGAGTCTTCTTTTCCAAATCAATCCATTCATTCATTGGTTTGGAAGACTTCTCAAAACCGCTTTCAATAATGTTTCACAACTCGAAATCCATAAAAAGTAAGAAAATTCTTATTCTAGTTTCCCAATATGTGTAATCTGTTCTATTGAACATAAGAGGACGAGTGATAGAATGACCATCTTGATTGCCGACAAAAGCTATCTCTCTTGGTTTTTAAACCAAATATAGAGTAACCTTGCTCTGATACCAATTGTTAGAAACAAGTCGGCACTAAGAAGGGGGGTGGGTGAATTAGTGCTTTTGGAGAACTATGTCGATCGTGAGAATTTGTACAATAAAACTATATCGGAAAGATGTTTAAGCTTAAAGATGTTCATAGGAGAGTGATGAAGATGTTAAGTAGTTGCTATAGAGAAATCTAGGGGTGACATCACATGCGCAGCGAAAGAACAGAAAACAAAAATCCCTAAATTTCTCATAAATTGTGTTCGTCGTTATGTAAAGATTGGTGCGCAAAATCCATAAAAGTGAAAACTATATATATGAAAAATTATGTTTTATCTAGGAAGATAATATATCGCTGAATCCTTGTAGATCTGTAGAAAAGGATGAAAGAGGTCAAGAGTCCTCCTCGGTAGCGGTTATCCACATAGCAGGGTTACGACGACGCTCCTCAAATCTCCAAGCCTGCTATCTGAGGAGGAGAAGGGGAGAGGAGAATAAGATATGGCAACCAAGAGAAGCTCTAACTTATGAACCTTTGGTTCCCTCCTATTTATAGAGTCTTCTTTTCCAAATCAATCCATTCATTCATTGGTTTGGAAGATTTCTCAAAACCCTTTCAATAATGTTTCACAACTCGAAATCCATAGAAAGTAAGAAAATTCTTATTCTAGTTTCCCAATATGTGTAATATGTTCTATTGAACATAAGAGGACGAGTGATAGAATGACCATCTTGATTGCTGACAAAAGCTATCTCTCTTGGTTTTTAAACCAAATATAGAGTAATCTTGCTCTGATACAAATTGTTAGAAACAAGTCAGCACTAAGAGGAGGGTGGGTGAATTAGTGCTTTTGGAGAACTACGTCGATCGTGAGAATTTATACAATAAAACTATATCGGAAAGATGTTTAAGCTTAAAGATGATCATAGGAGAGTGATGAAGATGTTAAGTAGTTACTATAGAGAAACCTAGGGGTGACATCACATGCGCAGCGAAATAACAGAAAACAAAAATCCCTAAATTTCTCATAAATTGTGTTCGTCGTTATGTAAAGATTGGTGTGCAAAATCCATAAAAGTGAAAACTATATATATGAAAAATTATGTTTTATCTAGGAAGATAATATATCCCTGAATCCCTATAGATCTATAGAAGAGGATGAAGGAGGTCAAGAGTCCTCCTCGGTAGCGGTTATCCACATAGCAGGGTTACGACGACGCTCCTCAAATCTCCAAGCCTGCTATCTGAGGAGGAGAAGGGGAGAGGAGAATAGGATATGGCAACCAAGAGAAGCTCTAACTTATGAACCTTTGGTTCCCTCCTATTTATAGAGCCCCCCCTCCCATCAACTTAACCATAATGGATCATACCCTATTTGATATTTGATCTCCATCCAATAACCCAAGCCTCTTAGATTATTGGATCTCTATTCAATAATCTTTCATTTGCTCTTATTGGATCTCATCCATAGGATCCAATAATTCAAAGGCATATTGGATATCAAATAAGATAGGGGCTCCGACGGATATCTCATATCTGAACATCTACTCGTCGCAATGTCTACCATATGTTTGTGACCCTCTAAGCCCAATATCGAGCTGGCCATGAGTCATACATATCAGAACTCCTTCTAGCTCGGTGAATTATTATCTCCATAATAAGTCACTCGACTCATCGACTACGAACGTATTAGGCCACTATATCATAGTCCCTAGACGATATAAGAGAATCCAATCCATTGGACTTATTTGTCCTCATTTATCATATATTTATAGTCCCTCATTCATCTAATATCCCAAAGATAGTATACCGGGTATGGTACTATCATACCCATACAGTTTCTACTCGAGTCTCGCTCTAATTGGATTCTCCCAGAGAACTCTTTCTCTCTCAATCCAAATGACCCTGGCTAGGGTTTTGTCTGAGTAAGAACACAAGAGATATTCCTTTGATGACATTGAGAGTGGATGATCATCTATCAACACTTAATAGTCTTTGTAAGATTGTTTGTCACTCTCGATGATTGGCTGTGCTAGATCTAAAACTTTTAGGCCAATAAGTCTAGTATCAAAGAATAGAATACTCATACAGGACATCCTTGGTGTCTCAAGTCTAAGGACTAGGTACATCACTGGGACAACGAAATCACTGTTTGACAATGAGGTGTGATTAACCATCTAGTATTCCGTGAGCGGATCAATCAGTGAACTCATTCTCCAATGAGCACTTGCATCATATCCCTAGTGTCCCCACACGAGCAACTTTGAGACCAACTACCTCCATCACATGTACGGGTATACAATATACTAGTATATCCAGTTATCTCGATGTCCCTCTCGAGTAATCTATGACTATGATTAATTTGGATCTGTGTTGAAAGATGAATCGGTCTCATTATTGTGATCTCATCATAATTTGATTCGCATTGCACAGATCCATAGACATCACAATATATATATGTTGGGAAAACTAGTGGTGACATCACAAGCACAACGGAAGAACATAAAACAAAATCCCTCAATTTAAAAAAGATTTGTTCGTCGTCGTGCAAAGATTAGTGCGTAAAATTTATGAAACTTAAAACTGTGTATATGAAAGATTGTGTTACTTAAGGAGATAGTATATCCCTGAATCCCTGTAAATCTCTAGGAGAGGGTGAAGAAGGTTAAGTGTCCTCCTCTCTAGCGGTGATCCACACAGTAGGGCTACGACGATGCTCCTCAAAACTCTAAGCCTACTATTTGAGGAGAATAGGATAGATAACCCAAAAAAGGCTCTAGCCTATGAACCATTGGTTCCCTCCTGTTTATAGAGGTCCCTTATCAACTTAACCCTAATGGATCATACCGTATTGGGTATTGGATCTCCATCCAACTATCCAAGCCTCTTAGATTAGTGGATCTCTATCTAGTAATCTCTCATTGGCTCTTATTGGATCTCATCCATATAATCCAATAATTCAGGAGCTTATTGGGTATTTAATAAGATAGGGGCTCCGGCGGATATCTCATATCAGAACCTCTACTCATCATAATGCCTATCATGTGTGTATGACCCTCTAAGTCTAATATCAAGCTGGTCATGAGTTATACATGTGAGAACTTCTTTTGGCTTAGTGAATTATTATCTTTATAATAATTCACTCGACTCATCGATTGCGGACGTACTAGGCCACTACATTGTAGTCCCTAAACAACATGGGGGAATCCAATCCATGAGATCTGTCTATCCTCAGTTACTATATACATATAGTCCCTCATCCATCTAATATCCTAGAGACCGTATACCGGGTATGGAGTTATCAGACCCATATGGTTTCTTCTTGAGTCTCGCTCTAATCGGATTCTCATCGAAAACTCTTTCTCTCTCATTCTGAATGACCCTGGCTAGGGATTTGTATGAGTAAGAACACATAGAATTTTTCTCTCATGATACCGAGAGTGGATGATCCTCTATCAACACTCAATAATCCTCGTAAGGTTGTCTACCACTCTTGATGACCGGTTGTGCTAGATCGGGAACCTCTAGACCTATAAGTCCGGTATCAAATAGTGGAGTACTCATACAGGATATCCTTGGTGTCTCAAGTCTAAGGACTAGATACACCACTGGGACTATAGAATCATTGTCTGACAATAAGACATCATCAACCATCCACCATTCCGTAAGCGGATTAATCAGTGAACTCATTCTCCAATGAGCACTTATACTATATCCCTAGTGTCCCTACATGAGTAACTATGAGACCAACTGCATCCATCATATAAACGGGTATACAGCACACCAGTCTATCTGGTTATCTTGATGTCCCTCTCGAGTAACCTAAGACCAGCACGTCGCCCAAGCCCGTAGGCATAGTGCCCACCGGCTGCTTGCCCATGGGGCAGCGTCCCCTTTTACTATCGTTGTGCCTCCCGCAAGCGCTGCTGCCCCCATGGGCAATGGGCGGGTGGTTCTACCTACTAGGCTAGTGCCCGTAGGCATTGCCCCTTGCTGGGTCAATGCCCGCAGCGAGCCGGCGCACCCTTGCGAGCGCCACTATAGGTGGTAGTCGCCCCTACACATTGCTTGCATGCGAGCGACGCTGACCCTACGCGTTGCTCACACGTATTCGACACCACCCCTATGCACTGCTCACACGTGGGCGGCCGCCACCTGCAGTGGCACCACCCGCAAGAGGGCTCGCTCATGGGCCTAGTGCCTACAGCCGCTACCCCTACGCATGGCTGAAGTGCTCATGTGTAGGCTGCCTACAAGCGAACGACTATCGCTCACTAGTCGCTCCTACATGCAGGTGGCCTACTAGAGGTGGTCGAGAGGTCGAGACCTCCCTTATGAGCTCTTAGCCAAGGCCGCAAGCAACCTTTGGCCAACCTATGAGGACAGCAATAGTTGTTGCCTCTCTTGCCTTTTGCATTAACGATTTTAACGTCATAAGATTTTCTAAAACATAATACACGTAATTCAAAACTAATCTTTCGCACAATTAACTTGGCTTTGATACTACTATTGGGAAATCTAGGTGGTGACATAATATGCACAGCGAAAGAATATAAAAACAAAATCTCCAATTTTCCAAAGATGTGTTCATCATCGTGCGAAGATTGGTGCGCAAAAATTGTGAAACTTAAAACTACATATATGAAATATTGTGTTAAATAGGAAGATCGTATATCCTTGAATCATTACAGATCTGCAGGAGAGGATGAAGGAGGTCAAGCATCCTCCTCTTTAGTAGTGATCTAGACAGCTGGGCTGCGATGATGCTTCACAAATATCCAGGCCTGTTATCTGAGGAGGAGAAGGGGAAAGGAGAATAGGATATTGCAACCCAAAAAGGCTCTAGCTTATGAACCATTGGTTCCCTCCTATTTATAGAGATCCCTTGTCAACTTAACCCTAATGGATCCTGCCCTATTAGGTATTAGATCTATTGAATCTCAAATTTTGATGATGAAATCGATTGATGTATTTATGATGTGATCTATATTTTGAGTGTTGCAAGAAGCTTCGATCAAGGAGAGACAATTAAAGTAGGAATAATCATTTTGGGCTAGAGTGGAACATGTCAAAAGTTTGAACGTCGAGCTAGAGGATTGGTCGACATATCATAAAAAGGCTTCGAGCCATGGGTTCGGGCATCAGGCCAAGAAGAGCAAAAATTACACTAAAGAAATCGGAGTTACAGAGGTCAACTGGCTGATTGGGCAATAGACCGCAAGAGAAAACGATGCGCTGAAGAATTGGATGAGGCATCGATGTACCAATGATATGCCGGACAACATTTGATTTAGCTTTGTAATAATTATTAAGATTGAAGTAGGTTTCAGGTGTAATTGGGTTGGAATTAGGCCAACTCAATTAGGGGCCAATTGGACCCAAGTTTGGGCTGTGTTGGGCCAAGTGAAAGACTCAAACAATTACCTAACAAATGGAACCGTCGGTGGCACAGTCTACAAGATAGTGTCAGGTGATGGTTCCACCCATACATAGTCTCCCAAGCGGTGGTACCACCCGGTGTCAATGCTGCAAGCAGTGGTACCGCCCAGCACAAGCGATGGTATCGTCAGGACTCGGGAAACCCAAGATGAGACATTTTTTTGCTCCAATTTTGAAGTAATTTTAGGTCTATAAATACCCTAACTATTCTTATATGGAGAAGCAAGAATTGAGCACAAAATTTAGTTGGAAAAGGGGGGAAAATACTTGAGAAAAATTTAGAAAACTCTCCTAGGATTTAGGATCACTTCTTCTTAGTATTTAGAAGTTTGTCTAAAGGGAGAAGTGAGGTCTAAGAAAGAGAGGCTTGTAAGGGTTGTCTCCTAAACTCATGAAAAGGAGAGGGTGTGCAAAAAGAAGAGGGTGCAGATTGGTGCGCAAAGGAGAGTGAAGATTGGTGCGCAAAAATCGTGAAACTTCAAACTACATATATGAAAGATTGTGTTACCTAGGGAGATCGTATATCCCTGAATCATTGCAGATCTATAGGAGAGGGTGAAGGAGGTCAAGCATCCTCCTCTCTAGCGGTGATCCACATAGCAGGGCTGCGATGATGCTCCACAAATCTCCAGGCCTGTTATCTGAGGAGGAGAAGGGGAGAGAGGAGAATATGAGATGGCAACCCAAAAAGGCTCTAGCTTATGAACCATTGGTTCCCTTCTATTTATAGAGGTCCCTTATCAACTTAACCCTAATGGATCTTGCCCTATTAGGTATTGGATCTATTGAATCTCGAATTTTGATAATGAAATCAATTGATGTGTTTATGATGTGATCTATGTTTTGAGTGATGCAAGAAGATTTGATCAGGGAGAGACAATTAAAGCAGGAATAATCATGTTGGGCTAGAGTAGAATATGTCAAAAGATTGAACGTCAAGTCGGAGGATCGGTCGACATATCAGAAAAAGGCTTCGGGCCATGGGTTCGGACATTGGGCCAAGAAGAGCGAAAATTGCACTAAAGAAATTGGAGTTGTAGAGGTCAACTGGCCGATTGGGTAATAGACTGTAAGAAAGGACGATGCACCGAAGAATTGGATGAGGCATTGATGAACCAATGACACGCTGTACAACATTTGATTTAGCTTTGTAATAATTGTCTAGATCGAAGTAGGTTTCAGCTGTAATTGGGTTGGAATTAGATCAACTTAATTAGGGGCTAATTGGGCCCAAGTGTGGGCTATGTTAGGCTAAGTGAAAGGCCCAAATAGTGACCCAACAAATGAAACCGTCGATGGCACAGTCTTCAAGATAGTGTCAGGCAGTGGTACCACCCAGACATAGTCTCCCAAGCGGTGGAACCACCCAGTGTCAGTGCTGCAAGCGGTGGTACCACCTAACATAGGTGGTGGTATCGCTAGGTCTTGGGAAACCCGGGTTGAGACCTTTTTTTGCTCCAATTTTGAAGTCATTTAGGGTCTATAAATACCCTAGCTATTCCTGCATAGAGAAGCAAGAATTGAGCACGAAATTAAGTTGGAAATGTTGGGAAATCATGGGGGCGACATCATATGCGCAGCGGAAGAACAAGAAAACAAAAATCCCCGATTCCCAAAAAGATGTTCGTCGTCGTGCGAAGATTGGTGCGCAAAAATCTGCAAAACACAAAACAGCGTATAGAGATTGTGTTACCTAGGGAGATCGTATATCACTGTTTCCTTGCAGATCCTTAGGAGATGGTGAAGGAGGTCAAGCGTCATCCTCTCTAGCAGTGATCCACACAGTAGGGTTGCGACGACCCTCCTCAAAACTCCAGGCCTCTGAGGTGGAGAGGGAGAGGAGAATAGGAAGGGCAAGCAAAGACTCTAGCCTATGAGGCTATGAATCCCTCCTATTTATAGAGATCCCATGTCAAACCCTAATGGGTCCTTCCCTAGTGGGTATTGGATCGGCATCCAATAAGACAAGGGCTCCGTCGGATATCTCATATCCGAACCTCTACTCATCGCAATGCCTACCATATATGTGTGACCCTCTAGGCCCAATATCGAGCTGGCCATGAGTCATACCTATCAGAACTCTTTCTAACTCAGTGAATTATTATCTCTGTAATAATTCACTCGACTCATCGACTATGGACGTACTAGGCCACTACGCCGTAGTCCCAAGACGATATAGGGGAATCCAATCCATTGGACCTGTCTGTCCTCAGTTACCATGTACCTATAGTCCCTCATCCATCTAATATCCCAGAGACCGTATATCGAGCATGGTGTTGTCAGACCCATACGGTTTCTACTCGAGTCTCGCTCTAATCGGATTCTCCCGGAGAACTCTTTCTCTCTCAACCCGAATGACCCTGGCCAGGGATTTGTCTGAGCAAGAACACATGGGATATTCCTCTCATGACGCTGAGAGTGGATGATCCTCTATCGACACTCAATAGCCCTCCTAAGGTCGACTACCACTCCCAATGACCAACTGTACTAGATTTGGGACAGCCAAACCTATAATTCTAGTATCAAAGAGTGGAGCACTCATACAGGACATCCTTGGTGTCTCAAGTCTAAGGACCAGATACACCACTAGGACTACGGAATCATTTGTCGACAATAAGGCATCATCAACCATCCAAGCATTCCGTAAGCGGATCAATCAGTGAACTCATTCTCCAATGAGCACTGCATCTTGTATCCCTAGTGTCCCTACGAGCAGCTATGAGACCAGCTGAATCCATCATATGGATGGGTATACAGCACACTAGTCTATCCGGTTATCACGATGTCCCTCTCGAGTAACCTAGGACCGAGATTATTTAGGATATGTGTTTAAAGGTGAATCGATCTCATTATCGTGATCTCATCACGATCCGATTCCCATTGCACAAATCCAAGGACATCACAATATATATATGCATTTATGCAATAGTTATAAAGTGATATACACCAAAATATAATAAACAAAAAGATTCTGTATCAAGTCACACGTGCCATCACTCACGTGATTGGCTTGCTGGGCACCTATGACTAGCAATCTCCCACTTGACCTAAAGCCAATCACCTATGTGTCCGATCCCCATCGGACCCACGGACGCTTCAAAGACAAAATGAGACAACGGCTTTGTCAGTGGATCTGCAATGTTATCTTCGGATGGAACTCTTTCCACTGCTACATCTCCTCGGGTCACGATCTCTCTGATAAGGTGGAACCTCCTCAGAACATGCTTAGATTTATGATGAGACCTAGGTTCCTTCACTTGAGCAATTGCCCCGTTGTTGTCACAATATAGGGAGATCGGCTCTTCGCTATCTGTATCGACTCCCAAATCTGTGATGAACTTCTTCACCCGGACTCCCTCCTTTGCTGCATCGATGCAGCAATGTACTCGCCTCTCGTGGTCGAGTCGGTAGTGGTATCTTGCTTGGAACTCTTCAAGCACACTGCTCCTCCATTCAAGGTGTACACATATCCTGAATTGACTTGCTATCATCGACATCGGTGAAAACTTGAGTCAACAGCCTTCAACCTTAAGGCTATTACCTCCATATACTAGTAAAAGATCCTTAGTCCTTCTCAAGTACTTAAGGATACACTTTTCTGCTTTTTAGTGCTCCAAGCACGGATCGCTGACACCTTTCGTGACACTTTCGGAGCATCGCTTATATCGGGCCCAAGTACATAGCATGACATACATGATAGACCCTATTCTTGAGGCATAAGGTATCATATCCATGTTCACCCTTTCTTCTGGAGTCTTTGGGGACATATTAAGAGAAAGCGATATCCCATGTCTCATCGGTATGAGAGACTCTCTTGGAATTTTCCATGCTAAACCTTTTTGACAATAGTTTCTATGTACTGGATGGGACAAGTCAAGCATCCTCTTGGATCTATCTCTATAGATTCTAATCCCCAAGATATAAGATGCTTCCCCTAAGTCCTTCATGGAGAAGTGTCTAGATAACCAAGCCTTTCTTGTGGATAACATTCCTATGTCATTCCCAATGATGAGGATGTCATCCACATATAACACCAAAAAGGTGATAGCGCCCCACTTACCTTTCAGTATACACAAGGCTCATCTTTCGTTCTTAACGAAGTCATAAGATCTGATTGCCTCATGAAATCTTATGTTCCAACCGGAAGCTTGCTTTTAGTCCATAAATGGATCTAAGCAACCTACACAACTTATCTCGGGTAGTTCTTGGACACGAATCCCTCAGGTTGCATCATATACACCTCCTCCTCGAGGGTTCCCGTTAAGGAATGCGGTTTTCACATCCATCTGCCATATCTCATAATCATAGTGTGCTGCAATAGCCAATAGAAACTGATGGATTTTAGTATTGCTACTGGATGAGAAAGTTTCAGTAAGTAGTCAACACCTTGCCTTTGACGATACCCCTTAGCCACTAGCCTTGCTTTATAGGTCTCTACCTTTCCATCTACTCCGATCTTTTTTTCTTAAAGATCCACTTGCAACCAATGGGTACAATACCTTGAAGCATCAACTATGTTCCAAACCTTATTGGAGTACATAGAATCCATCTCGAATTCATGGCTTCTTTCCACTTCCGGAGTCTATACTCATAATAGCCTCCTCGTGAGGGTCCGAGGATCAATATCCTCTACACATCCTCTGCTCTAATATGTCCCACATATCTCTCGGGGAGGATGGGATACTCTATCGGACCCACGTAAAGTTGATACTTGTGTATTAGGTACTGAGCAATGTTCGGGTCAGAGAGTGGTGCTTGAGCTTGGTTCTCCAACCTCGCTCAATTCTATCATTCTCCCACTGTCTTTGTCAAGAATGTGTTCCTTCTCAAGGAACACTACTCTCTTAGCTACAAAGACCTTTTGGTCCTCGAGATGATAGAAATAATACCCACAAGTTTCCTTGGGGTATCCCATAAATTTGCCTTGCTCTGTCCTTGATTCTAACTTATCGGGGTTGTGTCTTCTAACATGGGCAGGGCAGCCCCAGATCTTAACAACCTTAAGATCAGGCTTCTTCCCTTTCCATATCTCATATGGTGTAGACACTACCGACTTAGTTGGAACTCTGTTCAGAAGGTAAGCTGCGGTTTCTAGGGCATATCCCTAGAATGAGATGGCTAGGTCAGCGAAACTCATCATGGACCGTACCATATCTAATAATGTACGATTTCTCCTTTCAGAGACACCATTGAGCTGAGGTGTATAAGGAGGTGTCTATTGGGATAATATCCCATGGTCCTTGAGGAACTGAGTAAACTCTGTACTTAAGTATTCACCTCCTTGATCTGATCGAAGAGTTTTGATACTCTTTCCAGTCTGGTTCTCCACCTCATTCTTATACTCTCTGAATTTTTCAAAGGCCTCAGACTTGTACTTCATTAAGTACACATATCCATACCTTGAGAAATCATCAGTAAATGTAATAAAGTAGGAGTAACCTCCAATGGCATGAGTTGACATGGGTCCACATACATCACTATGTATGAGTTCCAACAACTCATTGGCTCTCTCTCATTCTACTAAATGGAGATTTGGTGGATTTTCCATTTAATGCAAGGCTCACAAGTCGCATATGACACATAGTCGAATGGATCTAGATATCCATCATTTAGCAACTTTTGAATCCTTCTTTCATGGATGTGACCTAGCCTACAATGCCACGGTATGCCTTTGTTCAACTCATCTCGTTTCCTTTTGGACACATTTACATTCATGATATGTGGAGTGGTGTCTAACATAAATAAACCATTATGCAATGTTCCTTTTTCGTGATGATCTTATCATCTAATAATATCGAACAACCATTGTTCTCAAAAATAAATTTATATCCACTAACTGTTAAACATGAAATGGAGATAATATTTTTGATAATAGAAGGAACAAAATAACATGCATCTAATGCAATAAAAGCTCCACTAGGGCAGATGTAGGGCGACCTGCCAACAGCCTAATACAAAGCAACTTTTGCACCATTACCCATCTTGAGGTCCATCTCGCCTCTCTCAGTAGTCTCCTAGGCCTTGCTAGAACCTGCAACGAATTGCATATATGATAAGCACTACCTGGGGTATCCAATACCCATGTGTTATCATAAGAGTCCGACAAATGGAGACCGATCATGAATGTACTGAAGCTTCATCAAGCTTTTGTTTAGCCCTTTCTGCAAGGTACTCTTTGCAGTTTCTCTTCCAATGCCCATCTTTACCACGGTGGAAGCATTGGCCTTTGTCCTTTCTTTGGGTCTTTCTTAGCAACCTTTGCTTTACCTTGTTTGCCCTTGCCCTTTCCCTTCTTAAGGGACCTTTCGCTTTCCTTTTCTTTTCTGGTCTCACCCAAGATAGAGAACTGGCTTCTCTTTCTTAATAGTACTCTCTGCCTCCTCAACATATTGAGGAGCTTTGGGAGAGTCACCTCAAGCTTGTTCATATTAAAATTAATTATGAACTGTGAAAAAGAATCTGGTAGGGACTGAAGCACAATGTCCACACACAAGTTATCCTCTAGGACCATTCCTAGACCTGTGAGTTTCTCTATCCACTCAATCATCTTTAGGACATGGTACTAAACCGGTGTCCCCTCAGTCATCCTAGTGCGGAAAAGGCTCTTGGATATCTCATATCGTTGAGTCCTTCCCTGTTCCTCAAATAATTTTCGGACATGTAGGAGAATGGATCTGGCATCCATCTTTTCATATTGTCTCTGTAACTCTGGAGTCATAGAGCCCAACATATAGCACTGAGCAAGAGTGGAGTCATCAATGTACTTCACGTAGTGAGCGATCTCATCCTCGCTTGCCCCTTCTTGGGCGTAGGCATCATCAGTATCAAGGACGTATAACGATTTTCTCCATTTGTGAGAACAATTCTCAAGTTATGGAGCCAATCCGTATAATTTGGACCGATAAAGGCGGTTGACATCAAGTATGCCACGTAAAGGGATTTGAAAGCGACATTTTCGAAAATAAAGATGTAGCAGAAATGAATAACAGTGCAGATTTTGCAAGAAATAAACTATCAAGATATGGACTTCTATCTTAATATGCTACCACTATTTTACTAACGAGTCACGCGACACCCTCAAAGACATGAAACGGAAGTCTCCAACAGACTTCTAGTGGGGATCAGGGATCAATCAGCGTCTTAGTGTAACCTCGAGGGACTCGACCAATCACACTAAGCCTAAAAGGTAGGCAACTCTTGCCGATCACAACTCCTTGTGATTCCCGCCCTGTTCGGCCTCCGAATCACCATGGCCTCGAGGGACTCGACCAACCATGATGCTCGGTTAAGTCAACACCTTCGTTACAAGATGAGTCCGATTTGATGATATACCCTCGAGGGACTCGAACCAAGCATACCATGTCCTCGGGTCATCGGTGACATCTCTATGTCGTAAGCAAGATAGCTTAATCGCGATATAGGTGAGTCTCGAGGGGACTCGACCAACTCAACCTACACAGGGAATCGGTTCCTACTCATAACGATGGAAGGCCCGTGGGTCAATCTAATTGCCTCACGTTTTGAAACTTAATATTATCGAGAGATGTTTCTATAATTTGGTCTCCTAATATGACATGTCACACATATAAATATTTAATATATATCTACATCGCATGCAAATATATATACATATCTAGTATGTGTATAAGCAATCACATCAGATGATCATGGACCACAACCTAATATGATTAGGCCCGAGCCAGTAGGCCTAATCACTCACATCAAGATCTATGTGTGCAACGGTGCATCTCCATGCCCTGTGATCGTCCATCTCGTCCTTGTCGGTTTCGTCGACATCTTGATGCATCTCCATGCATCACGATCGTCCGTTTCGCGGGTCCCGCTATCGCATCCATGCTCCCGCTGCGCCTCCTCATGTGATTACAACTTAATCATAGGCACGCAGGCCCGACAATAAACGAGAAATATAATGGAGGTTCGCAAACCTCAATAATATTAATCACAAGTACACACATCACACGGTCCATGATCATCCGTCCACACATCATACATCACATGTATAAATAATCATCATCATGTAGGACTACTAGATAATAATAAAAAATAATAATCAACTAAACTTTTTAATTAATTAATATTTTTCTAAAATCAGGGACATGTAGGGAATTTCTCAATTCCTAAGGGTATTTTCATAATTTGGACAAAAGCAGAAACTGGAATTTCTCAAATTCATAGGGGCAAAATTGTCCTTTTGCCCAAAACCCTAATTCCCTCTGCTGCTGCCGCCGCCACCATTTGGCTGGCGGCCAATCGGCGAGGGCGAGGATGCCCTGCTTCTCATGGGCAAGAGCCAGCATTTGGGCTGCCCATTTGCAGTGGGCGCCGGCGCCGGGCGCCACCGCCTGAAGAAGTTCTGCCCCACGACGCAGGCAGCGCCTACAGGCGGTGCTGCCTCGCTGGTGGCCGCCCTCTGGGGTTTTTGCTAGTGGGAGCAGCGGCCTGGCGCCGCTGCCCTCTGATTGCCTCGGCGTGGCCCGCGCCCATGACGCCTCGCCAGCGGTCAGCGACCATGAGCGCCTCTACCCGCGGGCTGCCAGCCCGCCGCCGGCCATAAGCCTGCTGCAAGCAGACCGTCGGCCGGCTGCTGTAAGCACAGTGCTTTTGCATGCGCCCGGCGCTGTGGTGCCCGGCTGCGCTGGCGGTTTCTGCCGGTGGCTGCAGGCATGCAGATCGAGGGCAGCAACTGTTGCTGCCCTTCCTCGCTTTTGCGTCAACGATTTTGACGTCAATATTCTTCCTAAACACAACACACGCAGTTCAAAACCAATCATTCGCACGAACAACCTAGCTCTGATACCACTGTTGGGAAATCATGGGGGCGACATCATATGCGCAGCGGAAGAACAAGAAAACAAAAATCCCCGATTCCCAAAAAGATGTTCGTCGTCGTGCGAAGATTGGTGCACAAAAATCCGCAAAACATAAAACTGCGTATAGAGATTGTGTTACCTAGGGAGATCGTATATCCCTGTTTCCTTGCATATCCTTAGGAGAGGGTGAAGGAGGTCAAGCGTCCTCCTCTCTAGCGGTGATCCACACAGCAGGGTTGCGACGACCCTCCTCAAAACTCCAGGCTTCTGAGGTGGAGAGGGAAAGGAGAATAGGAAGGGCAAGCAAAGACTCTAGCCTATGAGGCTGTGAATCCCTCCTATTTATAGAGATCCTGTGTCAAACCCTAATGGGTCCATCCCTAGTGGGTATTGGATCGGCATCCAATAAGACAAGGGCTCCGTCGGAGATCTCATATCCGAACCTCTACTCATCGCAATGCCTACCATATGTGTGTGACCCTCTAGGCCCAATATCGAGCTGGCCGTGAGTCATACCTGTCAGAACTCCTTCTAACTCAGTGAATTATTATCTCTGTAATAATTCACTCGACTCATCGACTACGGACGTACTAGGCCACTACGCCGTAGTCCCCAGATGATACAGGGGAATCCAATCCATTGGACCTATAGTCCTCAGTTACCATGTACCTATAGTCCCCCATCCATCTAATATCCCAGAGACCGTATATCGAGCATGGTGTTGTCAGACCCATACGGTTTCTACTCGAGTCTCGCTCTAATCGGATTCTCCCGGAGAACTCTTTCTCTCTCAACCCGAATGACCCTGGCCAGGGATTTGTCTGAGCAAGAACACATGGGATATTCCTCTCATGACACCGAGAGTGGATGATCTTCTATCGACACTCAATAGCCCTCGTAAGGTCGACTACCTCTCCCAATGACCAGCTATACTAGATCTGGGACAGCTAAACCTATAAGTCTGGTATCAAAGAGTGGAGCACTCATATAGGACATCCTTGGTGTCTCAAGTCTAAGGACCAGATACACCACTAGGACTACGGAATCGCTATCTGACAATAAGGCATCATCAACCATCCAAAGCATTCCAGAACGGATCAATCAAAGTGAACTCATTTTTCAATGAGCTCGTGATCTTGTATCCCTAGTGTCCCTACACGAGCAGCTATGAGACCAATTTGCATCTATCATATGGACGGGTATCAAAGACACCAGTCTATCCGGTTATCACGATGTCCCTCTCGAAAGTAACCTATGACCGGGATTATTTAGGATATGTGTTTAAAGGTGAATCGATCTCATTATCGTGATCTCATCACGATCCGATTCCCATTGCACAAATCCAAGGACATCACAATATATATATGCATTTATGCAATAGTTATAAAGTGATATACGCCAAAATATAATAAACAAAAAGATTCTGTATAAAGTCACACGTGCCATCACTCACGTGATTGGCTTGCTGGGCACCTATGACTAGCAGGAAAAGGGGGAAAAATACTTGACAAAAATTTAGAAAACTCTCTTAGGATTTAGGATCACTTCTTCTTAGTATTTAGAAGTTTGTCTAAAGGGAGAAGTAAGGTCTAAGAAAGAGAGGCTTGTAAGGGTTGTCTTCTAAACCCGTGAAAAGGAGAAAGACTGTAAAAGGGTAGTTGATCTTCGTCCATTAAAGGAAGATCGTTAGTGAATGTCGGTGGCCTCGTCAAAAGAGGAATCAGGAGTGGATGTAGGTGACGATGATCGAACCACTATAAAACTCAGTTTACATTTCTATTTGTGCAATTTACCTTTACTACAAATGGTCTTACTTGCTTTACTTTCTCATTACACTCTTCCATATGCTTTAAAGTCAAGCACATTTCCGATATGATTTTTTATCGAACAGGATTTTTGAATCGACATCATTTTTATCTGCTGCACTTACTAACCCCCCTCCTCCTCCCTTTCTTAGTGCCAACTCGATCTTAACAGTTGGTATCAGTACCACGTTTTTTTCTCATTTATTTTAACGACTAAGAGAAATGACTCTTTTCAGATTTCAAGAGGGACTTTCTATCATTCATCCTCCTATGTTCAATGGAATGGACTACACATATTGAAAAACTCGAATGAGAGTTTTTTTACTTTCTATTGATTTAAATTTATGGAATATTATCAAAAATGGATTTCAAAAGTCTTCTCTTCCAATGAACAATTAGAATGATTTGGAGAAGAAGACTTTCGCTTTGAACACCAAAGCTATGAATGATTTATTTTGTGATTTGGATAAAACTGAATTTAATCGAGTTTCCATTGGCGATACGGCTTTTGACATTTGGTATACACTTGAAATCACACACGAAGGCACTAGTAAAGTTAAATATTCAAAAATTAATTTTTTTATGTATGATTTTGAATTATTTCGAATGGAACCAAGTGAGACCATTGGAGACATATATGTTGAATCACGGATTTTGATGATGAAACTAATTGATTGTGTTTAGATGTTTAATTGCATTTTGAGTAATGCAGGTCTACTTGATCAGGATTAGACAGTTGACGCATGAGGAATTGATGTTACGCCGGAAGAGATCACGTCAGGATATTGGATGGCAGAAGGCTTCGGACGTCGGGCATCGGGCTAAGGAGAGCGAAATTGCGCCAAGGATATCGGGGTTACGGAGGTCAACCACCGTTTGGGCAACAAGCCATAAGAGAGGACGATGCGCTAAAGAATTGGACGAAGCACCAACCAATGACGTGCCGGGCAGTAGAATATCAATTTACGTTATAATAATTGTCTAGATCGAAGTAGAGTTTTAGTTTGTGTGTGTAGGAATAACTACGATAATGACAAAGACATAAAGCGAAACAAGTGTCGGAGTCAAGCGCGAAGGATTTGTTGGGAGTTCGAGAGTTTGACGGAATTTCGAAGGTTCGTCGGGAATGCTGCCGGAACTAGCCAAGAATGAGTAGGGAGCATGCCGAAGAGTTTTTCGGAAGCTCGCCAAAAGGTTCGTTGGAAGTTCGCAGAGCTCGCCGAGAAAGATCAAAGCTTGACGAAGAAGCTCATTGGAACTCATCAAGATCAAATCGTGAAGTCTAAGAGCTTGCCGGGAGTCCGCAGAATGGTTTCCGAGAGTTTATCGGAAGACCGCCGGAAGTTCGCCGAAAGCTCGCCAAAAGAAGTCTTGACTTGCAGACTTTGTAATAGCTTAGGAAATGTCTTTAAATTCGTAGTTAGCACGATAATTAGGGTTAGGATTAGGTGTTAATCCTATAACCCAAGTAGGGGCCAATTGGGCTCAAGTTCGGACTGGTTTGGGCCAAGTTTGGAGCCCAACCAGTGAGCTGAAATAGTGTAGGTGGTGACACCGCCTAGAACCCGAGATCTGAGCGGTGGCACCGCTGGACTGAGCGGTGGCACTGCCCAGCACCCGAGAGATCCGGCGGTGGCACCGCCACCGACAAGCGATAGCACCGCCAGCCTCGGAAACCCAAGAGAATTCAAATTTTGGAGCCCAAATTTGAATCCTCTTGAGGCCTATAAATACCCCTCAATTCTTAGCTGAGATAGCAACCTTTTGCAAAGCAATAGTTTGGGTTAAGAGCTTTAGAATAGTCTTAGCAAGTCTTGTTTTTCATATTGCTTAAGTGTTCACCTCCTCCCATCTTGTTGAAAAGAATTGTAAGAGTGTGAACCACTTGTAAAGGTTTTAAGAGGGGTATTAGTCCTTCCCCTATAAGAGATTTGCTAGTGAAAGTCGGGAGCCTCTTCGAAGAAGGCTTCGCAAGTGGATGTTGGTCATTTTGACTGAACCACTTTAAAAACTGCTGTGTTATCTGGTTTGCATCCTACTCTTGCCATTTACATACTGCAAACTTCTCTACTTAGTCACTATGCTTCCATACGTTTCTAAGTTATCAAGCTTCTAAAATCGGTTTCCATTGACAATGCTTTTTATCATACGAAAGATTTTTCCAAAACCGAAGTTTTAATCCGCTGCACTAATTCACCCCCCCCTCTTAGTGCCGCTCCGATCCTAACAATTGGTATCAGAGCCCGGTATTTCTCATTTCGGATTTACACTCGAGAGAAATGGCTCTTCATGGCTTTCAAGAGGGCTTATCGGTTGTTTGTCCACCGTTGTTTAAGGGATTGGACTACACTTATTAGAAAACTCGAATGAGAGTTTTCTTGATTTCTATGAATTTGGATTTATGTAATATCATTGAAAACGGTTTTCAACTTCCCTCTAAACCGATGAACGAATGGTCGGATTTGGAGAAGAAGTATTTTTCTTTAAACGCAAAGGCTATGAATGCCTTATTTTGTGCTTTGAACAAAAATGAGTTCAATCGGATTTCTACGTCTGAAACGGCTTTTGATATTTGGCAAATACTTGAAATCACGCACGAGGGAACTAGTAGAGTCAAAGACTCGAAAGTTAACATTTTATTATATGATTTTGAGCTTTTTCAAATGCAACCAAGCGAGACTATTGGCGACATGTACACCCGTTTCACGGATGTCGTCAATAATCTAAGAGTTCTTGGTAAATCTTTTTCGAATTTTGATCTCGTAAGCATGATCTTAAGATCCCTTCCAAAAAGGTAGGATCCTAAAATAACCGCAATACAAGAAACAAAAGATTTAAATATTTTTCCACTTGAAGAACTTATCGGCTCATTGATGACATATGAAATGATGCGCAATGCACATGATAAACATGATGAACACTTGAACCACCTTTCAAAGAATAGGAAGGATTTGGAACTCCGGACAAATGAATACCACTTGAGCGATGACTCAAGTGATGAGGACAATGATGAACTTGAACTTCAAACACTAAATCTTAATAAGTTCATTAAACAAAAATCTAAAATAAACAATGAACTTAAACGGAGGAAGAGGCCAAAGAAAAGGAAGGCATCCAAGGATGAATCAAGAACTTCCAAAGGTGAAACGGCGAATTGGGCTTTGACGGGCTTCGACTACAAGGTAAGTAACTCAACTCTCTTGAATTATTTTGAAATTACTTGAAGTCTTTGATGAGTGCTTAATTTAGATAGTAGGAATAGGAAATAAAAAATTATTTTTAAAAAATTATTTCATGTTTTTTTTTCCTTTTTAGTATCTTTGAAAAATTAAAAATTTGATCATGAAAAGTATATTGCTAAGGTTTCATGCAAGTTATGTTTTGAAATGTTGAATGATGTATGCAACATTAGGGATGATAATTATATAATATGTGATAATGCTTAGGATTAATCCATGCATGTGCATCTTGATGATTTTATGTCATGCATAATGATCATGCTTAATAAATTTTGAAATTATGCATGATGAATCTTGTGATTTATGGATTATTGATTTTTATCATAATGAAAGTGCCTTATTAATTTTTTTTGTAACAAATCTTACACTTTCGGTTGTAAACATGATATATGTTTTTATTTGGCATAAATAAAACAAAATCATATGTTTTGAAACAACCAAAAAGCGGAAAACATTCTTGAAAATTATTTTGCTCAATCTTATTGATTTTGATGAATCCATTTGTATTATCTTTGTGAATCTCTTGGATTTTGATAATGATTTTGATGATTTAAATTTGAATAATTTTTTATCGAAATCATGATCTTGATCTCTTGAAATTTATAACATGAAATCCTTTATGAATCAAGATTTCTTACTCTTTATTCTCTTACATTTTGAGAAAATTTTCAATATGAATCATAAGTGTTCTTATGCATGAATTGAAATCTTTTTCTCCTACGTTTCCTTTTATGATTTACTAAAGAGAATATCCTTTTCGAAAATTCTTAACTTCAAATTTTATTTAAAAATCTCTTATTATTTGATCTCCTAAGATTTTCCTTTGATTATTTATGAGGAGGCTTTTCAAAAAGAAATCATGTCTTTTGGCATTCACATATTCTAATATTTTATGGTATGATTTTTATGTAATTCCTTGTATTCATGAAATGTTTATCTCATCACCCAATTATTTTCTCCTTGATATTCCTTATGTGATGATATGAATACATGAAATATTCCTTAATTTGTTTTGATGAAAAGTTATGATCATGAATGGTAGGTTGAAATTTGACAAGTTAATACCATCATGATTTGAAACATTTATGATTTGAAATTATGCATGCAATTACTTTTTATTGTGATGATATATGCATATAATGTGTATCATGAATACTTTATTATCATACATAAAAATAGTGATAAATATTTTGAAAATAAATGTTTGTATATGTTAGATGATTTTACATTTTGTGCATGATGAGTTATAGTGATGATTGAAACAATGATTGAAATAATATGAATGATGATTTAGAATCATGCATATAATGATGAGTTTATATGTTTTAAAAATATATATGATGATTTGGTATTATGTATGCAATACTTTAACGTATGATAATGATGCAAGCAATGATTAAATACTCATGATAAAATTATTATTTTGATATTCATGACTTGAATCTTCCTTTCTGTTAGGACCCTTTTTCTGAGCTTTTGAATAATGTTTATTGAGTATGTTTGGTCTAGTTGTTTATTGAGTCAGTTTGGTTCAGTTAGAGTCAAGTAGAGGTTTATTTAATATTTATTTATTATTAGAGTTTAAGTCCTGATGGACTCTGGGTGGAACTCTATAAATAGGGATGTAACTGCTTCTTTTCAATAGTCTATGAAAAGATACTATTTTGTCTTTTGACAAACCCTTGGAGGCCGATCCCCTCGAAGCGATCAAGGAGGCCGATCCCCTCGAAGTGATCATCCCCTTCTCTTCTTCTTTTACGATAAGACTTTAGGGTCTTATCAATTGGTATCAGAGCAGCGATCCTTGGCACGTTCCGCTGCAACGTAACAAAAAAAAAAAAATAGAAGTAAAGGAAGAGAGAAAGCAGCCGCAGCCACGCATCCCTGCTTCCTCTGCTTGCGGCCAGCCCATCGCCGCCCCTGCTCTCCGGCAAGCCGCGCCCTTCCTTGCTGCCTCCTTTCCACCGCCGGCGCTGCGTCCCAGCCGATCGACCAACGCCGCCGCTGCCCCCCAGCCGGCGACCTCTCATCCTCGCTTTCCCGTCTCGCTCGAGCGAGAAGGATTGCTGGCGTCGTCTCCCTGCCAACGGACCACCCCTTCGTCGTTGAGACTCTCGGCGACGCTGCCCTAACTTCTCTGCTACCGTGCCCCCCCAGGTTGTAGCCGCAGCCGCCGGTTGCCCCCCCCCCTCTTCACGGCGACCGAAACAGGGCAACTCACCGCTGCTGCCCTTGTTTCCAGTCGCGCCTCCGCCAGCCGCGCCCCCTCCAGCACTCCTCTTCCCTCGAGTGCCATTGCCGCCCAGCCGACCCATCACCGCTGTGGGCCACCGTGCGACGACCGCCGCTCGTCTCCCAGTTGCCGGCGCTTCACCTTGCTCTGCATTTAACCGAAACAGAGCACACTTGATCTAGCCTTGTTTCAGCCGCGCCACAATCGTGTGGGTTCCCTTGCTGCTCCTGGCTGTCACCACTGTCGCTGCTACTGCTCGGCTACTGTGCAGATGCCCTTGACTAGACATCGGAAACAAGAACTGGGGATTAACGACTTGCAATCGTACGCAATGACTACCGATAATGCAATGAAGGCACAAATGGAAGCGTTGGAAACCAGAATTGAAAATCGGCTACAAGAAACTCTTCATGATTTCAAAAAGAGCTTGTTAGAGCACTTTAGCGGGTTTCAACAAGATGGAAGCTCAAGTTCCACGCTAAACAGATCGAGAGATACAGGAAAAGGTCCCCAGGATGGTGACACACACTACCCACGTATCAGGGTAGAATTTCCACGATGGGAAGATGGGGATCCGACCAGTTGGATCTCTAGGGCGGAAAAATTTTTTCGTTTTCACAGAACTCCAGAAGAATCTAAGGTAGAAGTGGCCTCAATCCAGCTCGATGGAGATGCAATCCAGTGGTATGATTGGTATGAAACTTGCCATGGAATTCCTTCGTGGGAGCAGTTTAAAAGAGGACTTCTTGTTCGCTTTGGCCCGTCCGAATATGAGTATGTTGATGGCCAACTCGCCAAAATTCATCAGACTTCTACAGTGTTGGAATATCAGAGTAGATTTGAAAGATTGTCCAACCAAGCTAGAGATTGGTCAGAACAATAACTTCTGGGTACATTTATTGAAGGGCTTATTCCCGAGATCCGGTGTGAGGTTAAGGCTCGTCATGCTAGTCATAGGTGCCCAGCAAGCCAATCACGTGAGTGATGGCACGTGTGATTTGATACAGAATCTTTTTTCTTATTATATTTTGGCGTATATCACTTTACAACTATTGCATAAATGCATATATATATTGTGATGTCCTTGGATTTGTGCAATGGGAATCGGATCGTGATGAGATCACGATAATGAGATCGATTCACCTTTAAACACATATCCTAAATAATCCCGGTCATAGGTTACTCGAGAGGGACATCGTGATAACCGGATAGACTGGTGTGATGTATATCCGTCCATATGATGGATGCAGCTGGTCTCATAGCTGCTCGTGTAGAGACACTAGGGATACAGTACAGGTGCTCATTGGAGAATGAGTTCACTGATTGATCCGCTTACGGAATGCTGGATGGTTGATGATGCCTTATTGTCAGACAGCGATTCCGTAGTCCTAGTGGTGTATCTGGTCCTTAGACTTGAGACACCAAGGATGTCCTGTATGAGTGCTCCACTCTTTGATACCAGACTTATAGGTTTGGCTGTCCCAGATCTAGTACAACTGGTCATTGGGAGTGGTAGTCGACCTTACGAGGGCTATTGAGTGTCGATAGAGGATCATCCACTCTCGGTGTCATGAGAGGAATATCCCATGTGTTCTTGCTCAGACAAATCCCTGGCCAGGGTCATTCGGGTTGAGAGAGAAATAGTTCTCCGGGAGAATCCGATTAGAGCGAGACTTCGAGTAGAAACCGTGTATGGGTCCTGGACAACACCATGCTCGATATACTGGTCTCGGGATATTAGATGGATGAGGGACTATAGGTACATGGTAACCGAGACAGATGGTCCAATGGATTGGATTCCCAGATCGTCTGGGGATGCGGGCGTAGTGGGCCTAGCACGTCCAGAGTCGATGAGTCAGTGAATTATTACGAGATAATAATTCACCGAAGTTAGAAGGAGTTCCGAGCGGTATGACTCACGGTCGTTTCGATATTGGGCCTAGAGGGTCACACACATATGGTAGGTATTATGATGAGTAGAGGTTGGGATATGAGATATCCGGCTGAGCCCCTTGTCTTATTGGATGCAGATCCAATACCCACTAGGGAAGGACCCATTAGGGTTTGACACGGGATCTCTATAAATAGGAGGGATTCATAGCCTCATAGGCTAGAGTCTTTGCTTGCCTTTCCTATTCTCCTCTCCCTCTCCACCTTAGAGGCCTGGAGTTTAGAGGAGGGTCGTCGCAACCCTGCTGTGTGGATCACCGCTAGAGAGGAGGACGCTTGACCTCCTTCACCCTCTCCTAAGGATCTACAAGGAAACAGGGATATACGATCTCCCTAGGTAACACAATCTCTATACGCAATTTTGTGTTTTGCGGATTTTTACGCACTAATCTTCGCACGACGACGAATATCTTTTTGGGAATCGAGGATTTTTGTTTTCTTGTTCTTCCGCTACGCATATGATGTCGCCCCCATGATTTCCCAATAGGGGTATCAGAGTTAGGTTGTTCGTGCGAATGATTGGTTTTGAACTGCGTGTGTTGTGTTTAGGAAGAATATTGACGTCAAAATCGTTGCCGCAAAAGTGAGGAAGGGCAGCAACAGTTGCTGCCCTCGATCTGCATGCCTGCAGCCACCTGCAGCAGCAACCGCAGCCGCAGCTAGGTAGCACAGCGCCGGCGCATGAGCAAGCGCTGTGCCTACAGCAGCCGGCCGACGGTCTTCTTGCAGCAGGCTTTATTGGGGGTGGCAACCGCTGGTAGAGGCGCTCTTGGTCCGACCCCAGGCAGAGGGGCGCTGGGCAGCAGCAGCGTGGGCTGAGGGCGCCGCAGGGCAGCGGCGCCTGCCGCCCTAAAAGCAGCGACGCCATCACCGCCGCCCGCGGGCTCTAAAACCCCCCCCAGGTGGGCTGGGGTGGCGAAGACAAAGATCTGCCGCTGGCGGCAGCCAGCCAGAAGGAGGCACCCACCCAGCGGACGACGTCCGCCAATGGCGTGCGTGCCGCCTGCAGGCGAGGGCAGTGCCCTCACCCCGCCGCACAGGCGCCGCCGGAAGGGTTTTAGACAAAAGGACAGTTTTGCCCCTGTGAATTTAAGAAATTCCAGTTTCTGTCTTTTGTCCAAATTATGAAAATACCCTTAGGAATTGAAAAATTCCCTACATGTCCCTGATTTCAGAAAAATATTAATTAATTAAAAGGTTTAGTTGATTATTATTTTTTATTATTATCTAGTAGTCCTACATGATGATGATTATTTATACATGTGATGTATGATGTGTGGACGGATGATCATGGACCGTGTGATGTGTGTACTTGTAATTATTATTATTGAGGTCTACGAACCTCCATTATATTTCTCGTTTATTGTCGGGCCTGCGTGCCTATGATTAAGTTGTAATCACATGAGGAGGCGCAGCGGGATCGTGGATGCGATAGCGGGACCCACGAGACGGACGATCGTGATGCATGGAGATGCATCATGATGTCGACGAAACCGACGAGGACGAGATGAACGATCACAGGGCATGGAGATGCACCATTGCACACATAGATCTTGATGTGAGTGATTAGGCCTACTGGCTCGGGCCTAATCATATTAGGTTGTGGTCCATGATCATCTGATGTGATTGCTTATACACATACTAGATATGTATATATATTTGCATGCGATGTAGATATATATTAAATATGTATATGTGTGACATGTCATATTAGGAGACCAAATTATAGAAACATCTCTCGATAATATTAAGTCGGTAGATGTGAGGCAATTAGATTGACCCACGTGGCCTTCCATCGTTATGAGTAGGAACCGATTCCCGGTGTAGGTTGAGTTGGTCGAGTCCCTCGAGACTCACCTATATCGCGATTCGCTATCTTGCTTACGACATAGAGATGTCACCGGTGACCTGAGGACATGGTATGCTTGGTCGAGTCCCTCGAGGGTATATCATCAAATCAGACTCATCTTGTAACGAAGGTGTTGACTTAACCGAGCATCATGGTTGGTCGAGTCCCTCGAGGCCATGGTGATTCGGAGGCCGAATAGGACGGGAATCACAAGGAGTTGTGATCGGCAAGAGTTGCCTACCTTTTAGGCTTAGTGTGATTGGTCGAGTCCCTCGAGGTTACACTAAGACGCTGATTGATCCTCGATCCCCACTAGAAGTCTGCTGGAGACTTCCATTTTCACGTCCGAGGGTGTCGCGTGACTCGTTAGTAAAATAGTGGGAGCATATTAAGATAGAAGTCCATATCTTGATAGTTTATTTTTTGTAAAATCTGCATGTTATTCATTTCTGCTACATCTTTATTTTCAGAAAATGTCGCTTTCAAATCCCTTACGTGGCATACTTGATGTCAACCGCCTTACTTGGTCCAAATTATATGGATTGGCTCAGAACTTGAGAATTGTTCTCACAGCCGGAGAAAATCGCGGTACGCCCTGATACTGATGATGCCTACGCCTGAGAAGAAGGGGCAAGCGAGGATGAGATCGCTTCGCTACGGAAGTACATTGATGACTCCATTCTTGCTTTCGATGCTATATGTTGGGCTCTATGACTCCAGAGTTACAGAGACAACATGAAAAGATGGATGCCATATCCATTCTCCTACATGTCCGAAAATTGTTTGAGGAACAGGGAAGGACTCAACGATATGAGATATCCAAGAGCCTTTTTCGCGCTAGGATGATTGAGGGGACACCGGTTCAGAACCATGTCCTAAAGATGATTGAGTGGATAGAGAAACTCACAGGTCTAGGAATGGTCCTAGAGGATAACTTGTGTGTGGACATTGTGCTTCAGTCCCTACCAGATTCCTTTTCACAGTTCATAATGAATTTTAATATGAACAAACTTGAGGTAACTCTCCCAGAGCTCCTCAATATGTTGAGGGAGGCAGAGAGTACTATTAAGAAAGAGAAGCCAGTTCTCTATACTTGTGAGACCAGAAAGAAAAGGAAAGCAGAAAGGTCCCTTAAGAAGGGAAAGGGCAAGGGCAAACAAGGTAAAGCAAAGGTTGCTAAGAAAGACCCAGCAAAGGACAAAGGCCAGTGCTTCCACTGTGGTAAAGATGGGCATTGGAAGAGAAACTGCAAAGAGTACCTTGCAGAAAGGGCGAAATAAAAGCTTGATAAAGCTTCAGGTACATTCATGATCAGTCTCCATTTGTCAGACTCTTATGATAACACATGGGTATTGGATACCGGTAGTGCTTATCATATATGCAATTCTTTGCAGGTTCTGGCAAGGCCTAGGAGACTACAGAGAGGCGAGATGGACCTCAAGATGGGTAATGGAGCAAAAGTTGCTATATTAACTGTTGGCGAGGTCGCCCTACATCTGCCTAGTGGAGCTTTTATTGCATTAGATGCATGTTATTTTGTTCCTTCTATTATCAAAAATATTATCTCCATTTCGTGTTTAACAGTTAGTGGATATAAATTTGTTTTTGAGAATAATGGTTGTTCGATATTATTAGATGATAAGATCATCATGAAAGGAACATTGCACAATGGTTTATTTATGTTAGACATCACTCCACATATCATGAATGTAAATGTGTCCAAAAGGAAACGAGATGAGTTGAATAGTGCATACCTATGGCATTGTAGGCTAGGTCACATCCATGAAAGAAGGATTCAAAAGTTGCTAAATGATGGATATCTAGATCCATTCGACTATGTGTCACATGCGACTTGTGAGCCTTGCATTCGTAGAAAACTGACCAAATCTCCATTTAGTAGAATTGGAGAGAGAGCCAATGAGTTGTTGGAACTCATACATAGTGATGTATATGGACCCATGTCAACTCATGCCATTGGAGGTTACTCCTACTTCATTACATTTACTGATGATTTCTCAAGGTATGGATATGAGTACTTAATGAAGTACAAGTCTGAGGCCTTTGAGAAATTCAGAGAGTATAAGAATGAGGTGGAGAACCAGACTGGAAAGAGTATCAAAACTCTTCGATCAGATCGAGGAGGTGAATACTTAAGTACAGAGTTTACTCAGTTCCTCAAGGACCATGGGATATTATCCCAATGGACACCTCCTTATACACCTCACTCAATGGTATCTCTCGAAAGGAGAAATCGTACATTATTAGATATGGTACGGTCCATGATGAGTTTTTTGACCTACCCATCTCATTCGGGGATATGCCCTAGAAATCGCAGCTTACCTTTCGAACAGAGTTCCAACTAAGTCAGTAGTGTCTACACCATATGAGATATGGAAAGGGAAGAAGCCTGATCTTAAGGTTGTTAAGATCCGGGGCTGCCCCCGCCCATGTTAGAAGACACAACCCCGATAAGTTAGAATCAAGGACGAGCGATGCAAATTTGTGGGATACCCCAAGGAAACTTGTGGGTATTATTTCTATCATCTCGAGGACCAAAAGGTCTTTGTAGCTAAGAGAGCAGTGTTCCTTGAGAAGGAACACATTCTTGACGGAGACAGTGGGAGAATGATAGAATTGAGCGAGGTTGGAGAACCAAGCTCAAGCACCACTCTACAGCCCGAGTCTGTTTAGGTACCTAATACACAAGTATCAACTTTACGCAGGTCTGATAGAGTATCCCATCCTCCTGAGAGATATGTGGGATATATTAAAGCAGAGGATGTAAAGGATATTGATCCTCAGACCTACGAGGAGGCTATTATGAGTATAGACTCCGGGAAGTGGAAAGAAGCCATGAATTCTGATATGAATTCTATGTACTCCAATAAGGTTTGGAACCTAGTTGATGCGTCCGAAGGTATTGTACCCATCGGTTGCAAGTGGATCTTTAAGAAAAAGATCGGAGTAGATGGAAATGTAGAGACCTATAAAGCAAGGCTAGTGGCTAAGGGGTATTGTCAAAGGCAAGGTGTTGACTACGACGAAACTTTCTCACCCGTAGCAATGCTAAAATCCATCAGAATTCTATTGGCTATTGCAGCACACTATGAATATGAAATCTGGCAGATGGATGTGAAAACCGCATTCCTCAACGGGAACCTCGAGGAGGAGGTGTATATGATGCAACCTGAGGGATTCGTGTCCAAGAACTGCCCAGATAAGGTGTGTAGGTTGCTTAGATCCATTTATGGACTAAAGCAAGCTTCCTGAAGTTGGAACATAAGATTTGATGAGGCAATCAGATCTCATGACTTCGTTAAGAACGAAGATGAGCCTTGTGTATACAGAAAGGTAAGTGGGAGCACTATCACCTTTTTGGTGTTATATGTGGATGACATCCTCATCATTGGGAATGACATAGGAATGCTATCCACAGTAAAGGCTTGGTTATCTAGACACTTCTCCATGAAGGACTTAGGGGAAACATCTTATATCTTGGGGATTAGAATCTATAGAGATAGATCCAAGAGGATGCTTGGCTTGTCCCCGTCCAGGTACATAGAAACTATTGTCAAAAGGTTTGGCATGGAAAATTCCAAGAGAGGTCTCATACCGATGAGACATGGGATATCGCTTTCTACGAGTATATCCCCAAAGACTCCAGAAGAAAGGGCGAACATGGATATGATACCTTATGCCTCAGCAATAGGGTCTATCATGTATGCCATGCTATGTCTTGGGGCACGATATAGCGCATGCTCGAGTGTCACGAAAGGTGTATCAGGCGGATCCGAGCTTGGAGCACTGAAAGCAGTAAAGTGTATCCTTAAGTACTTGAGAAGGACTAAGGATCTTTTACTAGTATATGGAGGTAATAGCCTTAAGGTTGAAGGCTATGCTGACTCAAGTTTTCAGTCGATGTCGATTATAGCAAGTCGAATTCAGGGTATGTGTACACCTTGAATGGAGGAGCAAGTGTTTGGAAGAGTTCCAAGCAAGATACCACTCACGACTTCGACCACGAGAGGTGGAGGTACATTGCTGCATTAGATGCAGCAAAAAAGGGAGTCCGGTTGAAGAAGTTCATCACAGATTTGGGAGTCGATGAGATAGCGACAAGTCGACTTCCTTATATTCATGAAAACTATGGGGTGATTACTCAAATAAGGGAACCCGGGTCTCATCGAAGTGTTCGAGGAGGTTCCAACTTATAAGAGAGATCAGAACCCAAGGAGATGTAGCAATGGAAAGAGTTCCATCCGAAGATAACATTGCAGATCCACCGACAAAGCCGTAGTCTCATTTTGTCTTTGAAGGTCATAGGGTCCTCGATGGGGATCGGACACATAGGTGATTGGCTTTAGGTCAAGTGGGAGATTGCTAGTCATAGGTGCCCGGCAAGAAGCCAATCACGTGAGTGATGGCACGTGTGACTTGATACAGAATCTTTTTTGCTTATTATATTTTGGCGTATATCACTTTATAACTATTGCATAAATGCATATATATATTGTGATGTCCTTGGATTTGTGCAATGGGAATCGGATCGTGATGAGATCACGATAATGAGATCGATTCACCTTTAAACACATATCCTAAATAATCCCGGTCATAGGTTATTTTCGAGAGGGACATCGTGATAACCGGATAGACCGGTGTGTCTGTATACCCGTCCATATGATGGATGCATTTGGTCTCATAGCTGCTCGTGTAGGGACACTAGGGATACAGACAGGTGCTCATTGGAGAATGAGTTCATCGATTGATCCGCTTACGGAATTTGGATGGTTGATGATGCCTTATTGTCGACAAGTGATTCCGTAGTCCTAGTGGTGTATCTGGTCCTTAGACTTGAGACACCAAGGATGTCCCTGTATGAGTGCTCCACTCTTTGATACCGAACTTATAGGTTTGGCTGTCCCAGATCTAGTACAACTGGTCATTGGGAGTGGTAGTCGACCTTACGAGGGCTATTGAGTTTCGATAGAGGATCATCCTCTCGGCGCCATGAGAGGAATATCCCATGTGTTCTTGCTCAGACAAATCCCCGGCCGGGTCATTCGGGTTGAGCGAGAAATAGTTCTCCGGAGAACCGATTAGAGCGAGACTTCAGTAGAAACCGTATGGGTCCGACAACACCATGCTCGATATACGGTCTCTCGGGATATTAGATGGATGAGGGACTATAGGTACATGGTAATCGAGGACAGACAGGTCCAATGGATTGGATTCCCCCAGATCGTCTCGGGGATTGCAGCAGCAGTAGTGGCCTAGTACGTCCAGTAGTCGATGAGTCGAAAGTGAATTATTACAGAGATAATAATTCACCGAAGTTAGAAGGAGTTTCGATAGGTATGACTCACGCCCGCTTCGATATTGGGCCTAGAGGGTCACACACACATATGGTAGGCATTGCGATGAGTAGAGGTTCGGATATGAGATATCCGACGGAGCCCTTGTCTTATTGGATGCAGATCCAATACCCACTAGTGAAGGACCCATTAGGGTTTGACACGGGATCTCTATAAATAGGAGGGATTCACAGCCTCATAGGCTAGAGTCTTTGCTTGCCTTTCCTATTCTCCTCTCCCTCTCCACCTCAGAGGCTTGGAGTTTAGAGGAGGGTCGTCGCAACCCTGCTGTGTGGATCATCGCTAGAGAGGAGGACGCTTGACCTTCTTCACCCTCTCCTAAGGATCTGCAAGGAAACAGGGATATACGATCTCCCTAGGTAACACAATCTCTATACGCAGTTTTGTGTTTTGCGGATTTTTACGCACCAATCTTTGCACGACGACGAACATCTTTTTGGGAATCGAGGATTTTTGTTTTCTTGTTCTTCCGCTGCGCATATGATGTCGCCCCCATGATTTCCCAACACGTCAACCTCGCACTATGATGGCTGCGATTTCATTTGCACGCCTACATGAAGAAAAAATCAGTGTGGAATATCGTCGAAATAGAGGTGCCAATAAACAGGTGATTAGCAGGCAACCTACCTCATCTACTCCAATTCGAAACTATAACACTAGCAGACTAACCCGAGAAGAACTCAAAGAAAGGTTAGCGAAGGGTTTGTGCTGGCATTGTGATGAAAAGTGAAGTAAGGAGCATCGATGCAAACAAGGAAGACTTTTGATGATTGAACCGATTGAGGAGGAACCGGAAGTAGAAGTATCAGATTCTGATCATGAAGAAGTGGAAATTAATGATGATGTTGAAGCCGTCACACATACAGTGCATGCATTGGCTGACTACTCTAGTCCACAAACTATGAAAATTGGGGGAACTCTTAAACACCAGTCTGTCACTGTTTTGATTGATACTAGTAACACTAACAATTTTATGGACAGTGAGACTATTGACCGATTGACCCACCACATTGAAGACTATGACAGATTCGAAGTAAAGATCATTGATGGACGGATTTTCACTTGTGATAGCAAAGGTTCAAAGATTAAATTGATTATACAGGGCCAGAAGTTTCATGCAACGATTACTAAACTGAAAGATCGACCTGTTGCTTACACTATCAAAAAGTGGAGACCATATTTACTTGATCAACGAGTTGTGATGCATTGCAGATAGTCTATGGCCGAAGTGCTGAAAGATAAGCTCCCCGAGATTGATGCTGCTCAGCCTTGAGGACAAGGCTGATTTGAAGAGGGAGGAACTGTTAGGACCCTTTTTCTGAGCTTTTGAATAATGTTTATTGAGTATGTTTGGTCTAGTTGTTTATTGAGTCAGTTTGGTTCAGTTAGAGTCAAGTAGAATTTTATTTAATATTTATTTATTATTAGAGTTCAAGTCCTGATGGACTCTGGGTGGAACTCTATAAATAGGGATGTAACTGCTTCTTTTCAATAGTCTATGAAAAGATACTATTTTGTCTTTTGACAAACCCTTGGAGGTCGATCCCCTCGAAGCGATCAAGGAGGGCCGATCCCCTCGAAGCGATCAAGGAGGTCGATCCCCTCGAAGTGATCATCCCCTTCTCTTCTTCTTTTACGATAAGACTTTAGGGTCTTATCACTTTCCTTTTGCTACAAAGGGGGAGAAAGAGTTGCTAATGTGCTATCTTGAATTGATGTAAAGGGTTATCTCAAAAAGAAATTAGCTAGCTTGCACGAGTTAAGAAAATGCAAAAACTTGCTTACTTTCTTGCACATCTAAAGAGAAGATGCAAATGTAACACTTGCCAAATTATTTGCTTGCCTCATGTAAAACAGTGTCCCTTGCTAGGTTGGCATTTTGCTAAGGAAGCAAAAATGACACTTCTCAAAAGAGAAGAAAGAGCTTGCTTTCTTAAACATCTTTAATTTGCTAGTTAGCATGATGTACAATTTGCTATCTTGAACATTACAAAGAAATACTATCATGCACATTACAAAGAAAAGCAAATATGCCAAATGGCACATCTTTAAATTTGCTAGCTTGTATGTAGTAAAACTTGCATATCGTAAAAGTTGCTAGCTTATAGAGAAGCAAAGAATTGCTATCTCGAAAGAAACAAAAAATGCAAAACTTAGAAAACTTACAATATAATTGCTCTTGCCATGCTTTGTATCAAAAATAGGTTGATAACCTTAAAAGCATCACATTAAAGTTTTTTAGTATTGCAATGTATCACATGTATCGCAAATTGAAATTTTTGAGACTATTATCATATCATGTTTAACAATTGATGTCTTTCACGACATGATTTCTTTGCATTTTTATCTTGTATGTATCATGTGATGATTGAAATATTGATTGATGCAAATTCATAATTTATGTAAAAGTCTAAATCATTGGTTCCTCTCCTTCTTTTCGGCAATGACATAGGAGGAGAAAGATTGCTAGCTCAAGGCAAATGTTGGCTAGCTTGTACTCTTCCCTTCTTTTCGACAAAAATAAAGGAGAGAAAGCTTTTGCTAGTTAGAACATATAAAGAAAAGCAAAGTGCAATCTTGCACAAGAAGCATGTGTTGAATTGCCATTATTAAACTTAAGAATCTTGTTATGCTTTTGTGCTTATATGTTGTGATGAAAATCTAGCTTCATGTTGCAAAAACTTGCATATCTTTTAAAATAGCTAGAGCTACTTCTCCTTTTTGTTGATGATATAGGGGGAGAAGTATATTGATGACTTTATGCATTGAATTGAATATTTTAAATTTGCATGATGGTTTAAATTTTTTTCATAACATGTGATGAATGTTACTTGGATTTGGGATAATCCAAAGTGTTCTATCAATGGCATATTGATAGGGGGAGTTTGGTTAAACTTCGGGGAGTTAAGGTTAACTCCGTTAGTCATCAATTAATTGTCATCATAAAAAAGGGGGAGATTGTTGAATCTCAGATTTTGATGATGAAACTAATTGATTGTGTTTAGATGTTTAACTGCATTTTGAGTAATGCAGGTCTACTCGATCAGGATTAGACAGTTGACGCAGGAGGAATTGACGTTGCGCCGGAGGAGATCACGTCAGGATATTGGATGGCAGAAGGCTTTGGACGTCGGGCATCGGGCTAAGGAGAGCGGAATTGCGCCAAGGATATCGGGGTTACGGAGGTCAACCACCATTTAGGCAACAAGCCGCAAGAGAGGACGATGCGTTGAAGAATCGGATGAAGCACCAACCAATGATGTGTCGGGCAGTAGAATGTCAATTTACGTTGTAATAATTGTCTAGATCGAAGTAGAGTTTTAGTTTGTGTGTGCAGGAATAACTAGGATAATGACAAAGACATAAAGTGAAACAAGTGTCAGAGTCAAGCGCGAAGGATTTGTTGGGTGTTCGAGAGTTCGACGGAAGTTCGAAGGTTCATCGGGAATACTGCCAGAACTAGCCAAGAATGAGTAGGGCGCTTGCCGAAGGGTTTTTCGGAAGCTCGCCAAAAGGTTCGTTGGAAGTTCGTGGAGCTCACCGAGAAAGATCAAAGCTTGCCGAAGAAGCTCATTGGAACTCACCAAGATCAAATCGTGAAGTCTAGGAGCTTGCCGGGAGTCCGTAGAATGGTTTCCAAGAGTTTATCGGAAGACCGCCGGAAGTTCGCCGAAAGCTCACTAAAAGAAGTCTTGACTTGTAGGTTTTGTAATAGCTTAGAAAATGTCTTTAAATTCATAGTTAGCATGATAATTAGGGTTAAGATTAGGTGTTAATCCTATAACCACAGTAGGGGCCAATTGGGCTCGAGTTCGGACTAGTTTGGGCCAAGTTTGGATCCCAACCACTGAGCTGAAATAGTGTAGGCGGTGGCACTGCCAGATTAGGCGGTGGCATCGCCTAGAACCCGAGATCTGAGCGGTGGCACCGTTGGACTGAACGATGGCACCGCCCAGCACCCAAGAGATCCGACAGTGGCACCGCCACCGACAAGCGGTAGCACCGCCAGCCTCGGAAACCCAAGAGAATTCAAATTTTGGAGCCCAAATTTGAATCCTCTTGAGGCCTATAAATACCCCTTAATTCTCAGCTGAGATTACAACCTTTTGCAAAGCAATAGTTTGGGTTAAGAGCTTTAGAATAATCTTAGCAAGTCTTGTTTTTCATATTGCTTAAGTGTTCACCTCCTCCCATCTTGTTGAAAAGAATTGTAAGAGTGTGAACCACTTGTAAAGGTTGTAAGAGGGGTATTAGTCCTTCCTCTACAAGTGATTTTCTAGTGGAAGTTGGGAGCCTCTTCGAAGAAGGCTTCGCAAGTGGATGTAGGTCATTTTGACCGAACCACTTTAAAAACTACTGCGTTATCTGGTTTGCATCCTACTCTTGCCATTTACATACTGCAAACTTCTCTACTTAGTCACTACGCTTTCATATGTTTCTAAGTTATCAAGCTTCTAAAATCGGTTTCCATTGACATTGCTTTTTATCGTACGAAAGATTTTTCCAAAACCGAAGTTTTAATCTGCTGCACTAATTCACCCCCCCCTCTTAGTGCTGCTCCAATCCTAACAATATACACCCGATTTACGGATGTCATCAATAGTTTAAAAACACTTGGTAAAAGTTTTTGTAACTTTGAACTAATTAACAAAATATTGAGATCCCTTCTAAAGAGTTGAGACATAAAGTAATGGTCATTCAAAAGGCCAAGGATTTGAACTATTTTTTACTTAAAGAACTTATTGGATCTTTAATGACCTATGAAATGAGTTGTATGACACAAAACGAATATGAGAACAACCTTCCAAAGAACAGGAAGGATTTGGCACTTCGAACAATATAATACCAATTGAGTGATAACTCAAGTGACGATGATGATGACTTTGAACTTCTCACTATAAAATTTAAAAAGTTAATAAAACAAGAATTAAAAAATAAAAATGAACTTAAAAAGAAGTTGCCAAAGAAAAAGAAAGTATTCAAGGTGGCTTAGGATGAATCGAGCTCATCCGATGATGAGAAGCAAACCAACAAAGACAAGGTGGCGAACTACGCCTTAATGATTTTCGACAATGAGGTAACCAAAACCCCTTTACTTTATTTTAAAATTAATTAATACCTTTTGATGAGTTATTTTTAAATTAGTTACTAAAAAATAAAAAATTACAAAATTACAAAAAATAAAATGGGATTATGCTTTTCTTTCTAGTGTTTTAAAAAATTAAAAAATTGATCATGACAATTGCATCTCTTTATGATAAAGGAACAAAATATTAGATTTAAATATAATGCTTATAGACCTATTAAGATTAATCCAATGTATGTTATAAGAAACGATTATGTGTATCTTGATGATTTTGTATTGCTTTTCAGTTTTAAACATGATGGATTGTTTTCATGTGAAAAACTTGAGCATACTTATATGAAAGCAATCACATAAAATGAAGCACATAAAAAGGAAAATGTATTATCATTGGAATCAAATTGATAAATCAAATTGCTTGTTTAAAAAGGCCTTGTGTTTAATGTGTTATATTTTTGGTCATGATGATTTTGATGATGAAATTTATTTTTCGATTTTAATCAATGATGCATGGATTTGGCATAAAAGAAAAGGACATGCATGTATGAAATCAATCATATAAGTTGAAATAAAAAAGAGGAAAGCATTTTTTCTTTAAAATTTCTCAATCCCTACCTTATCGAGTTTTCAAAAAAGGAGATTGATGAATCTATTTGTATCATTTTTATGGATCTCTTGGACTATGAAAATGATTTTGATGATTTAAATTTGAATGACTTTTATCCAAATCTTTCACATATTCTTGAGATTTATGAATCAAAATCTTATATCTCCTATGCTTCTTCTTGTCATTTACTAAAGAGGAGAATTTTCTAGATGAATCATGAATTTTTCAGAATTATTACTATTTTTTTGAATTGAGACATTATGCATGAATCAAGTTCTCATGTGAATCTATCTATGTTGCCTTCATTGAATTTTCTGAAAAATGATTTTGATGATGATTTTGGATCTATTTTCATATAACTAATGAGATGATATATCCAACTAAATCATATATCATATTTATGACATCTGTTCTATTTAACATGAAACATCTTTCTTGATGCACATATGATTCACTCTTTTAAGAGAACATTTATCAAATTGTGATAAGTTGAGATTTTCTTTATATGAATCAAGATTTTTCATTACTCTCCTATGATTCTACTTGCTATATATTAAAGAGAAGCTTTATTGAAGTTATAACCTTGATTTCTCGCAACTATAATTTGAATTTTTCTATTGAATGAATCAAGATTGTTTTCTATTTAAAAGGATATTTGTTGAAATGATTCATGGTCTTTTGGTATTCATGACTTAATATTTTATTTTTTATGATTGAAGCATTGATGTAAATCTATCCTTGTTATTTATCTTTATCATAATTTGAAAATTGATGTAAAGGGAAAAGAATTACAACATTTTATTCTTTCCTTCTTTATGATAAGGACAAAGGGGGAGAAAGAATTGCTAGCTCATGATACAAAATTTGAAAACTTGCTTATTGCAAAAGGAAGAAAAACTTGCTAGTTTGCTCATCTCAAAAGATGCAAAAATTTTGCCAGCTTGCATGTTCTAAACTTGCTAGCTTGCATGCTCTAAACTTGCTATTTACTATCTTGTATTCTTTTCCAAAAATTTGCTAGTTTGAACATCGTAAAGAAAAGCAAACATGCTAACTTGCACATCTAGCAAAATTTATAAACTTACAAAACTCAAAATTGTTGCTAGATTACATGTTGTAAAATGATGTAAAATTTTGCTAGCATGTACTTTCAAAAAAGAAGAAAGAACTCACTAGCTTATATGTTCTGAAGTGATGGGAAAGTTGTTAAATTCCTAAGCTTATACCTCTAAAACATTGATAGTTGCACTTCTCCTTTTTGTTGATGACAATGGGGGAGAAGGTATAATGATGATCATGCGTGATATGATGTATTTTTATATTTTGAAACATTGCATGATTTTCTGAATTTCAAGAGTTCTATCAATATAGAATATTGATAGGGGGAGTTTAGCTTAAACTCTATCATCAATTGATTATTATCATAAGAAAGGAGGAGATTGTAAAATCTTGAATTTTGATGATAAAATCAATTGATGTGTTTATGATTTGATTTACGTTTTGAGTGATGCAGAAAGCTTCTGTTGAATCTCGGATTTTAATGATGAAACCAATTGTAGTATTATTCTAATATACGTTTGAGTGACATAGGGCTAACATCGATCAAGAGAGGCAAATTGATTAAAGCAGGAGGAATCAGACGTTGGGTCGGAGTGAACATGTCAGAATATTGGACGTCGGGCCGGAGGAACAGTCGACGTGTCAGTAGAAGTCTTCGGGCTGAGAATTCGAGCATCGGGCCTAGAAGAGCAGACATTACGCCAAAGAGATTAGAGTTACGAAGGTCAACATACCGATTAGGCAAGGGTACAAAAGAGGGCGATGCGCCAAAGGATCGGACGAAGCATCGGAAGAACCAATGACATGTCGGACAACACATGATTAGTGCTTGTAATAATTAGCCTAGATCGAGTTACGTTTTAGAGTCTAATTGAGTCGGTTTAGAATATAATTAGACCAACTCAATTAGGAGCCAACTGGGCCCAAAATAAGGTTGTTTTGGGCCAAGAGAAATGCTCATTCAGTGACCCATTTGTGTTGGGCCAAGTGGAAGGCCCAAAACAATGACCCAACAGGTGACACCGTCATGGCATAATTTTCGAGATTTTGTTAGGTGGTGGTATCGCTAGCCTGGGCGGTGGTACCACCCAATGGCAGTGTCAGGCGGTGGTATCGCCCAAACACGGTCTTCCAAGCAGTAATATTATCAGACTAGGCAGTGGCACCACCCAGTGTTAGTGTTGCAAACGGTGGTATCGCTAGGACTTGGGAAACCCAGGATGAGACCTTTTTAGGCTCCAAGTTTGAATCAAATTGAGGCCTATAAATAGCCCTCTCATCCCTAGTTAAAGATAAAAGAATAAAGAATTTAAAAATAAAAAAATGCTATAGTAATCTCTTGTGAGAATCCTCCTCTTCTAGTCTAAGTGTTAGAATAGTTTGAGAGAGGAGTGAGTGCTTGTAAAGGTTATCTCCTAAACTTGTAAAAAGGAGAAGAAGGGTGTAAAAGGGTGGTTGATTGTCGTCCATTAAAGGAAGATCGATAGTGGATGCCGGTAGCCTTGACGGAAGAGGAATCAGTGGAGTGGATATAGGTCATGACGATCAAACCACTATAAACTCGATTTGCATTTATGTTCTTGCTATTTTCCCTTACTACAAACTATTTTATTTGCTTTACTTCCTCTACGCTCTTCCGTACACTATAAACTCGATTTGCATTTATGATCGATAGTGTCGACTCATTCCTAACAGCTTCAATCAGGGAGAGACAATTAAAGCAGGAAGAATCATATTGGGCCAAAGTGGAACATGTTAGAAGATTGACGTCGAGTTGGAGGATCAGTCGATGTATTGGTAGAAGGCTTCAGGCCATGGGTTCGGGCATCGAGCAAAGAAGAGCAAAAATTATGCCAAGAAAATCAGAGTTACAAAGGTCAACTGGTCGATTGGGCAATAGCCCGCAAGAGAGGATGATGCGCTGAAGAATCGAACGAGGCGTCGATGAACCAATGATATGTCGGACAACATTTGATTTAGCTTTGTAATAATTGTCTAGATCGAAGTAGATTTTAAGTGTAATTGGGTTGGAATTAGGCCCACTCAACTAGGGGCCAATTGAGCCCAAGTTTGGAGTGTGTTGGGCTAAGTAAAAGGCCCAAATAGTGACCCAACAAGTGAAACCGTCGATGGCACAATCTTCGAGACTATATCAAGCGATGGTACCGCCCAGACTCAATCTTCGAGATATTGTCAGGCGGTGGTACTACTAGTCTGGGCAGTGGTACCACCCAGACACAGTCTCCCAAGCAATGGTATTGCCAGACTGGGCGGTGGTATTGCCCAGTGTTAGTGTTGTAGACAGTGGTACTGCCCAGCACAAGCGATGGTGCCGCTAGGACTCGGGAAACCCAAGATTAGACCTTTTTTGGCTCTAATTTTAAAGTCATTTAGGGGTCTATAAATATCCTAACTATTCTTGCATGGAGTAGCAAGAATTGAGCACAAAATTGAGTTGAAAATGGGGAAAAATAATTGAGAAAAAAATTTGGAAACTCTCTTAGGATTTAGGATCAGTTCTTCCTAGTATTTAGAAGTTTGTCTAAAGGGAAAAGTGAGGTCTAAGAAAGATAGGCTTGTAAGAGTTGTCTCCTAATCCCATGGAAAGGAGAAAGGGTGTAAAAGGGTAGTTGATCTTTGCTCATTGAACGAATATCGTTAGTGGATACCGGTGGCCTCGACGGAAGAAGAATCGGGAGTGGATGTAAGTCATGATGACTGAACCAATATAAAACTCAGTTTGTATTTCTATTTATGCAATTTACCTTTATTGCAAATTGTCTTACTTGCTTTACTTTCTCATTACATGCTTCCATATGCTTTAAAGTCAAGCACATTTCCGATATGTTTTTTTATCGAACGAGATTTTCGAACCAACGTCCCCCCCCCCCATCTTAATGCCAACTCGATCCTAATAGGATCTCTATCCAACTACCTAATCCTCTTAGATTAGTGGATCTCTATCCAATAATCTCATTGGCTCTTATTGGATCTCATCCATAGGATCTAATAATTCAAGGGCCTGTTGGATATCCAATAAGATAGGGGCTTCGACGGATATCTCATATCTGAACCTCTACTCATCGTAGCGCCTACCATATGTGTGTGACCCTCTAGACCCAATATCGAGCTGGTTATAAGTCATACTTATTAGAACTCCTTCTTGTTCAATGAATTATTATCTACATAATAATTCACTCGACTCATCGACTAGGGACGTACTAGGCTAGTACGCCGTAGTCCCCAAACAATACAGGAGAATCCAATCCATTGAACCTATCTATCCTCAGTTACCGTGTACCTATAGTCTCTCATCCATCTAATATCCGTATACCGAGCATGGTGCTGTTAGACTCATATGGTTTTTGCTCGAGTCTCGCTCTAATCAAATTCACCCGGAGAACTATTTCTCTCTCATTCCGAATGACCCTAGCCAGGGATTTGTCTGAGCAAGAATATATAGGATATTTCTCTCATGACACCGAGAGTGAATACTTTTCTATCGACACTCAATAGTTCTCGTAAGGTTGGCTACCACTACTAATGACCGGGTGTGTTAAATCTAGAACCTCCAAACCTATAAGTTTTGTATCAAAGAATGGAGTATTCATACTGGACATCATTGGTGTCTCAAGTCTAAGCACCATTTATACTACTGGGACTACGGAATTGTTGTCTAACAATAAGGCATAATCAACCATTCAGCAATCCGTTAGCAAATCACTCGATGAACTCATTCTCCAATGAGCACATGTACTATATCCTTAGTATCTCCACACAAGCAGCTATGAAGCCAACTGCATCTATCGTATGGATGGGTATACAGCACACCAATCTATCTGGTATACCCATATGGATGGGTATGACTGAGATTATTTAGGGTCTGTGTTTAAAAGTGAATCAATCTCATTATCGTAATCTCATCACAATCCGTTTCCCATTGAATAGATCTAAGGATATCACAATATATATATATGTGTATTTATAATAATCAATATAAAGTGATAAAATACCAAAAATTAATAAGTAAAAAAATTGTATGTCAAGTCACACGTGCCATCACTCACGTGATTGGCTTGTAGGGCACCTATAATTAGTATTGTCTTCTTGCAACATCCGATCTCCTTGGCAAAATATTTGATCTCCTTGGCTCGATGCCCAAACTCATAACATGAAGCATTTTGTCGATACATCGATCGATCCTTCGGCTCGATGTCCAATCTTCTGATATGTTCTACTTTGGCTCAATATTGATTCTTCCTACTTTAATTAAAATTGTCTCTCCATGATCGAAGCTAGTCCTATAACACTCAAAACGCATATTAGATCACAAACTTATCAATTGATTTCATTATTAAAATCCAAGATTCAACAATCTCCCCCTTTTTTATGATGACAACTAATTGATGACGGAGTTTAACGAAACTCCCCCTATCAATATGTCATATTGATAGAACCTCGACATGTCATATCAAAATAATCATGTGTAGTAAGTCATTACATTCATCATTGCATACATCATTCAAAAGTTCAAAATCATCATTACATGCATGATTCCAAATCATCATATATAATTTCAAATCATCATTTTAGGCATAATATGCATGATTATCATCAAACCATCTCCCCCTTTGTCATCAACAAAACGGAGAAGTGCAACTAAAAAGTTTTTAGATATGCAAGCTAGTAAGATAGTAAGTTTTGAACATGCAAGCTAGTAAGTTTTTCATATATGAAAATTAGTAAAATTTTTGTATCTTTTAAGATGTGTATGATAGCATGTTTTTGCATCTTCTTGAAATGTGTAAGCTAGAAAACTTTGCTTCTCTTTTGAGATGAGCAAGCTAGCAATTTTAGTAAGTTTTACATTATGCAAACTAGAAAATTTCACATCAAGTTGTGAATCACAAATCGAAAAAATCAAGAGGAAAATTATGATTCATTTGGATAAATCAAATAGCGAAAAGAAGAATCATAGTTAATGATCTTGATTCATATAAAGAAAATCTCAAGTTATAATTCCGATAAATCAAGATCATGATTTGGATTAATAACTCATTCAAATTCAAATCGTCAATTCATCAAAATTACTTTCAATAGATTCAAAATGACATAAATAGATTTATCAATCTCTTGAAATACTAGCAATTTTCTTTCTCCTCTTTATCATTGAAAATAAGAAAGAAGAAGAGGGGAATCATATAAAGGCACAATTCATTTCCCTTTACATCAATGCTCCACTCATAACATAAGGTTTACAATCATAAATACAAAGAAATTATTCATAATGAAAATCATGTCATGAAAGATAATATCAAAGATCTTGTGAATACTAAAGGATATGATTCATTTTAATAAATATCCTCTTAAATAATCAAAAAAAATCTTAGGAGATCAAATAGTAAGGAAAATCTTAAGTCATAAATTCTGAAAACAATATTCTCTTTAGTAAATAGTGAATAGAATCATAGGAGATCCAATAAGAGATCTTGATTCACATAAAATAAATCTCAAATCATTATTGTTGAGAATCAAGATTCATTTGGATAAGTTTTCTCTCAAAAGATAAAATTATACGAGAATGAAGTGATTCATATTAAATACATCTCATGTCGAATAAATCAAATGTTTAGATAAATGAGAAAACAAATTATTAAATCCAAAATAATCATCAAAATCACTTTTCTTGTATTCAGAAAATTTATTGAAAGTAACATAGATTGATTCTTATAAGATTAAAAGTAGCTAAAGTTCTTTTAGTTCCAAATTTTGTGATTGATTTCATGCTCTAGTCTTCCAAACAATAGCCATGCATCATCATTTAAAATCAAAAAGCAATACGGAAATCATAAAGATATACATTATTACTTCTTAAAATATACATAGGTTTAATCTTATTAGGTGTACACACATTAGATTTAAATCTAACATTTTGTTCCTTTATCATAAAATATGCAATTATCATGATCATTTTTTTCAAAATCACTAGAAAAAGAAGCATTATTTCTTTTTATATTTTTTTATTTCCTACTAACTAATTTAAAAATAACTCATGAAAAGCATAAAAATATTTCATAGTAAGAAAAAGGAGTTTTGGTTGAGTCACTTACCTCGTTGTCGAAAGCTACCAAGGCATAGTTTACCACTTTGTCTTTGTTAGTTTGCTCTTCATCTTCGGATGTACTTGATTTATCCCAAGTCACCTTGAGTGTCTTCTTCTTCTTAGGTAACTTCTTCAATTTTGTACCATCATCTTTGGAGTGCCCTGGCTTCTTGCGTTCATACCAAGAGGTTGTATCCTTTTTTAGTTCATTTTTATTTTTTGATTATTATTTTATAAATCTTTTAAATTTTCTTATCAAAAGTTCTATGTTATCATTACTTGAGGTTTCGCTCAAGTGGTCTCCTATTATTCGAAGTGCCAAATTCTTCTTGTTCTTTAGAAAGTTGTTATCATGTTCATCAAGTTCATCATGTGCCTTGCAAAACATTTCATAAGTCATTAATGACCCGATAAGTTCTTCAAGTGAAAACTTGTTTAAGTCTTTTGCCTCTTGTATTGTATTTACTTTTGAATCCTAATTTTTAGAAAGAGAATGTAAAATTTTATTCATAAGTTCAAGATTTGAAAAACTTTTATCACGTGTATTTTAACCATTGACGACATCCATAAAATGGGTATACATATGTCTAATGGTTTCACTTGATTTCATACGAAACAATTAAAAATTATGCATCAAAAAATTAACTTTAGAATCTTTAATCCTACTTGTGCTTATGTGTAACTTCAAGATTGTGCCAAATGTCGTGTGCAATTTCACAAGTCAAAATACGATTAAACTAATTTTTATCCAAAGTGCAAAATAAAGCATTCATAGCTTTCACATTTAAAGAAAATGATTTTTTCTCAAAGTCATTCTATTCATTCATAGGTTTAGAGGGAGTTTGAAAACCAAGTTCAATGATATTCCATAAATCAAAGTTCAAAGAAAGCAAGAAAACTCTCATTTGAGTTTTCTAATAAGTGTAGTATGTCCCATTGAACATAAGAGGACGAGTGATAGAAAGACCCTCTTGAAAGCTAAAAAAAGTCATTTATCTTGGGTGTTAAATCAAATAAGAAAAATATAGCTCTAATAATAAGTGTTAGGATCGAGTCAACATTGAGAGGGGGGTGAATTAGTGCTTACGATAAAAACATCAGTTTTAAAAACTTCTTTCGATGAAATCGTATTGGAAAGATATTTAAACTTAAAACATTTGCAAGAGTAGTAATGAGCAGGTAAAGCAGTTACAAAATAAGTAAACAAGTAGAGAAAGGGAGGCACACTAATTTTATAATGGTTTGATCATTGTGACCTACATCCACTACCGATTCCTCTTCTGTTAAGGCCACCGATATCCACTAACAGTCTTCCTTCAATGGGCGAGGACTAATTATCCTTATAACTCTATTCTCATTTTGAAAGGCTCAAGAGAGAACTTTGACAACCCCACTCACTCCGCTCAAGAGAGAAATCAACACTAAGATCAGAGAAGAACTCTCACAAGATTACAATAGAGTTTTCCCTTATTTTTATTCTCAGATCTTATGTTTACTGTGAAGGGATGAGAAGGGTATTTATAGGCCCCAAATAGATTTAAACTTGGAGCCAAAACCAGTCTCATCCTAGGTCTTCGGGGTATTAGTGATACCAATGCTAATATTGGGCGGTACCACCGTCAGTACTTGGTGGTATTTTCGCTTGACACTCTAACATTGGGCGATACCACCACCCAATTTGGTGATACTACTGCCTGATAGAGCCTCGGAGATTGGGTCTGGGTGGTACCAATGCTCAATCTGGCGGTACCACCGCTTGATACAGTCTTGAAAACTATCTGGGCGATGCCACAGCCTTGAATCTAGCCCAAACCTATCTAATTATGGGCCCAATTGGCCCTTAATAAGGTTAATGGGATTACCTCCCAAACCTAACCCTAATTATGTGCTAACTATGATTTTTAAGGCATATACTAAACAAAACAAGCCCGGTAAGTCTAGGTTTTTTCCAACGGACTTTCGACGATCTCTTGGCAATCTTCCAACGGACTTCCGGCAAGCTCTAGGACTTCACGATGATTTTCTTAGTAAGTTCCAATGAGCTTCTTCTCAGTCAATTCCGGCAGCATTTCGGACGAACCTTCAGACTTCCGATGAACTCTCGAACTCTCAACGAAATCTTGATCTTGACTCCGGCACTTCGTTTTGCTTTATGCCTTGATCACTATCGTAGTTAATCCTATACATTTTTCTATATATATATATTTGATCAAATAATTTACCAATTGATTTCATCATCAAAATTCGAGATTCAACACAAACTCTGTTGAAAGTCTTGAATTCCTTGCTCCTCTAGCTTCTAAGTCATTCTAAGGGAGGTGGGAGGATCACTTGCAAAAGAGAGTTGTAAAAGTTCTCTCCTAAACCTATGAAAAAGAGAAAAGAATTATAACAATAGTGGTTGATCTTTGCCTATTGAAAAAAGATCATTAGTGAAAGCCAATGGCCTTGACGAAGGAGGAATCGGGAGTAGACATAGGTCGCGATGAACGAACCACTATAAATCCGATGTGTATTTCCTTTATACTTTTCATTCTTTTTGCTTACTGATTTAGTGGCTCACTACTTTAGTACCTTTACGATCCTAATAGGTCACACATATAAGGTAGGTGTTGCGACGAGTAGATGTTCATATATAAGATATTCGCGAGAGCCTATATCGTATTGGATATCCAATAAGCCCATGAATTATTGGATCCTGTGGATAAGATCCAATAAGAGCTAATGAGAGATTATTTGATAGAAATCCATTAATCAAAGAGGCCTAGGTAGTTAGATAGAGATTCAACACCCAATAGGGCATGATCCATTATAGTTAAATTGATAAGAGCCTCTATAAATATAAGGGAACCAAATAAGTCATAGGCTAGACCCTTTTTGGTCGTCATCTCCTATACTCCTTTTCACCCAATAGTCTCAATTTCGAGCATGTGAATAGCAAAAAAAATCGACCCCTTCTTAATCACGTGATGCACGTAGAAAGAATGAGTATACCTATATGATTTTACCATTAAAAATAAGAGAAACCTGAGAGGCTTATATGCCCTTGATTATCTAATTCTTCAATTAATATGAGATTAAATTATCTTGATCTAAGAATGGAACTCTAGCCTCGCAAAGCAGGCTGGTAGATGTCCTTCTAACCTAACTCGATGAACAATTAGATATCTAACAAAAGTATCAAAAGATTCAGAAAAAATAATGAAAGATATCTTCTAAAACTCTAGTAGCTCCATCCAAACACTTAACCATATTGCTGGGGACAAAGTTAGCTGACTCAAAGCACATAAAGGTCTAGGTTTGAATGATCCATTATAGTTAAATTGATAGGGGCCTCTATAAATATTAGAGAACTAAATGGGTTATAGGCAAGACCCCTTTTGGTCGTCGTCTCCTATACTCCTTTTCAGCCAATAGCCTCAGTTTGGAGCATGTGAATAGCAAAAAAAATTGATCCCTTTGTAATCACATGATGCATGTGGAAAGAATGAGTATACCTTCATAATTTTACCTCGAAAAATAAGAGAAACCTGAGAGGCTTATAAGCCCTTGATTATCAAATTCCTCAATTAATATAAGATTAAATGATCTTGATCTAAGATTGGAACTCTAGCCTTGTAATGTAGGCTGGTAGATGCCCTTCTAACCCATATCCCGATGAATAACTGGGTATCTAACAAAGGTATTAGAAGATTCGGAAAAAACAATGAAAGATGACTTCTAAAACTATACCAACTCCATCCAAACACATAACCATATTGCTAGGGACAATGTTAATTGACTCAAAGCAAATGAAGGTCTAGGTTTGAATGATCAATTATGGTCAAATTAATAAGAGCCTCTTTAAATATGAGGGAACCAAATGGGTCATAGCTAGACAATTTTTTGTCATCGTCTCCTATACTCCTTTTCAACTAATAGCCTCACTTTGGAGCATGTGAATAGCAAAAAAAATCGACCCTTTCTTAATCACGTGATGCACGTGGAAAGAATAAGTATACCTACATAATTTTATCTCTAAAAATAAGAAAGACCTGAGAGGCTTATAAACCCTTGATTCTTCAATTAATATAAGATTAAATGATCTTGATCCAAGATTAGAACTCTAGCCTCGTAATGCCGGCTAGTAGATGCTCTTCTAACCCATATCCCGAAAAACAATTAGGTATCTAACAAAGGTATCAAAAGATTCAGAAAAAATAATGAAAGATGTCTTCTAAAACTCTACCAGCTCCATCCAAACACTTAACCATATTGCTGGGGATAATGTTAACTGACTCAAAGCATATGAAGGTCTAGTTTTGAATGATCCATTATAGTTAAATTAATAGGGGCCTCTATAAATATGAGGGAACCAAATGGGTCAAAGCTAGACCCTTTTTGGTTGTCGTCTCTATTACTCTTTTTCAACCAATAGCCTCAGTTTAGAGTATGTAAATAGCAAAAAAAATCGAACCCTTCTTAATCACACGATGCACGTGGAAAGAATAAGTATACTTACATAATTTTACCTCGAAAAATAAGAGAAACCTTAGAGGCTTATAAGTCCTTAATTATCTGATTCTTTAATTAATATGAGATTAAATGATTTTGACCTAAGATTAGAACTTTAGCATCGTAATGTATGCTGGTAGAAGCCCTTCTAATCCATATCACGATAGACAATTCGGTATCTTACAAAGGTATCAAAAGATTTAGAAAAAATAATAAAAGATGTCATCTAAAACAATACCAACTCCATCCAAACACTTAACCATATTATAGGGGACAATGTTAATTGACTCAAAGCACATGAAGGTCTAGGTTTGAATGATCCATTATAGCTGAATTGATAGGGGCCTCTATAAATATGATGGAACAAAATGGGTCATAGGCTAGACACTTTTTGGTCATCGTCTCGATACTCCTTTTCAGCCAAAAGCCTCAGTTTGGAGCATATAAATAGCAAAAAAAATTGATCCCTTCTTAATAACGTGATGCACGAGGAAAGAATGAGTATACCTATATAATTTTACCTCTAAAAATAAGAGAAACCTGAGAGATTTATAAGTCATTGATTATCTAATTCTTCAATTAATATGAGATTAAATTATCTTGATCTAAGATTGAAACTCTAGCCTCGTAACATAGGCTGGTAGATGCCCTTCTAACCTATATCCTGATGAACAATTGAGTATTTACCAAATGTACTAAAAGATTCAAAACAAATAATGAAAGATGTCTTCTAAAACTCTACCAACTCCATCCAAACACTTAAACATATTACTGGGGACAATGTTAACTGACTCAAAGCACATGAAGGTCTAGGTTTGAATGATCTATTATATTTAAAATGATCGGTGCCTCTATAAATATGAGGGAACCTAATGGGTCATAGGCTTGACCCTTTTTGGTCAGCATCTCCTATACTCCTTTTCAGCCAATAGTCTCAGTTTAGAGTAGATGAAAAGTAAAAAAAATCAACCCCATCTTAAACACGTGATGCCCATGCAAAGATTGAGTATATCTATATAATTTTACCTCTAAAAATAAGAGAAAACTAAGAGACTTATAAGCCCTTGATTATCTAAATCTTCAATTAATATAATATTAACTGATCTTGATCTAAGATTGGAACTCTAGCCTCATAATCTAGGATGGTAGATGCCCTTCTAACCCATATCCCGATGAACAATTGGATATCTAACAAACGTATCAAAAGATACGGAAAAAACAATGAAAGATGTCTTCTAAAACTCTACCAACTCCATCCAAACACTTAACTATATTGCTGTGGACAATGTTAACTGACTCAAAGCACATGAAGGTCTATGTTTGAATGATTCATTATAGTTAAATTGATAAGGGCCTCTATAAATATAAGGGAACGAAATGGGTCATAGGCTAGACCCGTTTTGGTCGTCGTCTCATATACTCCTTTTTAGCAATAGCCTCAGTTTGGAGCTTGTGAATAGCAAAAAAAATCGACCCCTTCAATATCACGTGATGCATGTGAAAAGAATGTGTATACCTACATAATTTTACATCTAAAAATAAGAGAAACCTCATAGGCTTATAAGCCTTGATTATCTAATTATTCAATTAATATGAGATTAAATGATCTGGATCTAACATTAGAACTCTAGCCTCATCATGTAGGCTGATAGATGCCCTTCTAACCCATATCTCAGTGAACAATTGGGTATCTAAAAAAGTATAAAATGATTCGAAAAAAAACAATGAAAGATATCTTCTAAAACTCTACCAACAACATCCAAACAATTAACCATATTGTTGGGGACAATGTTAACTGACTCAAAGCACATGAAGGTCTAGGTTTGAATTATCCATTATAATTAAATTGATAAGGGCCTATATTGTTGAATCCCATATTTTGATGATGAAGTCAATTGTCATTTGTTGTCTAATCTATGTGTTGAGATAAGTGTGCAGGATTAACTACGATGAAAGTTAGACAAGCAGCAGGAGTTGCGCCGGAGTCAAGATCATGATCACGTTGGGAGTTCGAGAGTTCGACGGAAGTTTGGGCGCCGTCGGAGGTTTGAGAGAACAGATCCGAGAAGTCCAAGCTTGCCAAGTTTAAGCTTCGGCGGAACTTCGCCAAGTGGATCGTCGCAAAGTCCAGGAGTATGCGGAAGTCCTTGGAAGAATCACCGAGGGTTCATCGGATGATCGACGAAGTTCGCCGGAAACTTCGCCGGAAGAAGCGATTGACACATCGGAGCAAAGCTGCAGAAATTGTCTTAGATTTAATCGTAGTTAGCACATTGATTAAGTTAGAAAATGGGAGGTGATCCCATTAGCTTAATCTTGGGGCAATTGGGCCCTGAAAAAGATTGAAATTGGGCGAATGGAGCTTACTATTGGGACCCGATTGCACCGAGGAGGTGCAACCGCCTAGGCCGGGGAGGTGGCACCGCTGGGCTATGTCTCCCAGCGAGGCGGGACGTGCAACCGCCCGGGCAAGAGGTGCAAACCACTGGGCTCGATCTCGAAGCTCGCCGGCGGTGCAACCTCTCCGGTCAAAGCGGTGCAACCGCCGAGCTTCGATCTTCGAGCTCGGCAGAGAGGTGCAACCGCCTCGACGTGAGGTGGCACCGCCCAGAGGCTCAGTCTTCGAGCTCTACCAGGCGGTGCAACCTCTCTAGTCAGGAGGTGCAACCACCTGATCCCGGAATTCCGGGATTTGATCGTTTTGAGCTCCAAATTTGAACTGGGTTGGGGCCTATAAATACCCCACCCATTCAGCACTGAAAAGATACAGATCCACACCGAATTCTTGATCTTTTCTGTGATTCTAAGAGCTCAAATCTGTGTAAAGTCCAAAAGTTCTCCTCTTTCTGTTCTTCAAGTCTTGAGTTGTAAAGAGAGGAGAGAAAGGATCTGTAAGGGTTGTCTCCTGAGCCCGTCAAAAGGAGAGAAACTGTAAAAGGGAAGTTGGCCTTCGCCCATTGAAGGAAGGCAGCTAGTTGACGTCGGTGACCTCGTCGCAGGAGGAAGCCAAAAGTGGAGTAGGTCAAGACTAACCGAACCACTCTAAATCTCTGGTTTGCTTTTACTTTGAGCACTTTATCATTACTGCAAACCTCCTACATAGCTACTGCCCTCTGCGCTTTTACGAACGAGTCTCTAAATTCTGATCTTCCCGAATCTGCATTCAGACGTAAATCGGTGTCTTCGTACGATCTTTACGCTGCAGTTTACACTTACGTTTTGATTCCATTTATAACTGCAAATTGCTTTCTGCGTATTCATAAAACGCTTTTCAAAGTTCAAAACTGCGTTTAGACGTAAAATTACGCTTTGACGTAAAACTGCGTTTAGACGTAAAACAGCGTTTAGACGCAAAACTGCATTTAGACGTAAAACTGCGTTTAGACATAAAACTGCATTTAGACGTAAATCAGCTTTCCTCATACAATCATCAGATTTCAGTTTACGTTTACATCTTGATTTCAACTGCATACTGCCTTCTGCGATTTTACAAACGAGTTTCAAAGTTTAGACGTAAATCTGTGTTTAGACGTAAATCTGTGTTTAGACGTAAATCTGCGTTTAGACGTAAATCTGCTTTTTACAGATTACTTTTGAGTTGTACAATAGCAGCACACTGTCTTTATACTTCTGCTTGAACTGCGTTTTATCTAAACAAGTTATTTACGAATCGACACTTAGACGTAAATCTGTTTCTTCGTACGAACGTCGGATTTCAGTTTACGCCGATATTCTGGTTTTCATCATTGCTGCAAACTGCCTGCATAGATTGACTGTAACCTTGCTTAGTATCAACTCTCATACAGAGTTGTCCTTATCGTTCAAACGCAGCTTTTGGGTTTTAATCGCGAGAAAGTTTTCCGCTGCACTAATTCCCCCCTCTTAGTGCTCTCGATCCTAACAATTGGTATCGAGCAAGGTTAAATCTCTAACGGATTAACACCCAAAGAGAGCTGGCATACGCGGAAACCAAGAGGGTCATTCTATTACACGCCCACCCATGTTTTGGGACGGACTACACCCACTTGGAAGACCGAATGAGGATCTTCCTTATTTCTATGGATTTTGAACTGTGGAACCTTGTTGAAAACATATTTTCAAAGTCTTCTCTTCCAATGATCGATTGGAATGAATTGGAAACGAAGGCTTTTCGCTCTTAATGCAAAGGCTATGAATGCCTTATTTTTTGACTTGATAAAAAAAACGAGTTTAATCGTGTTTCAACTTATGAAACTGCATTTGATATTTGGCACACACTTGAAGTGACCCACGAGGGCACAAGTAGAGTGAAAGAGTCAAAAAATCAATCTGTTGTTGCATTCTTTTGAACTTTTCGAATGAAACCGAGTGAAACCATTGGCGACATGTTTACCCGTTTCACGGATGTCGCCAACGGTCTAAAAGGACTCGGAAAAAGTTTTTCGAATTTTGAACTCAGAATAAGATACTAAGATCCCTTCCTAAAAGTTGGGATCCTAAAGTCACTGCTATTCAAGAGGCAAAAGATCAATAACTTCCCTCTTGAAGAATTAATCGGGTCATTAATGACCCACGAGATGACTTGCAAAAAGCTCATGAAGAGCAAAGAAGACATCCTTCCAAAGAACAGGAAGGATATGGCACTTAAAACTTCTGAATGCCACTTGAGAGAAAACTCAAGTGATGAGGACTGTGATGATGACTTGGCACTTTTAACAAGAAAGTTTAAAAAATTCTTTAAAAGAAACAAGTTTAAAAAAAAATGATGAAAAATAAACTTGAACCCAAGAAAGACCAAGTGATCTGCTATGAATGCAAAAAAGCCGGGACACTACAAGAGTGATTGTCCCCAAGTCAAAAGGAGAACATCAAAGAAGAAGGCTCTTCAAGCAACATGGGATGACTCAAGCGCATCTGAAGAAGAGGAGTCCAACACCGAACAAGTTGCTCATTCTTTAATGGCCATCGGAGAGGAGGTAACGAATTTATTAGATGCTGATTTATCTTTCGATGAATTATTAAATGCCTTCCATGACTTATTTGATGAATGCAAGATTATCAATAGAAAATACAAATTGCTAAAAAAGGAGCATGATAGTCTTACTTGTGATTTCAATAAGTTAAAAATTGAATATCATGATAGTTTAAATTCATGTATCAAATGTCATGATCTAGAAACTTTTCAAAAAGAAAACTTGCTACTTAAGGACACTTTGAAGAAATTCGAGGTTGGTAGCAAGTCATTAAACATGATCCTTACAAACAAGGGTCATGTTCCCAAAAGAAGTGGGATTGGATTTGTGAGGAGTCCTCACCAAAATCCAACTACCTTCGTAAAAGGCCCCATCTTACATGTTAGACATCAAAACAAATGCAACTTTTGTTGCAAGTTTGGACACAGGACGCATTATTGTCCATTCAGGAAATTAAGTCCAAACAAATTGATTTGGGTTCCTAAAGGAACCATGACAAATTCTGTGCAACATGATAGAAAATGTAGATCTATTTGTGAGGAACCCAAAACCAAATGGGTACCTAAACATCATCCTTTCTTGTAGAAAACCAAACAATCGCAAGCTAGGAGCAAGAGATGGTACCTTGATAGTGGATGCTCAAGGCATATGACCGGAGATCCATCCCAATTCTCTAAGCTCACTAGCATAGACGAAGGATATGTCACCTTCGGAGACAACAACAAGGGTAAAATCATTGGCAAAGGAACCATAGGTAACAAATCCAACTTCTCTATTGAAGATGTTTTGCTAGTCGATGGTCTAAAACATAACCTCTTGAGCATTAGTCAATTGTGTGATAAAGGATATATTATCAGATTTGAATCTAATGCTTGCATCATTGAAAAACCACATAAAAACATATCTATGATTGCATTAAAACAAAATAACGTATACACTATTGACATCAATAATTTATGTAATAAAATATGTTTTTCTGCTTTAACTGAGAATGCTTGGATATGGCACAGAAGATTAGGTCATGTTAGCATGAAGCTAATCACTCAAATATCATCCAAAGAACTTGTAAGAGGAATTCCTCATATCAAGTTCATCAAAGACAATGTATGTGATGCTTGCCAATTAGGTAAACAAATTAAGAGTAGCTTCAAATCTAAAAATCAAATAAGCACCTCTAGGCCCTTACAATTGATCCATATGGACTTGTTCGGACCCATCTCCACATCAAGTCTAGGAGGTAGCAAATACGCTTTCGTCATCGTGGATGACTATAGCAGATACACATGGACTTACTTCTTAAAACAGAAAAGTGAATGTCTTAGATCTTTTATCAAGTTTTGCAAACTCGTTCAGAATGAGAAAGGTTCTATGATTTCGTCAATTAGAAGTGATCATGGTGGTGAATTTCAAAACCATGATTTCCAGGAATTTTGTGAACTCAATGGATACAACCATAATTTCTCTACTCCTAGAAACCCTCAACAAAATGGAGTTGTAGAAAGAAAAAATCGAAATTTACAAGAAATGGCAAGAACCATGTTGAATGAACACAACCTACCCAAATATTTTTGGGTCGAAGCCGTAAATACTGCATGCTACATTTTAAATAGAGTTCTAGTGAGACCTCTACTAACCAAAACTCCCTATGAGTTATGGAACAATAAAAAACCCAACGTTTCATATTTTAAAGTCTTTAGGTGTAAGTGTTTTATCTTGAATGAAAAAGACAACTTAGGAAAATTTGATGCTAAATCTGATGAAGGAATCTTTCTTGGTTATTCTACAGTTTCTAAAGCCTTTCGTATCTTCAATAAAAAGAACACTAATTATTGAAGAATCCATTCATGTTGTTTTCAATGAGATTTTGAAATCACGAAAAATGATCTTGATGAAGATGTTAATTTTGATTCCTTGAATTTAAAGGAAACCCCTCTCCAACTAACAACCTGGATGCATCCACTTAAAAAATTCCTTACCCAAGGATTGGAAGTATGTAGATGCTCACCCTAAAGGAGCTAATTCTAGGAGACACATCAAAGGGGGTTCAAAACATCCTCTCTTAAAACCTTTTGTGCAAATGTCGCCTTTCTCTCCCAGATTGAACCCAAATGCATTGATGAAGCCATGAAAGATGATTCATGGATTATCGAATGCAAGATGAATTAAATCAATTTGAAAGAAATGAAGTATGGAAGCTTGTTCCTAGGCCAAATGACCATTTAGTTATTGGTACTAAATGGGTCTTCTAAACAAGCAAAATGAAAATGGTATCATGGTTAGAAACAAGGCTAGATTAGTGGCCAAAGGTTTCAACCAAGAAGAAGGTATCGACATTGAAGAAACCTTCGGCTCCTATGGCTCGATTGGAAGCCATAAGGATGCTCCTTGCCCACGCTTAGCAGTAATAATTTTAAGTTGTTTCAAATGGATGTTAAAAGTGCTTTTCTAAATGGCTTTTATCTCCAGAAGAAGTTTATGTTGAACAACCTCCTGGTTTTGAAAATGATAGCCTCCCTAATCATGTGTTTAGATTAACTAAAGCTCTCTATGGTTTAAAATAAGCCCCAAGGGCTTGGTATGAGAGACTTAGTTCTTTTCTTATCAAAAATAACTTCTAAAAAAAGGCAAGGTTGATACTACATTATTTATCAAGAATTTTGAAAATAATTTTCTCATTGTTCAGATTTATGTTGATGATATTATCTTTGGCTCTACAAATGAATCTCTCTGTGAATCTTTTGCTAGAACCATGAGTCTTGAATTCGAAAATGAGCTTAATGGGAGAACTAACATTCTTCTTAGGCTTACAAATCAAACAATTAAGCAACGGCATCTTTATTAGTCAAACAAAATATGCTATGAATTTATTAAAAAAAGTTTAATATGAACAACTCAAAAGCCATTAACACCCCTATGAGCACTTCCACTAAATTAGAAATTGATGAAAGTGGAGAAAGCTTTAATCAAAAGACTTATAGGGTATGATAGGAAGTTTCTTTGACCTCACCGCCACAGACCAGAACATCATGTTGGGTGTAGGACTTTGTGCTAGATTTCAATCAAACCCTAAGATATCTCATCTCAAAGCAGTCAAAAGAATACTTAGATATCTTAATGGAACCACAAATCTAGGATTATGGTACCCAAAATCAGAAAAAATTTTGAGTTAACGACTTATCGATGTCTTGGGACTTCATTGGGTAGACTAGATAGAAAAAGCACATCAGGATCATGTCAATTTTTCGGACATGCCCTTGTATCCTGGTCATCTAAGAAACAAAACTCGGTTGCTCTATCAACAACCGGAGCTAAATATATTGCAGCAAGTGCATGCTGTGCACAAGTTGTATGGATGAAAAACACTTTAGAAGATTACAAAGTCAATCTTAAAGATATTCCCATTAAATGTGATAACACGAGTGCAATATGCTTAACTAAAAATCCTATACAACACTCAAGAACAAAACACATTGATATTAGACATCACTTTATACGAGATCATATCACTAATCATGATGTAACCATAGAGTTCATTGATACCAAACATCAACCATTGATATCTTTACAAAACCCTAAGTGAAGAACAATTTGATTTCATAAGAAAAGAATTAGGTATGTTGATGTGTCCGAATACTTAAACCAGTTAAAATTATTTTTCGGACGTTATTGCTATACATGTCTTGGCATCACTTGATCAAATAACATGTTGGAAATTATGTAGCTTACTCATAACCAAATGCATGTAAGAAGTTCATTTTTTGGTTTGAATGCTAAAAATGGGATTTTCCTGAACACTCTTATGAAAACCTTTTGAAAAATGTGTCATGTCTTCCTTTATGTGCGTGATAACCTGCTGGAATCACATCTACCATGCTTATTGATAATGCTATCATGCTTTTTGTTGATGACAAAGGGGGAGAAACATATGAAATTGATAAACACTGCCATAATCATAGTTGCAAATACTTGAGTGATGCTATAAACAATGTTATAGTTATGCCATCCTTGCATCACCAAGAGATATATGAACATGTGCTATAGTTTGCATTATGTCTTGAGTTGATATCCTATCTTGTGAAGTAAATGCAAATTTGCTAGAAAATCTCAAATGTATGCATCATGTAATAGTCCTTTGCAGCTTTATATGATAATATTCAATTACATGATGAATAGTTACAAACACAATCATACAAACTTGATGATGTATGTCAAGCCTTGACATCATTCTTGAAGAGATACATCATGATGGGTATCATGATGGGAGTATTGATAAGTTTAACTGATCTAACTTATCAATATGTCACTTGAATTCTTAGGTCTTGAATTCAAGGTTGACTTATCTCAACTATGGCATATAGATAGGGGGAGTTAAGGATAACTCCATTATCAATTGATTGTCATCATCAAAAAGGGGGAGATTGTTGAATCTCAGATTTTGATGATGAAGTCAATTGTCATTTGTTGTCTAATCTGTGTTGAGATAAGTGTGCAGGATTAACTACGATGAAAGTTAGACAAGCAGCAGGAGTTGCGCCGGAGTCAAGATCATGATCACGTTGGGAGTTCGAGAGTTCGACGGAAGTTCGGACGGTCGTCGGAGGTTCTGCGAGAACAGATCCGAGAAGTCCAGAAGCTTGCCAAGTGAAGCTCGTCGGAACTCGCCAAGTGGATCGTCGCAAAGTCCAGGAGTATACCGGAAGTCAGCGGAAGAATCACCGAGGGTTCATCGGATGATCGACGGAAGTTCGCCGGAAACTCGCCGGAAGAAGCGATTGACACATCGGAGCAAAGCTGCAGAAATTATCTTAGATTTAATCGTAGTTAGCACATTGATTAAGTTCGAAAATGGGAGGTGATCCCATTAGCTTAATCGTGGGGCAATTGGGCCCCTGAAAAGATTGAAATTGGGCCGAATGGAGCTTACCATTTGGACCCTGATTGCACCAGGAGGTGCAACCGCCTAGGCCAGGAGGTGGCACCGCCTGGGCTATGTCTCCCAGCGAGACTAGGCGGTGCAACCGCCCCAGGCAAGAGGTGCAACCGCTGGGCTCGATCTCCGAAGCTCTGCCAGGCGGTGCAACCTCTCGGTCAAGCGGTGCAACCGGCCGAGCTCTGGATCTTCGAGCTTCGGCAAAGAGGTGCAACCGCCCGACAGCAGGTGGCACGTGAGGCTCGATCTTGAGCTCATGGCAAGTTGCAACCTCTCTAGTCGAGGAGGTGCAACCACCGATCCCGAATTCGGATTTGATCGCTTTTGAGCTCCAAATTTGAACTAGGTTGGGGCCTATAAATACCCCACCCATTCAGAACTGAAAAGATACAGATCCACACCGAATTCTTGATCTTTTCTGTGATTCTAAGAGCTCAAATCTGTGTAAAGTCCAAAAGTTCTCCTCTTTCTGTTCTTCAAGTCTTGAGTTGTAAAGAGAGGAGAGAAAGGATCTGTAAGGGTTGTCTCCTGAGCCCGTCAAAAGGAGAGAAACTGTAAAAGGGAAGTTGGCCTTCGCCCATTGAAGGAAGGCAGCTAGTTGACGTCGGTGACCTCGTCGCAGGAGGAAGCCAAAAGTGGAGTAGGTCAAGACTGACCGAACCACTCTAAATCTCTAGTTTGCTTTTACTTTGAGCACTTTATCATTACTGCAAACCTCCTACATAGCTACTGCCCTCTGCGCTTTTACGAACGAGTCTCTAAATTCTGATCTTTCCGAATCTGCATTCAGACGTAAATCGGTGTCTTCGTACGATCTTTACGCTGCAGTTTACACTTACGTTTTGATTCCAATTATAACTGCAAATTGCTTTCTGCGTATTCATAAAATGCTTTTCAAAGTTCAAAATTACGTTTAGACGTAAAATTACGCTTTGACGTAAAACCACGTTTAGGCGATAAAAACAGCGTTTAGACATAAAAACCGCGTTTTAGACGCAAAAATTGCGTTTAGACGTAAAACTGCGTTTAGACGAAAACTGCGTTTAGACGTAAAACTGCGTTTAGACGAAAACTGCGTTTAGGCGTAAAAACTGCATTTAGGCGAATCGCTTTTCCTCGTACAATCATCAGATTTCAGTTTACGTTTACATCTTGATTTCAACTGCATACTGCCTTCTGCGATTTTACAAACGAGTTTCAAAGTTTAGACGTAAATCTGTGTTTAGACGTAAATCTGCGTTTAGTTTAGACGTAAATCTGCTTTTTGCAGATTACTTTTTGAGCTGTACAATAGCAGCACACTGTCTTTATACTTCTGCTTGAACTGCGTTTTATCTAAATAAGTGATTTACGAATCGACACTTAGACGTAAATCTGTTTCTTCGTATGAACGTCGGATTTCAGTTTACGCCGATATTCTGGTTTTCATCATTGCTGCAAACTGCCTGCATAGATTGACTATAACCTTGCTTAGTATCAACTCTCATACAGAGTTGTCCTTATCGTTCAAACGCAGCTTTCGGTTTTAATCGCAGAAAGTTTTCCGCTGCACTAATTCCCCCCTCTTAGTACTCTCGATCCTAACATTTATAAATAGAAGGGAACCAAATGGGTCATAGACTAGACCCTTTTTGGTTGTCGTCTCCTATACTCCTGTTCTGTCAATAGCCTCAGTTTGAAGCATATGAATAGTAAAAAAAATTGACCCTTTCTTAATCACGTGATGCACATGGAAAGAATGAGTATACCAACATAATTTTACCTTTAAAAATAAGAGAAACCTGAGAGGCTTATAAGCCCTTGATTATCTAATTCTTCAGTTAATATGAGATTAAATGATCTTGATCTTAGATTGGAACTCTAGCCTCGTAATGTAGGCAGGTCGATACTCATCTAACCCATATCCTGATGAACAATTGGGTATCTAACAAATGTATCAAACGATATGAGAAAAATAAAGAAAGATGTCTTCTAAAACTCTACCAACTCCATCTAAACAATTAACCATTTTGCCGGGGACTATGTTAATTAACTTAAAGCACATAAAGGTCTAGGTTTGAATGATCTATTATAGTTAAATTGATAGGGGCCTCTATAAATATGAGGGAAACAAATGGGTCATATGCTAGACCCTTTTTGGTCGTCATCTCCTATACTCCTTTTCAGCAAATAGTCTTAGTTCGGAGCATGTGAATTGCAAAAAAAATCATCCCCTTCTTAATCACGTGATGCAAGTGGAAAGAATGAGAATATCTACATAATTTTACCTCTAAAAATAAGAGAAACCTAAGAGGCTTATAAGCCGTTGAATATTTAATTCCTCAATTAAAATAAGATTAAATAATATTGATCTAAGTTTGAAATTCTAGCCTCGTAATTTAGGCTAGTAGATGCCCTTCAAACCTATATCTCGATGAACAATTGCATATCTAACAAAGGTATTAAAAGATTTGAAAAAAATAATGAAAGATGTCTTCTAAAATTCTACCAACTCCATCCAAACACTTAACAATATTGCTTGGGACAATGTTAACTGACTCAAAGCACATGAAGGTCTAGGTTTGAATGATCCATTATAGTTAAATTGATAGGGGCCTCAATAAATAATAGGGAAACAAATGGGTCATGGGCTGGACCCATTTTGTTCATCGTCTCCTATACTCCTTTTCGGCAAATAGCCTTAGTTTGGAGCATGTGAATAGCAAAAAATATCGACCCCTTCTTTCTCACGTGATGCACGTGGAAAGAATGAGTATACCTACATAATTTTACATCTAAAAATAAGAGAAACTTGATAGGCTTACAAGCCCTTGATTATCTAATTATTCAATTAATATGAGATTAAATGATCTTGATCTAATATTGGAACTCTAGCCTCATAATATAGGCTGGTAGATGCCCTTCTAACCCATATCTCGACGAACAATTGGGTATCTAAAATGGTATAAAACGATTCGATAAAAACAATGAAAGATATCTTCTAAAACTCTACCAACTCTATCCAAATAATTAACCATATTACTGGGGACAATCTTAACTGACTCAAAGCACATGAAGGTCTAGGTTTGAATGATCCATTATAATTAAATTTATTATGGTCTCTATAAATATGAGGGAACCAAATGGGTCATAGGCTAGACCCTTTTTGGTCGTCGTCTCTTATACTCTTTTTCAACCAAGAGCCTCAATTTGGAGCATATGAATAGCGAAAAAAATCGACATTTCTTAATCAGGTGATGCACGTGGAACGAATGTATATACCTATATGATTTTACCTCTAAAAATAAGAGAAATCTAAGAGGCTTATATGCCCTTGATTATCTAATTCTTCAATTAATATGAGATTAAATGATCTAGATCTAAGAATGGAACTCTAGCCTCTCAAAGCAGGCTGGTAGATGCCCTTCTAACCTAGCTCGATGAACAATTGGATATCTAACAAAGTTATCAAAAGATTTAGCAAAAACAATAAAAGATGTCTTCTAAAACTATACCAACTCCATCCAAACACTTAACCATATTGTTGGGGACAATGTTTCATTTGCTCAAAGCACATGAAGGTCTATGATTTAATGATCCATTATAGTTAAATTTATAGGGGCCTCTGTAAATATGAGGGAACCAAATGGGTCATAGGATAGAGCCTTTTTGGTCGTCGTCTCCTATACTCCTTTTAGTCAAAAGCCTCAGTTTGGAGTATGTGAATAGCAAAAAAAATCGACCGCTTCTTAATCACGTGATGCATGCGGAAAGAATGAGTATACCTTCATAATTTTACCTCGAAAAATAAGAGAAACCTAAGAGGCTTATAAGCCCTTGATTATCTAATTCTTCAATTAATATAAGATTAAATGATCTTGATCAAAGATTGGAACTCTAGCCTTGTAATGTAGGCTGGTAGATGCCCTTCTAACTCATATCCCGATGAATAATTGGGTATCTAAAAAAGGTATCAAATGATTCGGAAAAAACAATAAAAGATGTCTTCTAAAACTCTACCAACTCCATCCAAACACTTAACCATATTGCTAGGGATAATGTTAACTGACTCAAAGCACATGAAAGTCTAGGTTTGCAGTATCCATTATAGTTAAATTGATATGGGCCTCTATAAACATAAGGGAACCAAATGGTTCATAGGCTAGACCCTTTTTTGTCGTCGTCTCATATACTCTTTTTCAGCCAATAGCCCCAGTACGGAGCAAGTGAATTGCAAAAAAATTCGACCCCTTTTTAATCATGTTATTCATGTGGAAAGAATGAGTATACCTACATAATTTTTCACTAAAAATAAGAGAAACATGAGAGGTTTATAAGCCCTTGATTATCTAATTCTTCAATTAATATGAGATTAAATGATCTTGATCTAAGATTGGAACTCTAGCCTCGTAATGTAGGTTGGTAGATGCCCTTCTAACCCATATCCCGATGAACAATTGGGTATCTAACAAAGGTATCAAAAGATTCGGAAAAAATAATGAAAGATGTCTTCTAAAACTCTACCAACTCCATCCAAACACTTAACCATATTATTGGGGACAATGTTAATTGACTCAAAGCACATGAAGGTCTAGGTTTGAATGATCCATTATAGTTAAATTGATAGGGCCTCTATAAATATGAGGGAACCAAATGGGTCATAGGCTAGACCCTTTTTGGTCGTCGTCTCCTATACTCCTTTTCAACCAATAGCCTTAGTTTGGAGCATGTGAATAGCAAAAAAAATTGACCCCTTCTTAATCACATGATGCACGTGGAAAGAATGAGTATACCTATATAATTTTACCTCTAAAAATAAGAGAAACCTGAGAGGCTTATAAGCCCTTAATTATCTAATTCTTCAATTAATATGAGATTAAATAATCTTGATCTAAGATTGGAACTCTAGCCTCGTAATGTAGGCTGGTAGATGCTTTTCTAAACCATATCCCGATGAACAATTGGGTATTTGACAAAGGTATCAAAAGATTAAAAAAAAATAATGAAAGATGTCTTCTAAAACTCTACCAACTCCATCCAAACACTTAACTATATTGCTGCGGACAATGTTAATTGACTCAAAGCACATGAATATAAAGGTTTGAATGATCCATTATAGTTAAATTGATAGGGGCCTCTGATGGGTTATAGGCTAGATCTTTTTTGGTCAACATCTCCTATACTCTTTTTCAGCCAGTAGCCTCAGCTAGGAACATGTGAATAGCAAAAAAAATCGACCCCTTCTTAGTCAGATGATGCACGTAAAAAGAATGAGTATACCTAAATAATTTTACCTCTAAAAATGAGAGAAACCTGAGAGACTTATAAGCCCTTAATTATCTAATTCTTCAATTAATATAAGATTAAATGATCTAGATCTAAGATTGGAATTCTAACCTCATAGTGTAGGCTGGTAGATGCCCTTCTAACCCAAATCCCGATGAACAATTGGGTATCTAACAAATGTATTAAAAGATTCGACAAAAACAATGAAAGATGTCTTCTAAAACACTACCAACTCTATCCAAACACTTAACCATATTGCTGGGGATAATGTTAATTGACTCAAAGCACATGAAGGTAAAGGTTTGAATGACCCATTATAGTTAAATTGATAGGGGCATCTAATGGGTCATAGGCTAGACCCTTTTTCGTTATCATCTCCTATACTCTTTTTCAGCCAATAACCATAGTTTGGAGCATATGAAAAGCAAAAAAAATCGACCCTTTCTTAATCACGTGATGCATGTGGAAAGAATGAGTATACCTATATAATTTTACCTCTAAAAATAAGATAAACCTGAGAGGCTTATAAGCCCTTGATTATCAAATTCTTCAATTAATATGAGATTAAATGATCTTGATCTAAGATTGGAACTCTAGCCTCATAATGTAGGCTGGTAGATGCCCTTCTAACCCATATCCCGATGAACAATTGGATATCTAACAAAGGTATCAAAAGATTCGAAAAAAAACAATGAAAGATGTCTTCTAAAACTCTACCAACTCCATCCAAACACTTAACCATATTGCTAGAGGACAATGTTAATTGACTCAAAGCACATGAAGGTCTAGGTTTGAATGATCCATTATAGTTAAATTGATATGGGCCTCTAATGGGTCATAGGCTAGACCCTTTTTGGTCATCATCTCCTATATTCTTTTTCAGCTAGTAGCCTCAGTTTGGAGCATGTGAATAGGAAAAAAAATCGACCCCTTCTTATTCACGTGATGCACGTGGAAAGAATAAGTATACCTACATAATTTTACCTCTAAAAATAAAAGAAACCTAAGAGGCTTATAAGCTCTTGATTATCTAATTCTTTAATTAATATGAGATTAAATGATCTTGATTTAAGACTGGAACTCTAGCCTCGTAATGTAGGCTGGTAGATGCTCTCCTTATCCATATCCCGATGAACAATTAGGTATCTAACAAAGGTATCAAAAGATTTGTAAAAAACAATGAAAGATGTCTTCTAAAACTCTATCAACTCAATCAAAACATTTAACCATATTGCTGCGGACAAAGTTAATTGACTCAAAGCACATTTAACCATGTAGGTTTGAATGATCCATTATAGTTAAATTGATAGGAGCCCCTATAAATATGAGGGATCCAAATAGGTCATAGGCTAGATACTTTTTTGTGAAAAAATTAAATTAATGTAAAAAAAATTGATGATGGAAAAATGAGTATCTTAATTTTCTTTAAAAATAAGATTAGAACTTCTAAGCCCTTGATTATCTAATAATATGAGATTAAATGATCTTGTAGATGAACTCCCTTCTAACCCATATCCCGATGAACAATTGGATATCTAACAAAGGTATCAAAAAATTCGAACAAAAGAATGAAAGATGTCTTCTAAAACTCTACCAACTCCATCTAAACACTTAACCATATTGCTAGGGATAATGTTAACTAAGTCAAAGCACTTGAAGGTCTAGGTTTGCATGATCCATTATAGTTAAATTGATAGGGGCCTCTGTAAATATAAGGGAACCAAATGGTTCATAGGCTAGACCCTTTTTTTGTCGTCATCTCCTATACTCTTTTTCAGCCAATAGCCTTAGTTTGGAGCAAGTGAATTGCAAAAAAAATCGACCCCTTCTTAATCATGTGATTCATGTGGAAAGAATGGGTATACCAACATAATTTTACCTCTAAAAATAAGAGAAACATGAGAGGTTTATAAGCCCTTGATTATCTAATTCTTCAATTAATATGAGATTAAATAATCTTGATCTATGTTTGGAACTCTAGCCTCGTAATGTAGGCTGGTAGATGCCCCTCTAACCCATATCCCGATGAACAATTGGGTATCTAACAAAGGTATCAAAAGATTACGAAAGAATAATGAAAGATGTCTTCTAAAACTCTACCAACTCCATCCAAACACTTAAACATATTGCTGGGGACAATGTTAATTAACTCAAAGCACATGAAGGTTTAGGTTTGAATGATCCATTATAGTTAACTAGACCCATTTTGGTTGTCATTTCCTATACTCTTTTTCAACCAATAGCCTTAGTTTGGAGCATGTGAATAGCAAAAAAAAATCAAACCCTTCTTAATCACATGTTGCACGTGGAAAGAATGTTTATACCTATATAATTTTACCTCTAAAAATAAGAGAAACCTAAGAGGCTTATAAGCCATTGATTATCTAATTCTTCAATTAATATAAGATTAAATAATCTTAATCTAAGATTAAAACTCTAGCCTCGTAATGTAGGCTGGTAGATGCCCTTCTAACCTATATCTCGATAAACAATGGGTTATCTAACAAATGTAACAAAAGATTCTGAAAAAATAATGAAAAATGTCTTATAAAACTCTACCAACTCCTTCCAAACACTTCACCATATTGCTGGTGATAATGTTAATTGACTCAAAGCACATGAAGGTCTAGGTTTGAATGATCCATTATAGTTAAACTGATAGGGGCCATTATAAATATGAGGGAACCAAATAGGCTAGACCCTTTTTGGTCGTTGTCTCCTATTCACTTGTTGCTAATAGCCTCAGTTTGGAGCATATGAATAGCAAAAAAAATTGATCCCTTCTTAATCACGTGATGCAGGTGGAAAGAATGAGTATATCTATATAATTTTACCTCTAAAAATAAGAAAAACCTTAGAGGCTTATAAGCCCTTGATTATATAATTTTTTAAATAATATGAGATTAAATGATCTTGATCAAAGATAGGAACTCTAGCCTCGTAATGCAGGTTGGTAGATGCTCTTCTAACTCATATTCCGATGAATAATTGGGTATCTAACAAAGGTATCTAATGATTCGGAAAAAACAATGAAAGATGTCTTCTAAAACTCTATCAACTCTATCCAAACACTTAACCATATTGTTGGGGACAATGTTAACTGACTCAAAGCACATGAAGGTTTAGGTTTGAATAACCTCAATACCTTTAAATTCACTATAGTTGCCAAGAGAATTCTATCTCTGCTCAATCAATCAATATAACAAAATGGAGATTAATTTTTCAACCGTCAAATATGGCCGAATCAATTCATAGAATCTCAATGTCCTTAAAAATGTTTATGAATCCTAAAGAAAAATAATAACAATGGTCGATAAATATAAGGGCACCTTAGATAGAATTCATATGTAACCTCTCTATTACCAAAATTTGAGACTCACCTTGGATTCACAATGCTCCTTTTTCCAAATAGTCAACTTTTATCAATATTGAGGAAATGAATAACTTTAAATATATTTCAAATCTGATTACGGACAACCAATGAAATTCCACCATCTTATATAACCTATTTCATGTGGCACTTGCTAATTGAATCGAAGGCATTGGTATTTATATACATACTTCCCGATGATGCCTATTGGATCTGGATCTTTCATCCATTAAGGCAAAAGCTTTAACACTTAAGCCCACGGTTGGGAAGGTTGGAAGGCAGTTTGGAAACGCCTAAAGTCCATATATATTCTTATGAAAACTACTATGGCGTAAACTACTATGGCGTAAATTACCCACTATAAGATAGGAAATCTCTTTATTCTGTTGAGGGAAATCCTCTATTCTGTTGAAGAAAATTCTCTCTCTTAATTTGTATAAATAGAAGAGGGATATGTTAATGTATTCATATTTAAATCTTTATACCAACTCTATCTCACATGTTTTTGTGAGTGTTCTTTCTTTCATTTCATCAAATAGTATTGGGATTATATTCAATCCAAGCTTCAAATCTCTTTTGCTTTCCTGGATACGAGGAGACCAATGGCCTCCTTAAGGGGCGCCGATGGCCTGCCTCTTTATCAAATTTTGTTCTCGCTCTAATAGAAAACTCTCTGTGGATACTTTGGCCATATAGAAATGACTCTACTACATTCCACGATCATCGATCATATTCATTTTTTCTTTGGATTGGCTTACAGCTGGTCAACCATTTAGAATTGGCTTACATTGGTATCCCCCCAACTCGATGTTCTCAGTTGAACTCATAACAAAAGAGAGAATACCATTGCTGCTCATGATCCAGCATACCTAGTTATGATCACAAACAGCAACCTCATGCATACCACCTTGTTACTTTTAATCTTACCGTTTAATTTATATAATTCTATATAAAAAAAATATAAATGAGACAGCTCATTGGTTTATGTGCTTTGGTTTTTCCTTTGTTTTTTTTTTTTTACAGCTGGTCAACCCAAAAGAAAAATAAAACATATTAGACTAAAGATAGCTATTGCATAAAACATATTATGCAATAGTATACTAACTCTCACGATGTCTCAACAGAGATGATATTATTTGTTGTTAACTCAACATTATAATCTAACATTTAACAATTTACCAAGCATGACTAATAAAAACAGTAAATAACTCAAAGATAAAAAAGATTTCTCTTGCAAAATCACAAGAGAAAATATGATTGTCGAGTATGGAGAGAACATATTATTAAATAAGCACTCGAGCATTCAGGAGTCGACCAAATGTTCAATCGAGTATTGTTGATAGGATATTTTACTCTTTTTTTTTTATATTTTCAGTTTGTAATTTTTAATGTTGTAATGTAATAGAGAGATCTATAGACTTGAAGCTTTCAAAGTAAGAAACGCTATCGATCTTTAGTGTAGCTTGTGTTCCATTTATTAGAGTAAGGAAACTTCAATTTTTGATGATATTGTTTTAATGCACTTGAATGGCTCGTCTAAAATGCTATGATTTGTTTTCATGTATTTAGTTTGAAGTGTTAAGATTAAGATTGACTTATAAGGATCGAATGAATATACTATTATTAACTTTAACTTAAATATTTTAAAAATAATTTAGATTAAATAAAATTAATTAATCAGTTAATCCATCGGACTCGAATCGTAATATTTGATATCAGAACTAATCATAAATAAGTTGATAGAATTTACATAAATCGATCATAAATATAAATAATTACATATAATAAAATGTATAATTTAGTGATAAATAAATATTTTTCATCAAAAATAGTATTATGATAAAATCCTTTAGTACGAAGACTATCACCAATAATCATTTTTATTATGAGAATCAATAATAACAATAATAAATCGACCATAACAATGATGCAACTGTTATCATAACATTCAAGGATATAACCCAAGTTAGAATGACCAAAGAACGTATTAATAAAGCTAAGATTGTCTCATCTTTACATAAAAGACTCTAAAATTGTGAGTTAAGATCCAAAGGTACCATGAATTGTAATATTTTTTTAATGATTTAAAATTGAGCTTTTCAAATTACAAAACATCTCTGACGGAGAGGTAAAGTAATATTATATTACCCCATACGAACATGAATATATAAATCGCTATCGATAATTAGCTTTTTATTCAACATACACTCTGTTTTGTACAACATGTTACTTGTCGAGTTACGCCCCAATACGCATACAAAAGTCAGAATTGTAGATTGTTGATCGCATGCTAATGCCTCCAAGGCCAAAGAAAAGATTGCAAATATAGCAGACCATCAGCCACTTTTACGTACCTCCAAGCCTTGCTATTCATCAAACCGAAGCCTACCTTTGCTACCCTTTTCTTAGCTCCGTCATGGTCACAGCAAAGCTCTATAACTACTTCTGCCTCGAGGTCAGCTAAATCCATGGTCGCGGAGCAGCAACACGACGATGGACACGGCAATTTCTCCGAGAACCACAACTCGTTGCTCCCGACCGACGCGCCCTTGCCTACATAATCGATCAAAGTGAAGGCCTCTCGGCATTCCTTCGTCACCACCATCCAGACCACCCTCATCTCCTCTCGAGCATCAACCTCTCCACGTTTATAGACTTCACCGATTCTCACCTCGAATCGGAAGATCCCGTGGAGCGACTCGAGCTCTTCTCCTGTAACGGCAAGCGACAGCACGGGCGCGTCGCCGTGGAAAACGTCGACCATGAAAACGAGGTGGCGGAGTGACAGGAGGGGCGGGGAGGGGATCGCGAGACGCCGCTTCGACGCAGCGTGTAGAAGCAGAAAGAGATGGCGATGAGAGACGGAGGGATTGGCGTTGGTCAAGTGGAGGGAGGAGGGGAAGAGGGAGTGGCAGATGGGCTTCCACAGGTGTTCGGAAGAGAAGATGGCGTACCAAGATTTGGAGACACAAGAGGCAACCGCCAGGGACTTGGGGTCTAGCCATTGGGATAGGAGTTGGATCACCTCCCATGGAGGAGCAGTTGGGTTGGGACACGGTCTTCCTCTTCGTATGGTCGGTAGAGCAGATGGTGGCACAATCCTTGATTTGCTTCTATCCATTACACGCTTCGATTTGTTTTCTCTCTCTCTCTCTCTCTCTCTCTCTCTCTCTGTGGATCTGTTTCCAAATGAGTGCGTATTTATGGACGATAGGGTTGGCTAAGGGGGAGAAAAGATGGAAGGTTGGGGTGGGTGGCGGGCACATGGACGGCCACCGATTTGCCAGGTGCTGGAGACACCAGTAGCTGATTGCACGAGGAGAAGGCGTGTCCCACGAACACGAACACGCGCAGTGTTCGTACTTCCCGGCGATCAACACGTGGTGTTTCGCCCTCTCCGTCGTCCTGTCTCAGGACTGTTCAAGAACAAAACGTTCTTCGGTCTCTTTTGTGTATCGTCTTAATCGGACGAATTTTCGAAGAAAAAAATTGTTTTTATCGGGAGAACCTCTGTATAATTTTTTTGAAAATCGTTATCATCTTTTCCCAGAAACGATCGATCGAAGACTTAAATAAAATTTATATTTATATCAATCTATCGGATCATTTTGACTTTTTGTTATGTAATTATTCAAAATTTTTAAAATCTATTTATAATTTGTATTGTTTATAAAGTATTTTTTGAAATATTTATTTGTGATTCTTAGTGAGATGTTTTCTCTCACATGTTTTCTTTTTGTAGATCCTAAGGAATCATAGGAGGTTGATCCTTTTTCGAAAATCGATATTTATAATCTTTTTTTATATATATATACCAACACCCTATCCACCGATCTATAAAGTGACAATATCTAATATTTATATTATAATATTTTTTATAACTTCATCAAAATATTATAATTTTTAAAAAAAAATATTATAATAAAAAAATAAAATAGACTAAAAATCTAATAGAAACTAGTCGATATAAAAAATAAATTTTTAAATATGTATCTGTATTGGTTTAGGAACAAGAATAAACAAAAATAAATATTTTCATGTTAGTTATAGTAATTTTGAATAGGCTTACGATGATGTTTCGAAGAGCATTCATTATAAACAAACTCAAAAGCATTCATCATGCGACTAGCACCTTGATGTCACAGATCCGACACTCTGACACGGCACTATATAACGAACACATCAATGTCATGCAATAGATATGGTGTCATTTCTCTAATATTGCGATTGCACATATGATCAATGTGTAGTTTTTATATTTGATACGGCATGATCTCACTTTAAATTAGAAAAGGTGAGTAACCATCCTCGATATTAAGGCATGTATTTCAATAAAACAATCATGAAATCTAACTATAAAAATGTTCCGTATGTGCACTTTCCATCTATGTCTCAAGTTTTGATACATTCAGTACTAAAGTTAGTGCTCGATGACACTACACGATTGATGCTAATTTATGTATCGAAAAGATTTTATCAAATACATCACTATATAATTTTTTATAAGATTTAGTGGAGCTTCCCGACACAAAGACAAGCATAAAATAAAATTTAGATTAGTTTCCAACCAATATTCTAGTTGAATCTTCATTAATAATTTTCGAATAACATATTAACCTAAACAACTCCGTTGGTAAGACCATTAAGAGGTGTAAGTCATAACTTACACCTTTGATTTATCCATTCGAATTAAATCATCGTCGATTCGATGCCCCGAAAATAAAATCTTCATCCGAGCAAAATAACACTTCTCTTTTCACGAACAGTGTTCATCTTGATAATCTTGAAAATTATTCGAAGGTGCTCAACATGCTCCTCGAACGTTTAGCTATAAACGACGATGTTGTCGAACCAGACGATCACAAACTTGTCCAAATACTCCTTCGATAGTTGATTAATGAGAATGTAAATTATGATCAAAGCATTGGTAAGCCGAAAGACATCAATCACTAAGCATTGCATTGGAGCTTAGTTTGTGCCGTGCCTCGATCACACGTTGTTGTGTATCCCATGTTTTAGTTTCAATTTTCATGCTTGATATATTGAACTGATATAAAGTTTCTTAAATAAAAGTATACTTTGGACACACAATCTTAATTAGTTTGTGCTAGCTAATTCTGTAGTCGACACACAATCTTAACGCCCTTGCGCTAGAGCTGATACTAGTCATTTGCACTTTGCAGTTTTCATGAAGTTTACATTAGAAAGGCTGGTCAAAAAACACAAATTAGTTTCAGAAGTAAACACACATAAAACATCTGGCAACTTGATACAAGAATTATAATATGAGTTGAAATTGTGTCAATACTACTTTTTGGATTACTGATATAATATTTGTATATTTTTCAATAACATTGATAGAAAAAAAAAAAATTAGACTTCAATTATACTGTTTCTAACAGACTATTCAAAATCAATGTATAATCTTGTTTTAAAATGTATAACGTTACTTACACCTAAATCATCCAAATTCACTCAATATCTTCGAAATGAATTTATGAAAGCAAGCTTTATCAATTTTTTCTAGTTTACAATAATTATTTATAATGATTTCAGCAAATTAAAAGATGAAATTACGTCAAAATTGATTTTTAGACCCATCAAAACTTTATCATGTGAAAATTATGCCTCAAATATTGTTCACTATAATGGTATTATGTTCTCCTATAACTTTGCATGGATTTCAAATTCACTAATTTTATACAAGATCACACTGATCTTGGCTTACTCAAAATTAGTACAACTCTGAACAGTTGGCTAATTTTGTCGGCTGTAAGATCACACGTATCTTACAGCAAAGTTTGTTAATTTTCTCATGTTTATGCTCGTAGATCTCGGTCAACAAAATTTCTCATGCAAATGCCGGTTGGTTCCATGGACGACCATGCTCCTGCGCAAACCATCATTCCCATATCACTGGAAACTAATAACCAAAGTAATTCTTAGGCTGCACCACAAAGGAAAGTTGTACTTAACAGCCAACAACAAAATAGAAATTGCACATCTGGATAGTACCAGCATATCTTTACAGCAGCAGGCATCTGAAACATCTCATACAACATATCGATAGGTCACATATCTGCCTGCAGTCTCACTAGGTCGGATGATCTTTACGACCTGTCCGCGCTTTAGGCCATAATATCTTGCTATTGGATCTGTAACTTGGATCCGAGGAAGCTGAAAGAGAAAAACAATCATAAATAACAATATGGAAAATAGTACACAAACAAAGAGAAAAACAAGTAGACATACATAAAATAAATGCTTATTCACACATCAAATCAGTTTTTTATGTCAATCTTCTCATATATCATATGCATACACTCCCGACTCTAATTTCTCATCTTGATCCTATTCTCTAGTTCAACCAACCACCTTTCTTTTTTCGAACTCACTGGACACTTTTTTTTTTCTTTTTCAAATCCCCTTCACTCGTCTCCATCTTGATAAATATAAAAAGGCCTATCTAGAGGAAAATCTCAGCCAACTGTCTTAAAGGAGGAACTTTGGTACTATGAGAGATTTAATGAGTTCCTTGACTTATATAACCTTAAACGCTAAATATCTTCATGATTGCAGAATTTTTATTAGGAAAACATTGGAAGACACTAAATATCTTCATGATTGTAGGAAAGAACATTTAACAAGTTTCTTGATCTACCTCCATGAGCAAATTCCGGAGCAACTGAAGACAACCAACAGAACTAGAAAAATGACAAGGAAGAACATCAAGATAAGCAAGAACATAAACCAAGAAAAGAAAGATAATTAACAGGGGCAAAAAGCCACCAAAAACCTTTTACTTGATCAATTACCATACTATAATGCACTATTTCCTAACTAGACCAGAAGATAATCAATTACCATACCTTCTTTTAGAGAAATGTGAGATATTCTACTCCAAATACGCCGAAAAAAAATAAAGATCGCACCTCTATCGGCCACCTTTTTCTAATGTTACTTAAAATAAGTCAGTAATTTAAAAAGCGCTATGCGCCAAAAGACGCTAAGATCTAAAAACGCCCGAGGCGCTAAGCGCTCGCCCGAGCGAAGCGAGGCACTAAAATATAAAAATATATAATATAATTAATAAATATAATTATTTAAAATTTTAAATAAAAATATGATATTAAATTAAGAAAATCTATGATACAAAATCATAAATGAAAATTGGAGACTCTATTGAGTTGCTCTGTACACTTGCCATTAATCTTGAAACCTAATAATAATTTCAAATAAATAAAAATTAATAATATTAAAATCAAAATAACATATTATTAATCTATTAACAGTATTGAAAATTAATAATTTTAAATAAATCTAACAATATTAACAGTATATAGTATATTGTTAACAATATACAGAAGGAGAAGGAAGAGTGTAAGAGAGTGCTGACTGAGAAAAGAGGAAACGACAAGAGTGTAAAGAGGCAACAGCAGCAGGAGCGGGAATGTAAAGAGGCAATGGCAACGGGAGCGAGAGCGACGAGCGGCGACAGCGGGAGCAGCAGCGGCAACGACGAGTAGCGACAACGGCAACGGCAACGACGGGGGGGCGGGAGCGACGAACAACGGCAAGAACAACGGTTACAAGCGGCGGCAATGGCCAGTGGAAGATGGGGCGGCAATGACAAAAGCGGGGTTAGCCGATTAGGGTGGGGCGACAACGGTGATATCGATTTTAGTTGGTTTCAATCGCGACAGTAGCGGCGTGGGGAGCGGCAATGACAACGGCGGGGGTTAGCCGATTAGGGTTGGGCAAACAACGGTGATATCGATTTTAGTTGGTTCGATTGAACCAACTAACCACCGGAGACCGAACCAGACCTAAAATCCTGGTTCAGTCGCCTGGTTTAACATAGGTGCTCACCCGAAGCGCCCAGCGCTTGGGCTCGAGCGAGCGCCTAGGCGACGCCTCTTTGAAGCGCACCGCCTGGAAGTTTAGCGAGGCGCTCGGGCCTCGCCTCGCCTCGCCTCGCCCGAGAGCCTAGGTGAGCGCCCGAGAACCTAGGCGAGCGCCCGCGCACCTTTTTAAATCACTGAAATAAGCTATAAATTAGTCACAAAGAATACGATAAAATTTATAACAAGAATACACAAAAAGGATTAGAGACCAAAACTACTGCCACCCTTGAGTTCAACAATAAACAAGTAAATTGACTCAATCTAACATAAATAGACTGATTTGGACTACATTAACTACCTGGATTACACCAGTATCTGGTTTAATCACTTCTGCAGAAACCAAAATATCACATCTTTATTATGAAATGAAGCTACAAACTTACAATGTCTTCATCCCACGGCTCACAATTTTCAAGATCTGAAAGGACGCACAATTCTCCAGACCCACACAAAGTGAATATCTTTCAAACTAGATATTGCAACATGATCTGTTTTTTTCTTGGAATATCTTTGGTTCTATAGTCAATTGAATCATTCGGATTTTGTAATCCACAACATAACAATACAAAGTTATAAATGATAAAGGCAATACTGAATGATTACATCAAAACAACATACAAACAAAGAAGAGACAAATGAATGAACAGAATTTTTCCCTAGGATGTCCTGCTTGCTCTTACATATGAAAAGAAGGTTGTCAAACTTGCTTTTCTACCTAGGGGGATGCATAAAATCAGATCAAAGGATCGAGCTTTCCAATTTTCATCTGAGCATAGAAACATGCGACCCCACAGCCTAGATTGAAATTCCAATAACCATGGAAAAGAAGATACCATTGCATAATAACATTTTCTCTGATCCAAAGTTCATGGCAGAATCTAACATAATCTATATCAATATTATCATAGGCTCATCCAATTTTGATTAAATTATCAGCTTTAATGCAAAATATCATTTAGAATCCATCAATCAATCAACATCAACAGTCATAAAACCAAAATTTGGCCAACTCTAGATGATTTGCCACAATAATAACGGAGAGAGGAAGCCAATGACTACATAAAGAGAGAAAAAAAGAAACGTGTGGGAACAACCCATTTGATAATTTCAACCTACACCCATGGTACACCAAGGGTTCGTTCTGATCAGGTTTAATTAGCTCTGACCAAAAACAGGATGAGTTTGGCATTTTTTCAAAAAGAAACTGATTGGCACAAGGAGAGGACAATATCACTTATACCCCACTATCATCATCACCCAACCCAACCGACAAGAAAATTCCCCATAATAAAATGTCAAATAATTTTCCATATTATATTTCATATATATCAAAACATATGCCAATTATTATGTATATTTTTCAAAAATCATTAACATCAGGGGGGAAGCCAAAAGAAATACTACTGCCAGCTTGGTAGATATAACAAGAGATTTTTTTTAAACTAGGATAGGTTTTCTCGCCATATTGTTAGTGGAGATATTTTAATTAAAAATACCTCTACACAAATCTCCATATACCTCTTCACATACCACTGAAATTAATTTCCTCACCTCCTCTAACTACACTCTCCTTGACACATATCTAAACCATCTTAAATGTTCTTCCTCATCTTGTCTTCTGCAAAGTTACACCTAATTTTTCACAAAAAATCTCATTTTTATCCTTTCTAGTAACACAAACCTCCCTTCATCTATATCCATTTTAACCCATAATTTTTATTCTATAAATAATATATTCACCAATCTCTCCATTTTGTTGAATAACCGATCCAAAATACTTCAAGAATTATCCCAATGTACAATACGAGAGGTACATATCGGTCTGAGCATGGACTGATACTCGAACCACCTTGTTTCTGACGATCCGATTAAAATAGTAAAAAAATCAAAACGTGGTTGGCCCTAATCCATTTCAGCATTAAAAAAGAAAAAAATAGAAAATTAGGGCTCACGAATGCCAGCACTTTTCTCGCGGATGATGCCGCAGCCCTCGCTGTTGCCACTTCACTGCTGCGATGCTGCAGCGCAGGCTGCCTCTTCGCTGCTGTGATACTCCCGCTGCCTTCCCAGGTGTTATTGCTGCACTTCTCCTCTCCTCCGCTTCTTATTTCTTTTCTCCTTCCTCCTCTATTCCTCCACCGCCCCTTCCTTTTCACCCTCGTTTTCTTCCTCGTCGAAACATCGATACGCACCGACATATCATGTGTTAGTACACCGATATAGACTGGTACATTCAGGTTTGACAGAATGCCGAAACAGATCCGGCACCCGAAAAGGCAAACCTTGCTATATAGTCAATTTTTCTAAGTTACATGTTATAATTTTAATCTTAGTCCTACTTAGTGAAGTCATTAGTGATTATACTTGGTTCCAACACTAGACACTCTATAGTTCCAACATTAGTGATTATACTATAATACATATTCCACTATGTAACATAGTAAATGTTTACTTTTGATTCTTCTATTTCCTACAACATATATCTAGTACTATAAATCTATGTTCATTCGTGCAGCTTTTACCGAGCACAAATTTACAATCCTTATAAATAATTCTATCTACTTTTCTGCAGAGAATATTGTAACTAAAAATATGGTCACTTACATAACTAATCAAATGTTCATCGAACTAAGTATATATAGTAAAATCTAAGTTCATACCATTTCTCTCCCTACATTCCAAACCCCCATGGACTCCATTAAATTCACTATATTTTTTGACACATGCCCATTCAAATCCCATCCAATAATATGTTTCTCAATTGAAGGCATTCCTTGAATAATCTTGTCTAAATTTTTCCAGCATTGTCTTTTGGTTTGTTCATATAATCCAATTTGAGAATCATAAGTACTTATAAAATTTAAAGTCTCCTAGATGAATACAAATTTTAAAATTATAATGTTGTCCTTAAGATCCTGGTCTGAAACAATATCTACAACATTTCTGTGTTATAACATTTTCAAGATACCAAACAATATCTACAATGTGTCCTTCAACACTTTTACACTTAAGTCTCCTGCAAACAAATTATGTTGATTATTCTTCTGGTTATTGTATCCACCAAGTTTAGCATTTTTCATAAAAGTGTTTGTACATTCTAAGTTGCTTACTCAATCCTTTGATCTTGAACTAATTTCCTAATTTGCATTAACCCAAAACAATAAAAGAATCCTTGCCTATCTTGTACCACAGCTGGGCAACGATAACATAGACCACTTCCAAAACGACCTTCAAGTCCACCCTTCTGACTTTAACGAAACTGAGTAGTGGAGGTCCCTCACTTCACCTCTGGATGATGACTTAAAGTGATTAAGATCCATGTTCATGATGTAACGTAGTTTATTTTACACTAGCTATCAATAACCATGCAACTCTTTTCCTTTTCATCCGAGACAAGGTCCGTAAGTGATGAGGTTGGCTTATAGATTTATCAAACAAATTATCTAGTGAACAGTTATCAAGTGCTAATCCATGGACATTCAAATATGTGTCATTCTTGATGAGAAATGAAGAATTTAATAATCAAGTTTTTGGAGTTCATGACAGATAATCACAGAGAAAGAACTTGATGACAAAAAACTAGATTCATGAACACATATATCAAAATGCCCCAAAAAACAAGTCGAATAATTTAATATAGAACCATGATTGATGGCATTAGTAATAAGAAGGCTACCATGAGTTCAAGACAACCTAGGCAAAAAGAGGAATTCAAGGTTCAAACTAGGATAGCATGATGAAGTTCTTATGTAACGATAATATCATCAGATCAATTATGAGAATTCTTTTGATGCTGCACAAAGTGACTTTGTAAGCTGAAGTTCAGGCCACCAAAACAATGTCTCAAGACATAACTCCAGCTCTGTTATCCATATGCATGCTTAGAATGACAAAGTGCTTATGTAAGCATTATAACACCAATTCAAGATCTTGTCAGAAACTAATTAATGATGCAAGGATACTTGCAAATGCATCAAATAAGCCGACATCAGTTTTACCACCATAAGCATATCAATTTTTATCAATCTTGGCTACCTGAGTTTCCTTAAGTGTATAACGCTCCAGTAATGTCTTCTTTTCCTCACTTGTCAGAACCTGATGCTCTGGAACAAGTACATGGTCCTTGATATTGACAAGAAGCTCTGCCTCCTATGTTTTAATATTATAAGACAAAAATCAATAGATACACTTACCTAAAAATTAAAAAGAAACAAACAAAAAAGAAATATGACAAGAAAATTTAAACTTCCAAATAATAAATTTAAACTTAAACCAATATGAGCTTGCTATGAAGCAGCTGCTAGAATTGCAAAAGAGGAAATGATATACCTGAAAGACCTCCAAATGATACTTCTGAGATGCTTCTTGCAGGGATGATCTTGCAAATGGAGTTAGATTTTGTTGAACGACTAATATTGCTCTAAACACATTCTCTTGTTTCATACGCTCAACATACTGCTTTATTTGTTTTACACCAACCTTTGCTTCAGTTGGAAAGAAGACATAGATCTGCTATCATGAAGTGAAAAACATAAATGTGGTGTTGTAAATAAGTCATGATATTAAAATCTTGATTAAGACATTATTAGTCACAAAGTCATAACAGACAGATCATATAGGATCTTAGAACATTCTACAGAGGCTCACAAAATGAATCACCAAGTAGCAATTGGAGCTTTAATAACAAAATAAGTGGACATGACTGACCATGAAGACTCAAATACAAAAACAGTATGCAAAAATGCACAAGTACTAGTTTCTGCATGTGTGCAGGTGAGAATCCATAACCCAATGTCCAAAGGCTGAGAAGAAAATAGGTTAAAGAGAGTAAAAATGTTAGACAGATCAATTAACAGTAACTGGAAATCACTCTGGAAAAAACTATCAGTCACAATAAAGAATACAATATATCCAACAAAAACAACTAGTTGCTTTAAATCAGCAACAACTTCTATAAAAATGATATCATCACAACTTAATTCATTCAAGACTTGCAAAAAATTGGTAGTCAAGTATGTACTGGATTAACCCAATAGACTTCAAACTTGTCTAGAAACTTGTTCTCGAGCTTGCAATTCAGGCATTTTAGCCACAATAAAGCTTAAAATACTACTAGCTGCCTTATTTTAACCAAGGTTATTTAACATTTTATTAATGATAAGAAACCCAAATTGGTACACTTCCTATAACCATTTGTCCAAGAAAGCCCTGAAAATTTTTTATGCAAAATTACAACAGAACCTAAGCTGGATGCCATGGGTTTGATTCAGGCTGACCTTGAGTAGGCTTATGTTGAAAATGCACAGACGATGAGACCACAAAACTCAATCTTCACACAGATGGGTTCATACCAAACCATGTTTACTGGTCCAGGCATTAATAGGAATGTGGACCACCTCTTTTCAGGTGGTTCAGTCCCCTTTTTTTTTAGAAGCTGCAGCGCATCTTACATTTTAAAGTCCCTAGGACGCGAGTCGTGAGTGACTGAGACTTGCAGACCCACCCGCTCATTGCTCACATCAGCCACTGCCCACCGCCAAATCAGTATCTTCTCCTCCTCCCCCATCCCCCATCCCTTACCTCTTCTCGGTATCACAGAAGGTGTCAGCACATCGCTATGCCAGCACTTACCACACCCATATTAGTCTGACCATGGACAGCACAGGTCTGGTACCGGAAATTGAGTTTCCTAAGTGAGACGTTGATGAACCCCATCTTGTCATGAGAAGTCAACTTGGTAACAGGACCTACATGAGCATGTAAAGTCATTACATCAAACTAATGTGCAAATGACTGAGGGACACAAATGGGTATTGAGATTTTAATAAGGATTTGATAGTTTATATAAATTTATTGGAATAGAACTGAAATTTAAGCAACCTTCTGAATTTTAACTCAAAATATCACCCTCTAAGAGTGCGTTTGGAAACACATTTGAAATATGCATTGAGGGACAATGCACATTTCAAATGCGATTCAGTGTTTGGTATCTTTTTTTTCCAAATCGCATTTGACCTCGATGATGTATTGCAAATGTTGATGCTATCTCAGGGTAGGATTAATATTCCAACATTTATGGGATGCTAATATAATTTTTCAAATTCCCAAAGTTCCCTATTGCATTATCTAAAATCACAAAATTACCAACATGATTTAGTGAAAATAACATAATTCGTCTTCTATAAGATAAAATTTTATTTATTTATTTATTTATTTGTTTTCAAAGGTTATATTTATTTATATAATTATATTTTTATGCATTATATGTCTAGGTCATATGAATTTTTTTGTAAAATTACATACATTCATTTTTTTTATTTGTTTACTTATTATTTTAAATAAAAAATATATATTTATTTTTAATAAATATTCAAAATATTAGAAAGGTAAATTTGTCATATAATATTTAATGGACTTTTGAAATATAATTTTACTAAACAACACTCATGTTAATGTATATTTAAGAAAAAATTTTCATCTATTGTTTACCAAACACTAAAAGCCATTCACTCGAGCCTCCATATCCAAATGCACATTAAGAATGCAAATGTGTTCCCAAATACAGCCTAAATTCTAGGATTCATGTTATAAGAGTGGCAATGCTCCCAACGAAAGACAATTTTCTTATTACTTGGAAGCTAAGGCTTGTTGAGTTGCCTATAAACACTCCACCAGGAATAGATGCAAAATTATGCATTTGTCCATGGAGTAATTTTGCCATCTACCACCCACCACAGGTGTTCCATTTTAGATCATCACAAATTGCTTACTATAAACCGTTTGAATACTACCGTCACACACACCAGTCTTCAACCAAATAAAAAGTACTATCTCAAAGTATCTGGCATCCAAGTAATAACATCAGGAGAAAAAAGAGGGTAAGAGAGGGGAATAGGAGAGGAGAGAATAAATGCGGGGGACGAGGGGATCAAAGCAAGAGAGAACAAGAAACGGGAGGAGATGGGAGGGGAAGAAAGGGGAGAGAAGAAACGAGAGAACATAAAAGGACAGGAGAGTACCAATGGAAGAAAAAAGATCAGCTTGTTGCAGCGACATAAAGGAGGTAGCTTGGCCTGCATAGCGACAACGAGAAGTGGTGAAGCAGAGGTGGAAGGGTTGGACCAACAATGGCAGCAACGACGACAGCAGTAGAGACAAACCTGAAGAGTCATTTCACGCATCTAGATAGTGGGCGGTATGAATCATCAATGTTTTACTTTTTGATCTTCTATCTGATTAAAAGAGGTGGCTTGACCTGCATAGTGACAACAAGAAGTGGTGAAGCAGAGGTGGAAGGGTTGGACCGATGATGGCAGCAATGGCAACAGTAGTAGGGACAAACCCAAAGAGTCATTTCAGACATCTAGATAGTGGAGGGTATGACTCATCAGTGTTTTACTTTTTGATCTTCTATATGATTTTTGTTTTTTTGCTTTATGATCTTTTATATGAGTACTCTTGAGTTGACTCTAAACTCAAGTCGACTCACAAAAGTCACCAACTTTACTAAGTCATAGTTAACTCGCAAGGAGACCCCATCAATAGAAATCTGATTCAATGTCTGGTGTAAGTCACCATGCTTAATATGGGTCACAAGATCATGCAATCCTATGGTCTAGTTCACGATTTTAATAAAATTAATTTGCATGTCTTGATTTTCAAAAATGCAATATTCTTAACACAAACTAAGTTATTTTCCCTAAAAAATCGTCGATCCATCCATTGCACAAGGATGATACCTAGTGTGAGTAGTAGAAATCACTTTGTTGAAGCACATTTGACCTTTCAAATCAGTCCATCTACTAATATAATATTTATTTTATAATAGTAACCACAATAATTTTTATTATAACCTGAAGGACACCCAATGATTACTCTATGTACTATATATTATCAATATTTCCATTTTATTGAATAATAGATCCAAAAACTTCTTGTTCATTCATTCTAAGTATATCTTGGATTTTTTCTTAGTATAACCAAGATTACATCCCATAATTCAATCTTAGTCCCAATTAATCTAAAACCTTTAGATTCCAAGATTTGTTATATTCAAGTTTAAAATCAATTTCATTTATATTCATCGCATTCAACTCACACAATTGGGGTCTATAATGTACATGACAAGTAAAATTTGTCCGTTATCAATTTTAAAATAAAAGAACTTAAATTTAATCCTTGATGTAATATTCAAATTGCATGAGCAGTGATTTCTTCAAATTTTAATTCCAAATAAATATTCTCAAAATCATTTTAGGACAGATTGAAAAGAGGAGATATTGATCCTGTATGGGTCATCTTGAATTTCACCCCTCAAAAAGACAAAATAATGAGATATGAGAAATTATCAAAATTAAGTGAAATTCTGTAAGTGTCATTTAAGATATAAAAATCAATGGTAAGAAATCCTAGATTATGTAATTAACTGTTGCTAAATCACATCACCTTCAAAGTCTTATGTTCTTTACTGTCATCAGATAAAAGACGAGGGATCAAAGCCAACAATAAACTTCTGCCAAAAAGTATCAAAAACATACAACACCTGATAATAGCTTTGATTTCATGTGTAAAAAAATCAAAAAAAAATTCTAAAAGATTGCTGTAAAAAGAAACTGCCACTGTTTGTAGCAAGAACAGTAGAAATCTAATCAAGCATATAACTAATTCAAAAAAGAAAAAAGAAACATGCAGATGAGAACTTCAGACATTGGTTAATAAATGAAGGAAGCCATCGTAAATACAACTATGAATTGCCTTGAATTTACACAACAGGTTCAGCACAATAGACCACAGAAAGAATATCTTCCATTTAACAATAACCAAACAAAGTGATACAATTAAAAATAAAGGTTGACAGCCAGGAATTCGGACATTTTAAGCCATTTCAAAAATCTAAATGGGTCAAAATGATCCTTAGAAGACACTTCCAAATATTTGAGGATCCCCAAAATGTAAGTTCAACAAGGTATAGGGTAATCAAACGAACAAATATCAACAAAGGAGGCTATGACTGGACTATCAATCCATTAGGTAAATTATAACAATTAACCACATGGAGTGCGAAAGGTTGACTACTTAAAAACAATGATATAGAAGAAACCTATAATAGAACTTTTCCTAATTAGCAAATCAAGAAACAATATAATGATCATTAGAAGTCAAAAAGATAGCAAAGGCATAAGTAAATATAAATCAAAAAGAAGAGTTAATGAAGTCTGACAGTGACAAATTCATCACCATAAACAAAAGATGTAATTGGCTGATGCACAGAAAATAACATTCGCCTGGTATTCGTTGCAACTGCAACCATTACAAAACAAAGACAATAAAATACGAAAAGAGAAGACTTAAAGCATGTCAACAAGATAATTATCTATAGGAAGGAAAGACCCAGCTTTTTTTTTTTCCTCAAGAGAACAACCACAATCGAAGATAAGAAAGTGATGGACCTGATCGTTGTTGTCGTTCTTCTTTTGCTTATTGATGACAAGCTCATCCCGCTTAGGGTTCTCCCCATATTTCTCCAAGAACTGGCGCATGTTTATGTCGATGTCTTTAGCAGCAACGACAAGGTATCCTCGGTCCCTCAGCATCTGCATCACCGTCCGTCTGATCCGAAACAACCGGCTTACCTCGCCCTCAGAAGTTGCCATCTTCCTCGATAACTAATCATGTTTCACGATTACCGCAACACATCAGGGAAAGGGGAAAAGGAGAACGAAAGAATCATGAAAGACATTCATCTTAGCAACAAAAAATTGGGAACAGCCAATGCGAAACTCCAACCAAATCGAAAGAGACTTTAATCAAGTTATTGAATGTTACGACGCAAAGAAAGTTGTATGAAAGACCTCCGAACCCTTGCGCTAGGGTGGTTGCAAGAAGCAAGATGAGAACAGGAGAGAAGGACGGAGGGAGCGGCTACCACAACGATCTCGGAGAGCGGGGGACACAGGAGACGATCCACAAGATGCGAGAGAAGCGGCCTTCGGTATCTCCGCGAATCGTAGGGTTTCGAGGGCGAGGCGAGCGACCCCGAGAAATAGGGTTGGGTTCAGCGGAGCGGTGCGAACATGAGTGGGGCCCAGGGTGGATTTAGTTTGGACGGACAAATCAATTGGTTGTCTATACCATGATATTTACATCTTATAGTTATTTAGTCTTCTTAATCAATTAAAATTGAGCTTTATATTATACTATACGAGGTGGGCTTTAACGATTATAAATATTATGTTGAATCTTATATTTTAATTATAAAATAAATTAATAAGATTTTGATAATAAAATAAATTAACGAATTAATGATCTAATTAATGTGTTGAGATAAGTGATGTAGGACTAACTACGTTAGAGAGAAAGACAAAATGATTAAAGAAGAATCGAAGTTGGGCTAGAGTCAATGATCGAGCATTGGGTCGAATGAATGAGGGGATACACCGAAAGATCAGTTGATGTAGTAAAATATCATCGGAGGATCACCGAGAATTCGTCGAAAGCTCACCGGAGGTTTATCGAGAGTTCGTCGAAGGCTCACTAGAGGTTCACCAAGAGTTCGTCGAATGCTCGCCGGAAGATTGCCAAGAGATCGCTGAAAGTGTTGAATCTCATATTTTGATGATGAAATCAATTGATGAGTTTGTAATCTAATTTGCGTTTTGAGTGACGCAGGACTAGCTTCAATCAAGGAGAGGTAAATTGATTAAAGCAAGAAGAATCATATTGGGCTAGAGTGGAACATGTCAGAAGATTAGACATCGAGCCAAATGATTGGTTGATATATCAGCAGAATGCTTCGGGCTATGGGTTTGGGCATCGGCCAAAGAAGAGTGAAAATTACACTTAAGAAAATCAGAGTTACGGAGGTCAACTGGCCGATTGGGCAATATGCCGCAAGAGAAGATGATGCACCGAAGAATTAGATGAGGCGTCGATGAACCAATGACATGCCGGACAAAGGATTCATGCTTTGTAATCATTTGTCTAAGATCAAAATTGTTTGTGGGGCTAATTGAGTTAACTTTTGGTGTAATCATGCCAACTTAATTAAAGGCCAATTGGGCCTTAATTAGGATTGATTTGGGCTCATTGGGAGGTCCATTTAGTGACCCAAAAGTTGGGTCAAGTGGTGGCACCGTAGAATAGGTGACGGAACCGCTTGTGAGTTGGAAAACTTGAAAAACCCTGTCTCCGAGGCTGTCAGGCAGTGGTACCACCCAATGATAGTGTGTCAGGCAATGGTACTGCCCAGTGTCAGGCTACAGGTGGTGGTACTACCTAGTGTAGCCAGTGGCACCGCTCGTACTCGGAAGACATGAAAATTTAAATTTTTGGCTCCATTTTTTAAACCATTTAGGGCCTATAAATACCCCACTATAGCAGCAAGAAATGAGCAAGAATTCTTGAGAAAAAAATTGAGTAAACTCTACCAAAACTTTGAGTTCCCTTCTCCTAGTGCTTAGAGTTAGTACTGTAAAGAGGTGATTGGCCTTCGCCTATTAAAGGAATATCTTTAGTGGATGCCGGTGACCTCAACGGAGGAGGAATCGGAAGTGGATGTCGGTCCCTATGACTAAACCACTATAAATTTCGGTGTGTTCTTTCCTTACTGCTTATTCTCTTTACTGTATTTTACTTTACTTCGTTGCAAACTATTCAATCCCCTCTTCTCTATTCACTTGCAAACTTATATGAGTAAAACAAACAGTTTTTGTCGAAATCAGTTTTTATCATACGAGGATTTTCAAACCGGCATAATTTTTTCACTGTACTAATTCACCCCCTCCCCCCTCTTAGTGCCGACTCGATCATAACAATTGGTATCAAAGCCATGTTTTCCTTGTTTAGTTTAACACCCAAGAGAAATGACTCTTTTCGATTTTCAAGAATGTCATTTTATCATTCATCCTCCTATGTTCAATGGGATGGACCACTTATTGGAAAACTCGGATGAGAGTTTTCTTGCTTTCGTTAAATCTTGATTTATGGAATATTGTTAAAAACATATTTCAAAAGTTTTTCTTCCAATAAATGATTGAAATGAGTTGGAGAATAAGACTTTCTCTTTAAATGCCAAGGCTATGAATGCCTTGTTTTGCGCTTTAGATAAAAATGAGTTCAATCAAGTATCTTTTTATGAAACGGCTTTCGATATTTGGCACATATTTGAAATCACTCACGAAGGCACTAGTAAAGTTAAAGATTCAAAAATTAATTTTTTGATGCATGATTTTGAATTGTTTCGTATGCAACCAAGCAAGACCATTAGAAATATGTACACCTAATTTACGAATGTCGTCAATGGTCTAAAAATACTTAGTAAAAGTTTTTCTAATTTTGAACTCATTAACAAGATATTAAGATCTCTTTCTAAAAATTTGGATTCGAAAGTAACGATAATACAAGAACCAAAGAACTTGAACCAATTTTCGATTGAAGAACTTATTAGGTCTTTGATGACCTATGAAATGAGCTGTATGGCACATGATGAACATGATGAACTTCCTTTCAAAGAACAAGAATGATTTGATATTTAGAACTCAAGAAGACTACTCGAGCGAAAGCTCATATGATAGATGACTTTGAACTCTTAACAATACAGCTTTAAAAGTTCATGAAACAAGAATAAAAAAATAAAAACAAACTTAGAAAGAACACAACTACTTGCTATGAACGCAAGAAGCCGGGTCACTCTAATGATGAGTACATAAAACTGAAGAAGAAGTTGCTAAAAGATGAATCTAGCGCATCCGAAGATGAGAAGCAAACCAACAAAGACGAGGTGGCTTTTCATAATGAGGTATGCAACTCACCCGAAATGTATTTATCTTATTTTGAAATAACTTGATGCATTTCATGAGTTGTTTTTAATTAGTTTAGAAAAATTATATATATATATAAATTGATTATGAAAATTGTATGTTTTATGATAAAGGAACAAAATGTTAGATTTAATTCTCAAAACCTGTACACCTAATATGATTAATCTTATAAATGTGTATCTTGATGATTTAAGAATTACTTTTTGATTTTTGAATTACTTTTCGATTTTGATTGAAGATGCCTTATGTTCAATGAAATTATGCTTGATGAATATGCTTTATGTTTAATGATGATTTGAAATCATGCTTAATGAGTTTATATTTTGAAATTATGCATGCTGATTTTTATGATTTATGGCCTTTGTATGAAAGACTAAAGCATGAAATCAATCATAAATTTTGGAACTAAAAGAACTTTAGCTATTTTTTCTTATAAGAATCTATCTACATTACTTTCATTGAATTTTTTGAAAAATAATTTTAAGGATGATTTTGGATTTCTTTTCATATGATTCATTTTAATAATGAGATGATATATCTAATCGAATCATTTATCGATGATTACGACTTGATATGCATTTTATATGAAATATTTTTCTTGATTCTCGTATAATTAACTTTTTTAAGAGAACATTCATCTAAACAAATCATGATTTATCCTAAAGAAGAGATTTTTTCCTTTCTATATATCAAACCAATCTTGATTCTTTCATTTGATGAATTAAGATTTATGATGAGTTAAGATTTTTCATACTTTATTCTCCTACGATTCTTTTTGATATTCACTAAAAAGGAGACTTATCCTAATATCAAATCATGATATGCTACTTGATAATTTATGACTTGAGTCTTGTTATGTATTATTCCCCTCTTCTTCTTTCTTATTTACAATGACAAAGGGGAGAAAGAAAATCACTTACATTTCAAGAGATCAATAAATCTCTTTATTTCATTTTGAATTTCTTGAAAATGACTTTGTTGATTTGACAAATTGAATGAGTTAAAAATAATGATGAATGTTTTAAAAATAAATATTTTGCATCATGTTTGATGATTTTACATTTTAAAATTATACATGATAAGTTGAAATGATGATGGTTTAAAAATATTTATTCAAATGTATGAATCGACAATCTTTTTGTCAAATGAATCATGATTTTTCTTGTGAATTCTTGGAATTATAACATGATATATTTTTCAATTAGGATCATTTAATATGATTCTTCTTTTCGCTATTTGGTTCACAACTTATATTCATGAAGTATATATCTCATCACTCAATTAATTTTTTTTTATATTCTTCATGTGATGATATGAAATTATGCATGAAATACTCATGATATTATGTTGATGCATACAAATAAAAAGTTATAATCATGCATGGGAGAAATTACAAACGTTTGGTATCATGATCAAAATGTTGATTTAATGCATGAAGTGATAAATGCTTAAATTTTTTTTTTTTTTTGCATCGTGAACGTTATGCCCAAATTAATGTATCATGAATGCTTGAGTATTATGTATGATATACTCATAGTGATGATTGATTTATTTTTGGTATCATACATGAAGTAAGGATGAAATGTAAGGTTTTGAAATTATGCATGTTTTAATTTAAAACTATAATTATGCACAAACATATTGAAATAAGAATGATACTTTATTTTTGTCATGATTTGAAAATGGATGTAAAGGGAAAAGAATTATAACATTGTATTCTTCACTTCTTTTTTATAATAACAAAGGGGGAGAAAAATTACCAACTTACACATCGTAAAGAGAGGCAAATCTTGCTAGCTTGCTCATCTCAAAAGAGAAGCAAGAAGTGCTATTTTGCAAATCTCAAGAGAAACAATGCTTGCTAACTTACATATTTCAAGAATATGCAAAAATAGGCTATCTTGCTCATCTCAAAAGATGCAAAAATTTTGCCATCTTTTATATATGAAAAACTTATTAGCTTGCATGTTCTAAACTTGGTATTTACTATCTCATATTCTTTTTTAAAAAACTTGCTAGTTTGAACGGTGTAAAGAAAAGCAAACATGCTAATTTACATATCTAGCAAAATTTACAAACTTGTAAAATTCAAAATTGTTGCTAGCTTGCATGTTGTAAAATAATGTAAAATTTTGCTAGCTTGCGCTTTGCAAAGGAAGAAAAAAAAGTGCACTTCTCAAAAGAGAAAAAAGAAAATCACTAGCTTGCATGATGATAAAACTTGAGATTATAATGCAATGATTTGAAATTATATATCAAAAATTTGCTAGTTGCACTTCTCCTTTTTGTTGAAGACAAAGGGGGAGAAGTTATAATAATGATGATGCATAGAATGATGTATTGAAAATTTGATTATGCATGATTTTATGATGACATGTTGCTTGAATTTTTGAATTCAAGAGTTATATCAATATGACATATTGATAGGGGGAGTTAAGGTTAACTCTGTCATTAATTGGTTATCATTATCAAAAAGGGAAAGATTGTTGAATCTCGGATTTTGATGATGAAATTAATTGATGAGTTTATGATCTAATCTGCGTTTTGAGTAATGCAGGACTAGCTTCGATTAAGGAGAGGCAAATTGATTAAAGCAAGAAGAATCATGTTGGGCTAGAGTAGAATATATTAGAAGATTGTGCTAGTCATAGGTGCCTAACAAGCTAATCACGTGAGTGATGGCACATGTGACTTGACATGGAATCGTTTTTTGCTTATTATATTTTAGCATTTATCAGTTTATATTAACTATTACATATATACATGTATATATTGTGATGTCATTAGATCTATACAATAGGAATCAGATCGTGATGAGATTACGATAATGAGATCGATTCACCTTTAAACACATATCATAAATAATCCCGATCATAGGTTACTCGAGAGGGACATCGTGATAACCGGATAGACTAGTGTGCTATATACCCGTCCATATGATGGATGCAGTTGGTCTCATAGCTGCTCGTGTGGGGACACTAGGAATACAATACAGGTGCTCATTGGAGAATAAGTTCACTAATTGATTTGCTTACGGAATGCTGGATGGTTGATGATGTCTTATTGTTAGACAACAATTCTGTAGTCCTAGTGGTGTATTTGGTCCTTAAACTTAAGACACCAAGGATGTCTTGTATGAGTGCTCTACTCTTTAATACCAGACTTATAGGTTTGATTGTCTCAGATCTAGTACAGTTGGTCATTGGGAGTGGCAGTCGACCTTACGAGAGCTATTGAGTGTCAATAGAGGATCATCCACTCTTAGTGTCATAAGATGAATATCCTATATGTTCTTGCTCAAACAAATCTCTGGCTAGGGTCATTCGGGTTGAGAGAGAAAGAGTTCTCCAAGAGAATCCGATTAGAGTGAGACTCGAGTAGAAACCGTATGGGTTTGACAGCACCATGCTCGATATACGGTCTTTGGGATATTAAATAGATGAGGGACTATAGGTACACGATAATTGAGGACAAGTATAATGGATTGGATTCTCCTATATCATCTGGAGACTACGGCATAGTGGTATAGTATATCCGTTGTCGATGAGTCGAGTGAATTATTACAAAGATAATAATTCACCAAGTTAGAAGGAGTTTTAATAGGTATGACTCACAGTCAGCTCGATATTGGGCCTAGAGGGTCATACACATATGGTAGGCATTGCGATGAGTAGAGGCTCGGATATGAGATATCCGCCGGAGCCCTTATCTTATTGGATATCCAATAAGCCCCTGAATTATTGGATCCTGTGGATGAGATCCAATAAGAGCCCATGAGAGATTATTGGATAGAGATCCACTAATCTAAAAGGCTTGGATAATTGGATGCAGATCCAATACCCACTAGGGGAGGATCCATTAGGTTTTGACAGGGGGTTTCTATAAATAGGAGGGATTCAGAGCCTTTGCTTGCCTCTCTTATTCTCCTCCCCCTCTCCACCTCAGAGCAGGCCTAGAGTTTTGAGGAGCATCGTTACAGCCCTACTGTGTGGATCACTACTAGAGAGAAGGACGCTTGACCTCCTTCACCCTCTCCTAAAGATCTGCAAGGAAACAAGGATATACTATCTCCCTAGGTAACACAATATACTTTGTACGCAATTTTAAGTTTCGTAGATTTTGCACACCAATCTTTGCACCACGACGAACATCTCTTTGGGAATAGGAGATTTTATTTTCTTATTCTTCCGCTGAATATATGATGTCGCCCCCAGATTTTCCAACAGATTAGTCGTCGAACCGGAGGATCGATCGACATATCGGCAGAAGGCTTCAGGCCATGGGTTTGGGCATTAGGACAATAAGAATAAAAATTACGTAAAGGAAATCAGAGTTGCGGAGCTCAACTGGCCGATTAGGCAATAGGCCATAAGAAAGGATGATGCGTTAAAGAATCAAACAAGGTGTTGATGAATCAATGACATGTCGGACAAAGGATTCATGCTTTGTAATCATTTGTCTAAGATCGAAATAATTTAGGGGGCTAATTGAGTTAGCTTTTGGTGTAATCATGCTAACTTAATTAGGGGCCAATTAGGCCTTAATTGGGATTGATTTGGGCTCATTGGAAGGCCCATTAAGTGACCCAAAAGTTGGGTCAGGCGGTGGCACTACCAGAACAGGCGGTGGAACCGCCTATGAGTTGGAAAACTTAAAAAACCCGGTCTCCGAGGTTGTCAGGTGGTAGTACTACTAGAGTGGGTGGTGGTACTGCCTAGTGACACTATGTCAGGCAATGGTACCACCAGACTAGGCGGTGGTACTGCCTAGTGTCAAACTATAAGTGGTGGTACTGTCAATACCTAGAAGACCCAGAAATTTAAATTTTTGGCTCTATTTTTTAAACCATTTGAGACCTATAAATATCCTACTTAGGCAATAAGAAAGGAGTAAGAATTCTTAAGAAAAAAATGAGAAAACTCTACCAAAACTTTGAGTTCCCTCCTCCTAGTGCCTAGAGTTAGTCCTAAGGGAGGTGTATGAGGGAATACTTATAAAAGAGTGACTTGTAAGAGTTATCTCCTAAATCCATGAAAAGGAGAAAATGCTAAAAAGAGGTGGTTAGTCTTCTTCTATTGAAGGAAGACCTTTAATGGATGCTGGTGATGTCAACGGAGGAGGAATCAAAAGTGGATGTAGGTCACTATGATCGAACCACTATAAATTTCGGTGTGTTTTTTCCTTACTGCTTATTCTCTTTACTGTATTCTACTTTACTTCATTATAAACTATCTAATCCCCTCTTCTCTATTCACTTGCAAACTTATATGAGTTAAATAAATGGTTTTCATCGAAATCAGTTTTTATTTTGCGAAGATTTTCAAACTGATGTAATTTTTTCGCTGTACTAATACACACCCCCCCCCTTAGTGCCGACTCTATTAGGATCGAAGCGGCACTAAGAGGGGGGGGGGGGGGGTGAATTAGTATAATGGACTAAAACTTAAGTTTGAATTCGATTTCGTAAATGTGTAGAGATTTTGATTCGACAAAGGATGACTAAGTAAAAATAGCTCAAGTAAAGGAAGGAGATGAAAACCGAAAGTTTGCTGCTAAGTAAATAAATGTTTCACAAAGTTAAATACTCACACATTCAAGGAACACCACAATTTAAAGTGGTTTGGTCAAATGACCTACATCCACTTGCGAAGCCTTCTTCGATGAGGCTCCCAACTTCCATTAGCAAATCACTTTGAAGGGAAAGGACCAAATACCTCTCTTACAACCTTTTTACAAGTGGTTCACACTCTTACAAATTTTTCAAAGAGAAAGAGGGAGACGAACACTAAAGCTATTGAAAAAGATTTTGCTAAGGCTTTTTCTCAATTTCTAACTTCTTAAAAAGTGATTTCTCTGCTGAGAATTGAGGGATATTTATAGACCCCAAGAGGATTCAAATTTGAGCTCCAAATTTTGAGTTCTTTGGGTTCCCGGAGCTGACGGTGCCACCATCTATCAATGTCACATTGACTGTTTACTAGCGATGCCACTGCTAAACCTTTTGGGTGCTGGGCGGTGCCACCGCCTGTCCTTATGGGTCACTGGTTGGGCTCCAAATTTGGCCCAAACTAGTTCATATTAGGGCCCAATTGGCCCTTAACCAGGTTATAGGATCAACTCTTAATCCTAACCCTAATTATATGCAAACTACGAAATTAAGACATAGTACTAAGCAGTTTTTTAACCGGCAACGTCAAGTTTCCTTCCAGCGAGCTTTCCGACGATCTTCCGACGGACTTTCGATACACACTCAGATTTCTTCCGCCAGACTCCCAGTAGGCTCTCGATATTGTGGCGAGTTCAGCGAGTCTTTGGCAAGTAGCCGAAGCTTTTCGGTGATCTCCGCGAACCTTTAACGATCTCTTTGGCGGACTTTCAAAAACTTCGGCAAGTCCCCAATTTCTTCTCGGTTGGTTCCGACAGCACTTCCGACGAATTTTTGGACTCTCGGTGGACTCTCGAACACCCATCGAACTTGACTCCGGTAAACTTGCTTTATGTCTTCAAGCTATCGTAGTTAATCCTGCATATGTAAAACACACTTTGATCTAGACAATTAATCCTAAGCATCTAATCAAGTTGTTTGACATGTCATTAGTCCCACGACGCTTCGTCTGATTCTTCAGTGCATTGTCCTCTCTTACGGCCTATTGCCCAATCGACCAGTTGACTTCACAACTTCGATATCCTTGGCACAATCTCCGCTCTTCTTGGCCCGATGCTCGAATCTATGGCTCAAAGCCTTCTGTTAATACGTCGACCGATCCATCGGCCCGACGTTCAATCTTCTAACATGTTCCTCTAGTCCAACATGATTTTCCTGCTTTAATTGTCTCATCCTGATCGAAGCATCCTGCATCACTCAAAACGTAGATTAAATCATAAATACATATCAAGTGTTTCATCATCAAAATATAAGATTCAACAATCTCCCCATTTTTTATGATGACAACCACCTGATTACGGAGTTAACCTTAACTCCTATAGTTTAAACAAACTCCCCCTATCAATATGGCTTATTGATAGAAACTTTTGGATTCAAAACTCCAAGCAACATATTATCATAAACTTATGCATAACATGTCATGTCATTATACTTCTCCCCCTTTATCATCAACAAAAAGGAGAAGTTCCAACTCTTATGTGTTTAGAGATAAAAAGTTCAAATCATTACATAATAAACATAGTATCAAATTTTATCATCATGCAATCTAGCAATTAAAGATGTGCAAGTTTAGCAACTGTTTGCTTCTCTTTAGGCTACAAGCTAGTAATTTTTACGATATGTAAGTTTTGCTACATACAAGCTAGCAAAAATTTCGAAAGTAAATGCAAGATAGCTTTCTTGTGTAAGCTCATAATTCTTGTTTCCTATTGCAATGTGCAAGTTACAAGTTTTGCTTCTTGAGATAGGCAAGATAGCACTTTTGTAATTTTTGTTTCTTAAGATAGGTAAGCTTGTGATGTTCAAGATAGCAAGCTCTTTCTTCTCTTTTGAGAAGTATCATTTTTGCTTAGCAAAATGCCAAACTAGCAAGAGACAATGTTTTACATGAGACAAGCACATAATTTGGCAAGAGTTACATTTGCATCTTCTCTTTAGATGTGTAAGAAAGTAAGTAAGTTTTTGCATTTTCTTGACTTGTGCAAGTTAGTTAATTTCTCTTTGAGATGACCCTTTACATCAATTCAAGATAGCATATTAGCAACTCTTTCTCCCCCTTTATCATTGGCAAAAAGAAGGGAATAACAATACAATCGCATAATTCATTTCGCTTTACTATAATCTTAAAATCATGACAAGGGTAAGTATCAATCTTATTTGTGCCTCGTTATATTTTCAAATTAAAATATATACAATTTCAAAATTTTACATTTGTATCCTTACTTCATGCATTAGACAAATAAATTAATCACTATGGGGATATCATATATGATACATCATTTTGGTAATAAATCATAGCATTTATCAATATTTTGATCATGATAATAAGCATTCATCATTTAGAGTATTCATCATTTAGAGCATTCATGATATACATTATATGCATATATCATCACAATAAAAAGCAATTGCATGCATAATTTCAAATTATAAAGGTATTAATTTATCAAATTACGCATGATCAAAACTTCTCCCCATTTGTATTTCATGCATAATTTCATTTCATCACATTAGGAATATCAAGAAGAATTAATTGGGCAATGAGATAAATATTTTATGAATACACGGAATTGTATAAAAAACATATCATAAGTGTTTCATGCATTCATATCATCACATGAAGGAATATAAAAAAAATTTGGTGATGAGATATTACTTCATGAATACAATAAAATTCATATAGCATATCATGGTTTATTAAAATTAGTCTTCTTTTTGGTGAATAACAAAAAGAATAGTAGGAGAGCAAGATCTCATGCATATCAAATATTCAATCATCAAAATCATGATTCATCTAGAATGTTCTCCTCTTTAAATATTCAAAGAGAGAATCATGATGAACAATCTTGATTTACATGAAGTTTCAAAACATAATTATCAAGATCATGAATACTAAAAGACTATGAAACATTTCAACAAATCTCCTTTTAAATAGAAAACAATCTTGATTCATTCAATAGAAAATTCAAATTATAATTATGAGAAATCAAGATCATGATTTCAATAAAACCCATTAAATTCAAATCATTTTCATAATCCATGAGATTCATAAAAATAGTACAAATGGATTCATCAAAGTCAATAAGATAGAGAAAAAGAATTTTCAAGAAAAATACTTTTCTCTATTTAGTTATTTCATACAAGCATGCCTTTATCCTTTTTGTGCCAATATATATATATATATATATATCATCAATCATTTAGGATCGAAAAATAAATTTTATCATAAAAACTATCAAGATTCAAATCATTATTTCAATCTACACATCATGAGAACAATAAATTTGCATTATAGACAATCTCATTTTTATCATTTAAGCTAACATATATTTTTGTAATTAACAAGCTAATAATTTTCTTTTTCTTTTATAACAGTGATTCAATCATATCATGCGATAAACATATCATAATTACAAAGGAGTATTGAATCATAAAGAAAATCAATTTATGCATAAAATGTTCCAAGCATCAAGGTATATTTTCTCAAATTGTGGGTATCAAAAAATCAAAAGAAAATAGCTTAATTACTCATTTTAAAAAATGTTCTCTTTGATAAAATTAGAGAATCATGATTAACAATCTTGATTTATAAAATGAATACTCAAGTTATAACCGAAAAATCAAGAGAAACCATGATTCATTTTAACAAATCTCCTCTTAAATAAATAATATAAAGAATTCTTAGAAAATCATGAAAAAGATAGAATTCATTCAATCTTGTAAGAGAACAAGACATTAATTCATGCATATAGAATCTTGACTTAAGCATAAGAAATCTCAATTTATAAATTTAAAAAATCGAGATAAAACTCATTTAAATCATCAAATCAAGATCATTTTCAAGAGATTCACAAAAGTGATACAAATAGATTCATTAATTTCCCTTTTTGAAAAATCGATAAAGTCAGAAAAATAATTTTTTAAAGAAGAAACCTTTCCACTTTTTAGTTATTTTAATTCATTTGATTTATTTCATACATGCATGTTCTTTTATTTTATGACAAATAAAACCATGCATCTATGTTTTGGATCGAAAAAAATCACAAAAATCATCATGTATAACTTTTAAAATCTCATGCATAAAATCATCAATCATGGTATCAAAACATTTAATATTTTCATTACATCATTATGCATTAGTTTCATTGAACATAATTTTGAATGATTCTTATAGATAACTAAAACTTCTTTAGTTTTAATTTATGTGATTGACTTTATATTAGCATGCTCAAATTTTGTTCTTATGTCAAAACCATACATCATGTTTGAAAACCAAAGACAAGGTTCATAAAAAAATCATCAAGCCTTCTATACAAAAGTCATGCATCGTCATTGAAAATCAATATGAAAATCATCAAAATACACATTCTTGCTTCTCAAGCACATACATAAGATTAATCTTACTAGGTGTACAAGCATTAGATTTATATCTAATATTTTATTACATTAACATAAAACATGTAATTTTCATTGTCATTTTCAAAATTACGAGCATGATCATATTTTTATATTTTTATTTTTAAATATTTAATTTTTAAGAAAATTGATTCAAAACTAAATTACAAAAAAAAAAGCATTATGAAAAGCTTTATGTAATTTCGAAGTAAATTAGGGGGATTTCGATTACCTTATCATTGAAAGCAGTTAAGGCATAGTTTGCCACCTCGCCTTTCTTGATTTTCTCCTCGTCTTCGCAGGAGCTCGATTCATCCCAATTTGTATTCTTCTTCTTGCATTTAAAGCAAATAGTTCTGTTCTTTTTATTCTTTAATTTTTGTTTCATTAGCTTTTTAAATTTCTTTGCAAGTTCAAATTCACCATCACTTAAGCTTATGCTCAAGTGGTCTTCATATGTTCTTTTGAATGTTATTTTGTCCATCATGTTCATCATATGCATTGTGCACAATTTCATATGTTATTAATAAACCAAATGATTCTTCAAGTGGTAAGTTGTTTAGGTTTTTAGCTATTGTATCGCAGTTATTTTTGAATTCCAATTTTTAGAAAGAGAACGCAAAATCTTGTTTACAAGTTCAAAATCCGAAAAGCTTCTACCAAGTGCGTTTAAACCATTGATGACATCCGTAAAATGGGTGTACATGTCAACAACGGTTTCGCTTGGTTTCATTCAAAAGAGTTAAAAATCATGCATTAAAAGATTGACCTTTGAAACCTTAACACTACTTCTGCCTTCGTGTGTGATTTCAAGAAAGTGCCAAATATCGAAAGCCATTTCACGCAAAGAAACCCGATTAAACTCCGTTTTATCTAAGGTGCAAAATAGAGCATTAATAGCTCTAGCATTTAAAGAAAAAGTCTTCTTCTCCGAATCATTCCAATCTTTCATTAGAAGAGAAGACCTTTTGAAGCTGGATTCGACAATATGCCATAAATTCAAATCCAAAGAAAGTAAGAAAACTCTCATTCAAGTTTTTTAATAAGTGTAGTCCGTCCCATTGAAAAAGGGAGGACGAATGGGAGAGTAACCCTCTTGAAAGTCGAAAAGAGCCATTTCTGTTTGGGTGTTAAACCAAAGTAGAAAACCGTGGCTCTAATAACAATTGTTAGGATCAGAGCGGCACTACGAGGGGGGGTGTGAATTAGTGTAGCGAATTAAAACTCGTAAGTTTGAATTCAATTTCATAAATGTGTAGAGATTTCGATCCGACAAAGGATGACTTAGTAAAAATAGCTCGAGTAAAGGAAGGAGACGAAAATCGAAAGTTTGGTTCTAAGTAAATAAATATTTCACAAAGTTAAACACTCACACATTCAAGGAACACCACAATTTAAAGTGGTTCGGTCAAATGACCTACATCCACTTACGAAGCCTTCTTCGATGAGGCTCTCAACTTCCACTAGCAAATCACTTTGAAGGGGAAGGACCAAATACCTCTCTTACAACCTTTTTACATGTGGTTCATACTCTTACAAATTTTTTAAAGAGAAAGAGGAAGGTGAACACTTAAGCTATTGAAAAAATAAGACTTTGCTAAGGCTTTTTTTCAATTTCTAACTTCTCAAAAGGTGTTTTCTTTGCTAAGAATTGAGAGGTATTTATAGACCCCAAGATGATTCAAATTTTAGCTCCAAATTTTGAATTCTTTTGGGTTCCCGGAGCTGGCGGTGCCACCGCCTAGTCCGGCGGTACCATCGCCTGATCCTTCGGGTTCTGGATGGTGCCACCGCCCATCCTTACGGGTCACTGGTTGGGCTCGAAATTTGGCCCAAACCAGTTTATATTAGGGCCCAATTGGCCCCTAACCGGTTATAGGATTAACTCTTAATCCTAACCCTAATTACATGCAAACTATGAAATTAAGACATAGTCATAAGCAAGTTTTTAACCAGCAACGTCGAGTTTCCTTCTGGCGAGCTTTTCGGCGATCTTTCGGTGGACTTCCGATACACCCTCGGATTTCTTCCGACGGACTCCCAGTAGGCTCTCGATCTTATGGCGAGTTCAGCGAGTCTTTGGCAAGTAGCCGAACCTTCTTGGTGATCTTCGTGAATCTCCGACGATCTCTTCGGTGGACTTCTGAAAACTTCGGTAAGTCCCCGATTTCTTCTCGGTTGGTTCCAACAGCACTTCTGATGAATCTTCGGACTCTCAACGGACTCTCGAACACCCATCGAACTTGACTTCGGTAAACTTGCTTTATATCTTCAAGCTATCGTAGTTAATCCTGTATATGTAAAACACACTTCGATCTAGACAATTAATCCTAAGTATCTAATCAAGTTATCCGGCATGTCATTCATTGGTTCCACGACGCATCGTCTGATTCTTTGGCGCATCATCCTCTCTTGTGGCCTATTGCCCAATCAGCCAGTTGACTCCGTAACTCCGATATCCTTAGCACAATATCCACTCTTCTTGGCCCGATGCCTGAATCCATAGCCTGAAGCCTTCTGTCGATACGTCGACCGATCCACCGGCTCGACATCCAATCTTCTGACATATTCCTCCGACCCAACATGATTTTCTTGCTTTAATTATCTTATCCTGATTGAAGCATCCTGTGTTGAATCTCGGATTTTGACGATGAAATCAATTGATGGGTTAATTGATCTAATCCATATTATTGAAGATGAGTGTGCAGGATTTACTACGACAATCTAAAAACATAAAGCAAGAATACCGAAGTCAAGATGGACGTTGAGAGTCCGAAGATTCATCGGAGATGCTGTCGGAACCAACCAAGAGAAATCAGAGACTTGTCGGAACTTTCGGAAGTCTATCGAAGAGATCGTTGGAGGTTCGCAGAGATCACCGAGAAGGCTCGGCTACTCGTTGAACTCGTCACAAGATCGGGAGCCTGCTGGGAGTCCGCTGGAAGAAACCAGAGGGCGTATCAGAAGTCCACTAGAAGAACACGGGAAAGCTCGCCGAAACAAAACTTGACATTGGCCGGTTAAATACTTGCTTAGGATTATGTTTTTAGGTATGTCATTCACATGTAATTAGGGTTAGGATTAAGGGATTAATCTATACCTTGGTTAGGGGCCAAGTGGACCCACAAGTAACTTAGTTTGGGTTGGACGTAAAGCCCAACCAGAAACTTGTAAGACCAGGCGGTGGCACAGCCAGACTAGGCGATGGCACCGCCCTGCACCCGAGACCAGGCGATGGCACAGCCACCAACAGGCGGTAGCACCGCCAGACTAGGCGGTGGCACCGCCCAGCACCTGAGACCAGGCGGTGGCACAGCCACCAACAAGCGGTGGCACCGCCAGTACATCTGCCTGACATGACTTTGACAGGCAGTGGCACCGCCAGTCTCGGAAACCCAAGAGGAATTCAAGTTTGGAGCCCAAATTTGAATCCTCTTGGGGCCTATAAATACCCCTCTATTCTCAGCTAAGAAAACACCCCTTTGCAAAGCAATAGTTTGGGTTAAGAGCTTTAGAACAGTCTTGGCAAGTCTTGCTTTCCATATTGCTTAAGTGTTCACCTCCTCCCATCTTGTTGAAAAGAATTGTAAGAGTGTGAACCACTTGTAAAGGTTGTAAGAGGGGTATTGATCCTTCCCCTATAAGAGATTTGCTAGTAGAAGTTGGGAGCCTCTTCGAAGAAGGCTTCGTAAGTGGATGTAGGTCACTTTGGCCGAACCACTTTAAAAACTACTGCATCATCTGGTTTGCATCCTACTCTTACCATTTACATACTGCAAACTTCTCTACTTAGTCACTACGCTTCCATACGTTTCTAAGTTATCAAGCGTCTAAAATCGGTTTCCATTGACATTGCTTTTTATCGTACGAAAGATTTGATCAAAACCGAAGTTTTAATCCGCTGCACTAATTCACCCCCCCCTCTTAGTGCCGCTCCGATCCTAACAATTGGTATCAGAGCTAGGTTCACTCTCGTATTTGGTTTAAAACCCAAGAGAGATGACTTACTCCGGCATATATGAGGGACATTCTATCACACGTCCACCTATGTTTAATGGGTCGGATTACACGTATTGGAAGACCCGTATGAGGATCTTCCTCATTTCCATGAATTTCGAGCTTTGGACTATTGTCGAAAACGGATTTCAAAAATCTTCTCTTCCGATTAACGAATGGAATGAATCGGAGAAGAAGGTTTTTGCGTTAAACGCAAAGGCTATGAATGCATTGTTTTGTGCACTAGACAAAAATGAGTTTAATCGTGTTTCAATTTGTGATTCGGCTTTTGATATTTGGAGAACTCTTGAAGTCACTCATGAAGGCACTAGCCGAGTGAAAGAGTCCAAAATCAACATCCTTGTGCACTCTTATGAACTTTTCCGAATGAAACCAAGTGAGTCCATCGGAGACATGTACACCCGTTTCACGGATGTCATCAATGGACTTAAAGCTCTTGGTAAAGATTTTTCTAACTTTGAACTAATAAATAAAATCTTAAGATCTCTTCCTAAAAGTTGGGATCCAAAAGTTATGGCCATTCAAGAGGCCAAGGACATCAAAACATTCCCTCTTGAAGAATTTATTGGGTCTCTAATGACCTATGAAATGACGCAACAAGATCATGATGAACTCGAGAACCCCCTTCCAAAGAACAGGAAGGATATGACACTCACATCACAAGAAGATCACTTGAAAGGAACATCAAGTGATGAGGACAGTGAAAATGACATTGCACTCTTGACTCAAAAATTCAAAAATTTTTTAAGAAAGAACAAATTTAAGAACAACACCAAAAATAGACTTGAACATAAAAAGGATCAAGTGATATGCTATGAATGCAAGAAGCCAGGGCATTTAAAAAATGAATGCCCCCAAGCCAAGAAGAAGCAACCAAAGAAGAAGAAAGCTCTAAAGGTAACTTGGGACGACTCAAGTGATTCCGAAAGTGAAGAAGCTAGCAAAGAGGAGGCAAACTTCGCACTAATGGCTTTAGGAGAAGAGGTATGTGATTTATTTAATGAAGATTTATCTTTTGAAGAACTCTCTATTGCTTTTCATGAATTATTTGATGAATGTAGAACTATTAGTAAAAAGTTGAGTATCTTAAAGAAAGAGCATGTTTTACTACAAAACAAGTTTGATAGTCTTCAAACTCCTCCATGCTCTAAATGTGAATATTTAGAAGCAATAAAAAATGAAAATTTGGTTCTTAAAGAAACCTTAAACAAGTTTAAGGTTGGTAGCAAAGGATTAGATATGATCCTTGCAAACAAGGGTCACGTCGCAAATAGAAGTGGAATTGGATTTGTAAAATGATTACATCAAAATCCTACCACTTTCATAAAAGGACCTACATTACATGTTTCATCTTATATAAAATGCAACTTTTGTTGCAAATCCGGACATATTGCCTACAAATGTCCATTTAGGAAAATCAGTTCGTAAAAATTAATATGGGTTCCTAAAGGAACTGTAAATGATTCAATAATGAATAACAAAACTAGTGGATCAATTTTTGAGGCACCCAAAATCAAATGGGTACCTAAAAATCATCCTCTTTTGTAGACAAACCCACAAGCTAGGAGCAAGAGATGGTATCTCGATAGTGGATGCTCAAGACATATGACTGGAGATCCATCTCATTTCTCTATGCTCACTAGCAAAGAAGAAGGGTACGTCACCTTCGGAGACAACAACAAAGGTAAAATCATTTGCAAGGGAACTATTGGTAACAAATTAAGTTTTTCTATTGATGATGTTTTACTAGTTGATGGATTGAAACATAATCTCTTGCGTATTAGTCAACTATGCGATAAAGGTTATATCGTTAGATTCGAATCGAATGTGTGTGTTATCGAAAAACCAAACAACAACATGACTATGATTGCATTAAAACAAAATAATATCTACACCATCAACCTTGATGAACTAAGTAATGAAATGTGCCTCTCCGCTCTAAATGATGATGCTTGGCGTTGGCACAAGAGATTAGGCCATACAAGTATGAAACAAATATCTAAGATCTCATCTAGAGAATTAGTACGAAGAATTCCAAATATAAAGTTTACTAAGGACAAAGTATGCGATGCATGTCAATTAGGTAAACAAATAAAAACTAGCTTCAAACCAAAAAATCAAATTAGCACCACTAGACCACTACAATTGATCCATTTGGACTTATTTGGACCAATTGACACAACAAGTCTAGGAGGAAGCAAATATGCTTTTGTAATTGTGGATGATTATACTAGGTACACTTGGACCTATTTCTTAGTCCACAAAAGTGATTGCTTCAAGTGCTTCTCAAAATTTTGTAAACTTACTCAAAATGAAAAGGGCTTCAGGATTTTATTAATTCGGAGTGATCGCGGTGGTGAGTTTCAAAACCGTGACTTCCAAAATCTTTGTGAAATTAATGGATACAATCACAACTTCTCCACTCCAAGAAATCCTCAACAAAATGGAGTAGTTGAAAGAAAAAATAGAAACCTACAAGAAATGGCAAAAACTATGTTGAATAAACAAGGTCTACCCAAGTATTTTTGGGCCGAAGCCGTAAATACGGCTTGCTACATCATAAATAGGGTTCTAATAAGACCATCTTCATAAAAAACCCCATATGAATTATGGAATAACAAAAAACCAAATATTTCCTATTTTAAAGTTTTCGGTTGCAAATGCTTCATTTTGAATGAAAAGAATGCCTTAGGAAAATTTGATGCTAAATCCGATGAAGGCATCTTTCTTGGTTACTCCTCCGTTTCTAAGGCTTTTCATGTTTTTAACAAAAGAACCTTAGTTATAGAAGAGTCTATTCATGTAGTTTTTAATGAAATTTTTGACTTAAAGAAAAATAATTTTGATGATGATCTTGGTTTTGATAATTTGAATTTAAATGAACCCCCTCCTCAAAATAGCAACTTGGATGCATCTTCTTCTGAAATTTCCTTACACAAGGAATGAAAGTATGTGGATGCTCATCCAAAGGAGCTAATTATAGGAGAAACATCAAAAGGGGTTCAAACTCGCTCTTCTTTCAAGAATTTTTGTGCCAATGCCTCCTTCCTTTCTCAAATCGAACCAAAATGCATTGACGAGGCCTTAAAAGATGATTTTTGGGTCATTGCAATGCAAGAAGAATCGAACCAATTTGAGAGGAATGAGGTTTGGAAGCTTGTTCCTAGACCTAGTGACCATTTAGTCATTGGTACTAAATGGGTCTTTAGAAACAAGCAAGACGAATGCGGTATCGTGGTTAGAAACAAGGCTAGATTAGTGGCCAATGGTTTCAACCAAGAAGAAGGTATCGACTACGAAGAAACCTTCGCTCCTGTGGCAAGATTAGAAGCCATTATGATGCTCCTTGCCTATGCTAGTAGTAATAATTTTAAACTATTTCAAATAGATGTCAAAAGTGCTTTCTTAAACAGTTTTATTTCCGAAGAAGTATATGTTGAACAACCTCCCGGATTTGAAAACACTCTTCTTCCCAATTATGTATTCAAATTGACTAAGGCTCTCTATGGCTTGAAATAAGCTCCTAGAGCTTGGTATAAAAGGCTTAGCTCCTTTCTTATTTTAAATAATTTTACCAAAGGCAAGGTTGATACTACATTGTTTATCAAACACTTTGAAAATGATTTTCTTGTTGTACAAATTTATGTTGACGATATTATTTTTGGTTCTTCGGATGAATCATTATGTGAATCATTTGCCAAATGTATGAGTCATGAATTTGAAATGAGTTTAATGGGTGAATTAACCTTCTTTCTAGGAATACAAATTAAACAACTTAGTGATGGTATATTTCTTAACCAATCTAAATACACACTAGAATTGTTAAAATGATTTAATATGAATAATTCAAAAATGATAAACACCCCTATAAGTACTTCGACTAAGTTAGATATGTATGAAAACAGTGAAAATTTCGATCAAAAAATATATAGGGGAATGATAGGTAGTCTACTCTACCTTACCGCGACTAGACCAGACATCATGTTTAGTGTTGAACTTTGCGCTAGATTTCAATCTAATCCTAAACTATCTCATCTTAAGAGTGTTAAAAGAATATTTAGATATCTTAAGGGAACTCCAAATTTAGGTTTGTGATATCCAAAATCTGATAAATTCGATTTAATAGCTTATGCAGATGCCGATTTTGGCGGATGCAGGATAGATAGAAAAAGTACATCCGGAACATGCCAATTTTTAGAACACGCACTAGTTTCTTGGACTTCCAAGAAACAAAATTCAGTTACACTATCTACAATGGAAGCTGAATACATTGCTGCAAGTGCATGCTGTGCACAAGTTGTTTGGATGAAAAATACATTAGAAGACTATGGAATTCATTTGAAAAACATTCCCATAAAATGTGATAATACAAGTGCCATATGTCTTACCAAAAATCCAATTCAGCACTCTGGAACTAAGCATATAGATATTAGACATCATTTCATATGCGATCATGTTCTTAACAATAATGTCGTTCTAGAATTTATTGATACAAAGCATCAATTAGTAGATATTTTTACAAAAGCCTTAAATGAAGACCAATTTGAATTTATTAGAAGGGAACCAGGCATGTTAAATTGTCCCTTAAAGTAAGTCGTTTGAATGTATTTTACGAAGAATGTCTCATCTTTGTTCCGTTCTTTTGTGGATTTGATTTCATCCTCTTCTTTCGATTGCAAATGATATACAACTCAATATCTCAACCTTTTCTTGAGTCAAACACTTCTGGAAATCAAGAAGGGGAAAGAAAAATTTTCTTTCCTTCTTCCGCGGCAAGACAGCGGTGGCACCGCCCAAGAGCCCTTTATAACCCGAGGCGTTAGGGCTGGCGGTGACACCGCCTCCAACCCGAGAGGAATCGCCTCTACCTCTCCCATAACCTCTCCAAAGCTCCATTCCAGCATTTAGAAGCCTTGGAAAGTGATTATTGTTGATCCAAGCTCTCTGTCTTCTAAGAAATTCTCTATAAGGTAAAATCTGAAAATTTTCATCTCTTCTTATTAGTTTATCTACTCCTTACAGTTTTATCTATCATATCTAGATAATGGCTCCTAAAAGATCAAAAGGGAAAAGGATTGAAGGAGATTCATATGACCAAGAGCTTTTTAGATCCAAAGAAGTAGCTCTTAGGTTTCCAAACTTCGAAACTTGGTGTATCCATAAGGGTAAATACATTGATCTCAATGAACTAGGACACCTAGAACCTATTAGGTGGTTTGCACATCTAGATGCCCTGCCTCTGTTACAAATAAATGAACCAGTCTATCCTAGATTAGTCAGGCTATTTTATGCAAACCTATATGTGGATGATGATAGCCTAAGTACTATTTTATGCAAACCTATTTTATGCAAACCTATTTTATGCAAACCTATTTTGATAGCACTATTTGTGAACTAATTGGAATCACTGAAAAAGATAGGGGCTGTTATTTTAGAGGTAAATGGGATGTCAACACAATCGGAGCAACTTACTCCGAAGTCGTCGAAACTATTTTTGCAAACCCTGACCTCGGCATAATACCCAAGAGTTGTGAGCACCTATTGCCCTTTAACTCTAAAATCCTTCATCATATCATAACTAGCATACTATTCCCTAAGCAATTTCATCTTGATGAAATGAGTCAAATAGAGATAAGCACCATGTATTGGATTATGACCGGTCAACATAACTATTTTGGATACTCAATTCGGCAACACATGCAAGATATTATAGCTAAAGACACTATGTTGCCATATGGAGGGTTAATCACTCGATTCCTACTTACCTATGATATTTGTATCCCACCCGATGAAGAAACAATTTAAAGTGATCGGTATAACATTATCAATAGAAATCTACTGAAAAGACTTAGGTGCACATTTAACAACGGCATATGGGTTAGGCAACCAAGAAGGACTGATCCAATTCCCCCACCAGTAGAACACCCCGAAACACCAATTCTTAGGGGAAATGTATCTCCTCCTCCTAGTCCCTTTGACACGGCACCTTCGGCTCCTGTTTCATCCTCCGAAGAACTCATGATGACAGAATTGACTCGGATCAAATCGTAGCAAGAATAAATTCAAATCCAGCAAATTGAAATTTTGAAGGAACTACGTCAAATGAATCAAAAAAATAGATGTCATATATCAGCACTGTGGCTTACCTCCAAAAGATTAATCGATGTAGTTTCTTGTTCTGTTTACTCTTTATGTGAAGTTTGAATCTTCTGATAAATAAAAACAGAACCTTTGTTTAAGATGTATTGTTAAATTCTGGATGTTTTGCTTACGACATTAATTTTGAATGATGAATTTCGTATGATTAATCTTTATGCTGACTTCTTTTGATCACAAACTGTGTGCTTCAAGTCTCATCTCCTTCTCTTTTTCTTTATTGCTGATGACAAAGGGGGAGAAATGATGACTTGCATCACTTATGCGCACTGATAGCATAACTTATATGAATTGCAAAAGTTTATCTTATATGTCTTGCTTGTCTTATTCTTTGAGTATATCGCAAGATTGGTTAATCATATCATATCATGAAATTCATGGTGAAAATCTTTATCATATTTTTTTTCTCTCGTCAAAGTAAAAATTGTCTCTTATCATTTGACTTGAAAATGATTTTCAATAGCTGAATATTATGAGAAATACGAAGGTTCGTATTTGCTCTTGCTTAATAAGACAACGATAAGTTCAACATTAGAACTTATTGATTTATGCTTGAATTCAATGGGATGGAATTCAAGTGGTATTATCTTCTCACAATATGACATAATAGATAGGGGGAGTTATGTTTAACTCCGTCATCAATTGATTGTCATCATCAAAAAGGGGGAGATTGTTGAATCTCAAATTTTGACGATGAAATCAATTGATGGGTTAATTGATCTAATCCATATTATTGAAGATGAGTGTGCAGGATTTACTATGACAATCTAAAAAATATAAAGCAAGAATACCGAAGTCAAGATGGACGATGAGAGTCCGAAGATTCGTCGAAGATGCTGTCGGAACCAACCAAGAGAAATCGGAGACTTGTCGGAACTTTCGAAAGTCTGTCGAAGAGATCGTTGGAGGTTCGCAGAGATCACCGAGAAGGCTCGGCTACTCGTTGAACTCGTCACAAGATCGGGAGCCTGCTGGGAGTCCGCTGGAAGAAACCAGAGGGCGTATCGGAAGTCCACTAGAAGAACGCGGGAAAGCTCGCCGAAACAAAACTTGACGTTGGCTGGTTAAATACTTGCTTAGGATTATGTTTTTAGGTATGTCATTTATATGTAATTAGGGTTAGGATTAAGGATTAATCTATACCTTGGTTAGGGGCCAACTGGGCCCACAAGTAACTTAGTTTGGGTTGGATGTAAAGCCCAACCAGAAACTTGTAAGACCAGGCGGTGGCACAGCTAGACTAGGTGATGGCATCGCCCTGCACCCGAGACCAGGCGGTGGCACAGCCACCAACAGGTGGTGGCACCGCCAGTACATCTGCCTGACATGACTTTGACAAGCGGTGCCACCGCCAGTCTCGGAAACCCAAGAGGAATTCAAGTTTGGAGCCCAAATTTGAATCCTCTTGGGGCCTATAAATACCCCTCTATTCTCAGCTGAGAAAACACCCCTTTGCAAAGCAATAGTTTGGGTTAAGAGCTTTAGAATAGTCTTGGTAAGTCTTGCTTTTCATATTGCTTAAGTGTTCACCTCCTCCCATCTTGTTGAAAAGAATTGTAAGAGTGTGAACCACTTGTAAAGGTTGTAAGAGGGGTATTGATACTTCCCCTACAAGATATTTGCTAGTGGAAGTTGGGAGCCTCTTCGAAGAAGGCTTCGCAAGTGGATGTAGGTCACTTTGGCCGAACCACTTTAAAAACTGCTGCGTCATCTGGTTTGCATCCTACTCTTGCCATTTACATACTGCAAACTTCTCTACTTAGTCACTATGCTTCCATACGTTTCTAAGTTATTAAGCGTCTAAAATCGGTTTCCATTGACATTGCTTTTTTATCGTACGAAAGATTTGATCAAAACCGAAGTTTTAATCCGCTGCACTAATTCACCCCCCCCCCCTCTTAGTGCCGCTCCGATCCTAACATCCTGCATTACTCAAAATACAGATTAAATCATAAACACATATCAAGTGGTTTCATCATCAAAATACGAGATTCAACGACTCGATTCTAACAGGAAGTTCACCGAGAGTTCGATTAAACAATTGACGTACAGGATAACTTAGATTACAAGTAATTATTTTAGCCTTAACTATCGTAGTTAGAACTTTAATTTAAGTTAGTTTTGGGAGAAATCCTACTAACTCAATTAGCGGCCAACTAGGCCTTTAAAAGGGCTAAATTAGATCGTTGGATCGCTCATTCAACCACTTAGAGCCACGTCAGGCACCGCTAGGGCTAGCGGTGGCATTGCTTGAGGCTCAACCTCCTATGTGGTTTGGGCGGTGGTACCATTGACAATTATTGCTATCAAGTAGTAGTACCACTAGAGCTTAGTCTCTGAGTCTCTATCAAGTGATAGTACCACCCAAATTGAGTAGTGGTACCACCCAATGTCAATCTGCAAGCTGTGGTACCGCTAGTACCCCTGAAACCCGGGATGAAATATTTTTTTGCTCCATTTTTTAAGCCATTGGGGACTATAAATATCTCACTCTTTCCTACATGAAAGAGCATGAAAGTGTGAACAAAAATCTTAAGATTTTGGATTGTAAAACTGCTAAGTGTCATCCTCCTCCCTTTCTAGTTTTGTAATCATTCAAGAAGAGGTGTGAAGCTTATAAGGGTTATCTCCTAAACCCGTGAAAAAGTGAAAGTATTATAAGAGGGTGGTTAGTCTTCACCCATTGAAGGAAGACCATTAGTGGATGCCGGTGGCCTTAACGGAGGAGGAATTGGAAGTGGATGTAGGTTACGACGACCGAACCACTATAAATATGGTGTGCTTTCTTTCTGTATTATTTCTTTCATGCTTTTCATTCTCATTACTCACTGATTTACTTGCTTACTGCCCTTAATCACTTATGAATGTTTTCAAGTTTAAACTCTTTTTCGGATACAAGCTCTATCGAATGAATTGTTGAATTAACATCAGTTTTATCGAAAGCACTAATTCACCCCCCTCTTAGTGCCAACTTGATCCTAACATATTAAACTTTTTTTCTGGGTGATTTCTAGTAAGGAGTACAATTCCATAATCAAATTATAAGTATAAGTAGGATGATTTAAAAAATATATATCTTTTTAAATTTTTTTTCAAGATATCATAATCTAAATCCCAAATCTGAAACATAAAATTTAATAATATTAAAAATATTTAATTTTCATTCACACACTATCAAATTTATAATTTATAATCATTCAATATATTACTTAATAACTCTACAAGATCGAAAGACAATTTAAAATTAATAACAATTATTTATAAATTCACAAGATCAATGAAATATCATAAATACAAAATCGATCATTCATCACAAATTTACATAAAAGATGGACACTTTAGTTTAATATTCTAAACTTCCAAACCATAATGTCTGTTACAACAACACACAAATTAATATTTTTGATAATATTGTAAGCATTAATTTTTTATAATAATATCATACTAAAATATCAAAGACTTCACATAAACTTTTAGGATTCTAACATAAGTATGAGTAATAAATTAATATGAAAATTTTATATTGTAATAAAGTGAGCTATAACACTTAGCAAGTGACTATTATACCCAAGACATAAGGATGAGAAATCATATAACGTAAGGATCAAAATATATAATACGAGTCATATTTAGCATTTCATAAGTAATATATAAATAAATCAAATTAAAAAGCATAAACTCATGAGGGGCTAATTATATATTACTCTATATAGTTAGACCTCTTTAGTATCTTGATCCATATACTAAAATAATTTATATTATAGTCACTATAGTTATAAAAGTAAAATATTTAACCTCATTTACCCTAACATCGTCAGTTTTACTGATAAAAGATACAAAACATGATAGCTTATGCATAAATGACACAAAAACGATAAGAAAATAGATAATTTCAATCGTGGTGATAAGCTAATTATAAATTATCCTCTGTAGTTAGATCTTTTTAGTATCTTGGTCCCTAAACTTAAAAAAATTATATTAAAATTCTTATAATTATGAAAGTGAAATATTTAATCCCATTTATCCTAACACCATCGGTTTTACTGATAAAATATACAACACATGCATGAATGTCATAAAAATAATGAGCAAAAAGTAATTTCAACGATGGTGGTGAATAGTGATGTCATGAATGATTGCTGTGGTGTGGTCGACGATGACGATCCAATGGTTCACTATACCGATGTTGATCCAAACATTGACGAGGAGGAGGAAAAGGAGGCATAATGGTGAGATATCTACATCAACACTAGAGTAGGAAGAGGACGAAGCTAAGGCATCTACGTTAGTGCTGTACCACTCTACCTCCTCTTCCTCCTCCAGTGAAACTCTACATCTACGGCAGCAATGGAGGGGGACAAGGAGGCAAGTGAGGCATCTGCATTGGTGCCACACTACTCTTTCTTCTCCAACGTCACTCTACATCTACGTTGACATAGAAGAAGGAGGAAGAGGTAGGTGAGGCATCTATGCCACCAACGATTATCACACCCCTCAAAATATCGATAATATTAAAAAAAATTCAACACAAATCCATCCAGGATCCAAACACACATTTGAGGTCACTAAGAAAACATTCAAGTCAAAATTTCACCTCTATAATCCACAAATTCATAAACCCTGTGCAGTTCATAAACATACAACACATCGGTCGATGATTCATAAAATCTGAACCCAACTCATAAAAATAATAACCATAACATAAATTCATAAGTGTGGGAGTCCATGCAGTCACAAAACCAACGTTTACCATACGTTCATATCATTACACGAATTAAACTTAACATTCCATAATCATAAACATAAAAGGTCCTTTAAACTTATACAATATCCACAAGTTTAGATTCACCGTCAACATTTCGTTAGATGCAGGGTGTGCTTATATAATAAATAAATATATACTAACAAAAATCTGCCCAAAATCTTTTGGCTTTCCATTGCCTCAGCCCAATCTTAACATTTAAGCAAGCGACAAGCTATCATGAAAAATTTATACAGCAACAGGGTAAGCATATAAAGCTCAGCAAGTGACTAACATATCCATGGCAAAAGAGGGTAATTTCTAAACAAATAAGGTTTCAAAATGAAAGGCAGAATATAAGAATTCATAGACGTAATATCATCAGGTGCAGAATCACAAATGTTATTTCAATCAAACATAATTGGTTCATAACAGATGGAGCATAGAGTAATTGGAGCATATCAATAGCATATGAAATGTTCCGGAGCATATCAATGACATATGGAACATTTCGAAGCGTAACAATAACAGATGAAACATTTCGGAGCATATCAGTAACAAATGAAACGTTTTGGAGCTTATCAATGGCGTATAAAATATTCCGGAGCATATCAATGGCATCTGAAATATTTCGAAGCATATCAATAACCAATATCAAACAGAAGCTCAAACGTCGTATTTGACGATGCATTCATACCATTCATATCCAAAGCATATATAGAAACACACAACCAAAGCTCTGGATATCATATCAAACATACATAAGGTGTAGTGGGATCATAGACATAATGTGATTCATCCATTTCTGAATGACTACCAGACAGAAGTCTCCCACGTCTGGGAGCTCCATCCACCCACGTCTAGGTGAAGTCAGAGGGGGCTGGCAAAGCATTGCAAGCTCTATGCATAACTCCCTCTATCATTTCTGGCAAAAGTTCACATTATCCCACAATACCAGAGTACAAAGGGTAGTATGAACAATAAATAGCACATATCGAAAGCACATGCGAAACAACAAAATATACATGTGCCTTTACGAGTCAATACGATGCAAGCACTAATCTTTCACAAATGTATTCAGATTTGAAAGGAAACGAAAGCAAGAGCACACACGGATTCCAAGCAATCATATATAGCTCAATTTAAATAAGAAGGTTAGATGAATTCAATATCCAAAGGGATGAAACTAGAATAGGCACATATCGAAAGCAAATGCGGAACAATGAGATATATATGTGCCTATATGAGTCAATGCGATAGAGCATAAACGTTACATAATATGTTTCATGAATATAAATAATTCATAGACAAGAGCAAACCAGAATTCAAATATTAATATAAGCCTCAATTGAGTGAAGGGAATTGAATGAAATCTATTTCCAAACGAATGAAAATAGAATATGCGAAATCGACCAAAGCTCGATTTCTGACATAATTTGAGAGGCACATTGAATAAATACTTTAGATTATCAATTATACTCTAATACCCTCAAGAAAGCTATTATTGAAAGATATATCAATCTATTTTCTGATGAAATAAATTTTGTACGAATTAAGATTTCCAACAAGGAGTTACCATTGATTTAGTAACCAAAAGTCAAAAACAAAATCACAGTTTTATAGAATTCATAGGGTCGGATTCAATAGATAACAGGATAGGCATTTGAATTTTAAAATTTTCAATCTATATATGAAAAGAAAGGTCTACAAGTCTAGTTTTAAATGAAGTTAGTTTGGTATAAATCAGAATTTCCAACAGGGACTTATAGGTATTTTAGTATCGAAAGGTCAGAAATTTTGATCCCTGTTTTGCAGCATCTATAGGCTCATTTGAAACAGACGTTTGGGTAAGTATTCGGTGTCCAAAATTTTCAAAATCAATGTGAAAAGAAAGATATAAGAGTCTAATTTCAAATGAACCAGGTACTACCTAAATCCACATTTGGTGCTAAAAATTATGGCTAGAAAAGTGAATAGGGGTCAGTTTACCGAAAAATTCTAAATCCATGGTTTTATATCCAACAAGAGAAATATCAGGTTCTAAGCAGAAATCTTTCAGATTATTCAGAATCAATATAAGAATAGAGACTAATATTACTATAGTATGGGGTTAGAATACTTGTCTTTGAGAATTATGACCCCAATTGGAAAGATTTTAGCAAGAAACCTCAAAGCCCCCAAATTTCTCTTCTTCTTCTTTCTCTCTTTCTCTCTTCTTCTCCCATGTAGCTGCCTTCTCAGGTTTCTTGAGAATGAAGGCAGAGAAGTATAAGCGGTGGGTTTTGTAATTTTGTACATTTTGCAATTTAGTCCTTGCATTATTATATTTACGATTAGGTCCTTAGGGTTTATATATAGATCCTTAGATTTTTTTTCTTTTTGAACCGATCCCCAAATCTTATAAATGAGTTCTTAGATTTATACTTTGGCTCTTTTATTAAATTTAAAATAGATACTTACATTATAACTAGAAACTTATACGAAAATTTAGAAACGAGGGATGTTACAACGACGAGGAGGGAGGAGGAAGAAAAGGCAAGTGAAGCATAATAGTGTAACACTATTATGCACATGTTATCACATATTGTATCTTTCATTGGTAAAACCGATGCCATTAGGGTAAATGAGGTTAAATATTTTACCTTATAACTATAGAGATTTCAATATAAATTTTTTAAGCCCAAAGAATGATATACTAAAGATGTCTAACTATAGGGGGATAATATGTAATTAGCTCACCACTATTAATTACCTATCATTTTCATATCATTCATACACATGCTATCACATACTATATCTTTAATCGGTAAAGCCGATAGCATTAGGGTAAATGAGGTTAAATATTTTACTTATATAACTATAGAGATCTCAATATAAATTTTTTAACTATAAGAATCAAAATACTAAAGTTGTTTAACTACAAGGGATAATATGTAATTAGCTTACTCATGAGTCATATTGATCATTTCATTTGATTTTATTGATATCAAATGAGCATATAGCAACATATGATCATATCAAGGTAAAAATACAAGGCATGTTCTCAAGTGTCATGTTTGATATTTCATTTGACTCATTGATAACAAAGGAGAAAATGATAACATATGAGCTTATTAATGTCAAAATATAAGGCATAATATCAAGAGCATAGTTAAAATTATCATTTTATTTATAACTATTGATATTAAAGGAGTATATATCAACATACGAGGAAATCAAGATCATAATAAAAGGTAGTAGAATCATATTTGATATTTCATTTGATCCATTGATATCGAATGAGCATATAATAACATACGAGCAAATTATGATCATAATATAAGGTATGAGCTCAAGAGGCATTGGAATTTCATTTGATTCATTAATATTAAAAGAGAATATAGCAGTGAATCAAGTTTTTAATATAATATATGAACTCAAGAGCATAGTCATATTTGATATTTCATTCATTTCATTGATACTAAATGAGTATATAGCAATATATGAGCAAATCACGATCATGATGTAAGGTATGTGCATAGGACACATATTTGATATTTCATTTGATTCATTATTATCAAATGAACATATATCAATATATGAGTGAATCAAAATCATAATGTAAGACATAAGTTCAAGAGGTATATATGACATTTCATTTGATTAATTGATATTAATGGAGCATATAGCAAGGCATATCTTTTCGAATAATACCAAAGGAATATAGATGGAATAGTGTGATCATAATTTTATCTATTTTTTAATATCCATAAGCTTCTCATGTTTTGGAGCTCCATCAACTCATGTTTATATGAGGCCATTGGGGTCAGCAAGAGTATTAAATTTCAACCATTTCTAAGTGTCATCAAGTCTCTCATAAGTTTCTTCCACCCATGTTTGATAAAGTCATTAGAGTCAATAAGAATCATAAGCTCTAGATATAACTCCATTTTTATATATTGTAAAAGTTTACATTATCTCACAAATACTATAGTATAATAAGGATGTTCCGATCAAAAAAGTATGAATGTATCATAAGCACATGTGAGACAATAAATACATACATGCAAATGTATGAAGCAAGATCAAGTTGATATAAACATATCAATTATAACAAGAATCAGTGAGTAAGATAAAAAAGGATTTTAAAGTAATAACATGAGAATTGATAAATTTGAGAATCAATATGTTTTGATAGAATCTATAAGGTAAGTTTCACTACATATTCGAATAGGCAATTGTCATCTAATTTATTCAAGTTATTATATTTGTTAGAAAAATATATAAGTTTACTCTCAAATGAAATAAGTTTTGTGTAAATTAGAGTGAGTTATAAGTAATAGGTCAGAATCATGTTATCTCTATTTGATAGAATTTGAGGATCAATAAAAATAAATATTTGAATAGAAATTTATACTTCAAATTATTCAAATAAGATGCTAAAGAAATGATACACAAGTCTAATTTTCAAAAAAAGAGATTTTGCTTGATTTAGAGTTTTATACATAATACTATAATTGAAATAAGATAAATAGGTTAGGTAATTTTATCTTTATTTGATAGAATTCAACTGATCAATCAAAATAAATATCTAGATAGGTATTTATATCTCAAATCATTTAAGTATGGTTATGAAAAAAAGATCTAAGTCTATTTTCCAAAGAAATATATTTTGCCTAAATTAAAATTTTATACAAAATATTATAGTTAAAACAAGATAAGTAAATTAGGATTCTCATAAATTTCAAAATAGTAAATTTGTAGTTCAATTGAGTTTGATACTGTTAGAAAAGGCAAAGCTCTATAAACAAAAAAAAAAAATCAGAGATAAAAATCACTGTAAGATAGAACACTTGCCTTCAAAGCTAAATTCCTAAATATGTTGAACTAATCCAAAATCCTCAAGTCAAAGCAATAAGACTACACTACTTCTTTTTCTCCTCCTTTATCTCTAGTCTTTTTCTACATTTCCTCTTCTTATCTCTAGTCTAAGATAAAAATCACTATAAGATCGAACACTACTTCGTTTTCTTCGATTCCTCTTCTTATCTCTAGTCTAAGGTAATGGCAACAGGTTACTTATTTTCTTACTTTTATTATCTAATAATTGAGTTTAGATAACACAAAAGTTACTATTGAATTTTGGATTTTGATGATGAAACCAATTGATAGTGTTTATGATCTGATCTGCGTTTTGAGTGATATAGGAAGCTTCGATTAGGGAGAGACAATTAAAGCAGGAAGAATCATGTTGGGCTGTAGTGAAACATGTCAGAAGATTGGACGTCGAGCAGGAGGATCGATCGACGTATCGGCAAAGGGCTTCGGGCCATGAGTTCAGGCATCGAGCCAAGAAGAGTAGAAATTGTGCTAAGAAAATCGGAGTTACGGAGGTCAACTGACCGATTGGGTAATAGGTCGCAAGAGAAGACGATGCACAGAAGAATCAGATGAGGCGTCGATGAACCAATGACATGCTAGACAATATTTGATTTAGCTTTATAATAATTATCTCGATCGAAGTAGGTTTTAGGTATAATTGGGTTGGAATTGGGCCAACTCAATTAGGGGCCAATTGGTGGAATCGTTAGTGGCACAATTGTTAGGATCAAGAGCGATACTAAGAGGGGGGGTGAATTAGTGCAGCGGAAAACTTTCGTGATTTCAGAAAATTGTTCGTTTCGTTTAAAATTGATTTCAACGAAAATGGTTTTGATTTAATTAGTTTCGGAGAGAAGTTGAACTTGAAAGCTTTCGTAAATTTGCAAGAAAAGATTAAGGAGGTTTGTAGTAAAGTAAACTGCACAAATGAAAAGTAAACCGGAATTTAGAGTGGTTTTGTCAAAGTGACCTACATCAACTTTCAGATTCCTCCCCTGACGAGGTCACTAGCATCCACTAAAGGCCTTCCTTTAATAGGTGAAGACCGAACACCTCTTTATAACACTTTCTCCTTTTCCCGGGTTTAGGAGATAACCCTTACAAGTCTCACTCCTCTTTCTTAGATGGTTACAAGGCTAAGAGATGAAGGAGGAGAACTCTAACTTTTACAACATTTTTATGATTCAATAATTCAAGATTAAGCCAATACTTTCATGCCTTTTTATGCAGAAAAGGGTGGGGTTTTTATAAGCCCCAATGGCTTCAAAATTAGAGCTAAAATGTGTCACATCCCCAAAATCCGGGGTATTGGTGGTACCATCGCCGCTACTGGGCGATACTACCATCGCTGATGTGACTGTGGGCGATACCATCGTCGAACAAGGGCGATACCCATGCTGGCAGCACTACTGCCGATGGTACCACTACCCAGTCTAGTTGGTACTACTGCCTATAAATCCAGGGGCATTGCCTTCCAAGCGGTGCCACCGCCGGCCATGTTTCCAGGGGCTGAATTGGCAGCTCACTTCGACCTGATTTAGCCCTATTAAGGGCCCAATTGGCCCATAATTAAGTTAGTGGGATGACTTCCTAATCGTAACTTAATTTATGCTTTAACTACGATAATTAAGACATAATTTACAGTGCTTCTTGTTCCGGTGTGTTAATTGCTCTTCTATCGAGCTTCCGGTGTACTTTCGGTGAACATCTAGCGAACTCTCGTCAATGTTTCGATGGACTCCTAGCAAGCTCCTGGACTTTACAATGATCTTCTTAGCAAGTTCTAACAAGCTTCTTTGGCAAGCTCTTGGACTTTACGATGATCTTCTTGGCGAGTTCCGATGAGCTTCTTTGGCAAGCTCTTGGACTTCTTGATTGGTTCCGACAAAACTTCTGACGAACGTCTGGACTTCCATCGAAATCTCAAACTCCCAATGAGATCTCGATCTTGACTATGGCACAACACCTGCTTTTTGTCTTACTACTATCATAGTTAATCCTACACACTTTTATCAATATATAGATTAGATCAAACAAATTACAATTGACTTCATTATCAAAATCTGAGATTCAATAATCTCTCCCTTTTTGATGATGACAATCAATTGATGATGGAGTTAACCTTAATTCCCTATATCTATATGCCATACTTGAGAAAAGATATTCTTGAATTCAAGACCTTTGAATTTAAGAAACAAACCGATAAGATAAGTTAATTAAACTTATCAATATGCACATCATGATTCCTATGATGATCTATTATTCTCAAAATATGATGCTAAGTATTCATCAAAATGATGTCAAGGTATGACATCTATTTTCAAGTATGATATTTCAAATATGAAAAATGACAAAGATAGCAATTCATCATTCTATGGCAAGATATCAATTACAAAATATCAAGTTAAGCTCTAGATATCTTATCATAACGAAAGAAATTTATTAAATAAACATTTCAAGTATATATGATGAAATACATTGCATACATTTGTCATTAATTTATCACATTTTGGTATTATTTCTCCCCCTTTGTCATCAATAAAAAAGAGAACAATTCAACAATATAAGTGTGGTAAAAAAAATCAAGCAATTTTCATACTCAAAAGTTCTCATCATTAAATGTTATCAACATTAAAACGATAGATTCCAACATTTTGCATGAAGAAGAGAAAAGAAGGTAAGGGGGGAATCCATTAATAACTAAATTTGTGAAATGATTTGAATCAAGTAAAAAATGATAAATAAGTTTTCGTTAAAACATGCTTTCATTTTGACAAAGAGAAGGGATTCATGAAAAGGATCGAGATATCCATATGAAATCAAATCCCTACGAAAATTATCACACAAATTCTTTCATTATCACACATGAGAATTCATCTTTTAAGGATTAATATATCCATTGGAATTCCTTCAATTTTCATGAGAAGAATTCATGGTAGAGGAGTATCACATGAAGGAGAAATTCACGAATAAAACTTCATAGTGAGAAGAGTATTACATCAAATCCATTTCTCATTAAAATTTCATAAGAGTGAAATCCGTGAGAGATGCATTTGTCAATGACTTCCATGAATCAAACATCAAGATATGTATAAACACTTCATGCATTTATAAAATGTTTTGTCAAAGCCTTTCATCACTACTTGCATGAGGTAATATCATTAGTGCTTGTAGCACTCAAAAGTTAAGAATCCGAAATTGTATCATGTATGATTAAAACTTCTCAATATGTAATAAGGATCATAATCATCAAAGTAAACATGATATTGCATCATTGTATGATAACATGCTCATCATTTAAAGAGATCACAACATCATAGAAACTTTCAGCATCAAAGCACAAAATTCCAACATCAAAATAAATATTTTATTGAAGCATACAACCTTATCATCATATAAAATTATCAGCACAGAATTTAAGTGAGTGATCGAAAGAATCAAGCAAGTCCGAAAATGAAATTTAATAAATTTATGTATTCGGATAAATTAACATTCATAATTCTCTTCTACTAAAATCAAATTATTCTTCACTTAAGGGCTTTGTAAAAATATCGGCTAATTGATTTTTTGTATTAATAAACTCTAAGATTGCATCATGATTATTAACATGATCTCATATAAAGTGATGCCTAATATCAATATGTTCAGTTCGAGAGTATTGAATGAGATTTTTTGTTAAACATATTGCACTTGTATTATCACATTTTATGGGAATATTTTTAAGATAGTGCAACCAAATTTTGTTTCTTGGAAGACCAAGAAATAAGTGCATATCCTAAAAATTGATATGTTCTATATGTGATTTTTTCTATCTAATCTACATCTAGCAAAATCCGTTCAACATAAGTAATTAGCTCAAAGTTCTCGGATTTTGGATACCATAATCTTAGATTTGTGGTTCCTTTAAGATATCTAAGTATTCTCTTAATTGTTTTAAGATGAAATATCTTAGGATTAGATTGAAACCTAATACAAAGTCCTACACTAAACATGATATCCGGTCTAGTTGCGGTGAGGTATAGTAAACTTCCTATCATACCCCTATAAGTTTTTTGATTAAAGCTCTCTCCACTTTCATCAATGTCTAACTTAGTGAACGTGCTCATATGAGTGTTGATAGCCTTTGAGCTATCCATATTAAACCTTTTTAGCAAATCTAAAGCATATTTTATTTGACTAAGAAAAATACTATTACTTAGTTGTTTGAATTATAAGCCTAAAAAGAAAGTTAATTCCCCCATCAAACTCATTTCAAATTCAAGACTCATACTTTTAGCAAATGACTCACATAGAGATTCATTCATGGAACCGAAAATAATATCATCAACATAAATTTGAATAATAAGAAAATTATTTTTAAAATTTTTGATAAAAAATATAGTATCGACCTTGCCTTTAGAAAAATTATTTTCGATAAGAAATAAGCTAAGTCTTTCATACCAAGCACTTGGGGCTTGTTTCAATCCATAGAGAACTTTAATCAATTTAAACATAAGATTAGGAAAATTATCATTCTCAAATCTGGGAGGTTGTTTAACATAAATTTTTTCAGAAATAAAGCCACTAAGAAAAGTACTTTTAACATCCATTTGAAATAACTTAAAATTATTACTAGTAGCATAGGCAAGGAGCATCCTTATGGCTTCTAATCGTGCCATAGGAGCGAAGGTCTCTTCATAATCGATCCATTCTTCTTGGTTGAAACCTTTAGCCACTAATCTAGTCTTGTTTCTAATCACGATACCAAATTTATTTTGTTTCTAAAACCCATTTAGTACCAATAACTAAATGGTCATTTGGCCTAGGAACAAGCTTCAATACCTCATTTCTCTCAAATTAATTTAACTCATCTTGCATTGCGATGACCCATGAATCATCTTTCAAGGCCTCATTAATGCATTTAGGTTCAATTTGGGAGAGAAAAGCGGCGTTTGCACAAAAATTTTTAAGAGAGGAACGAGTTTGAACCCCTTTAGATGTGTCGCCAATGATTAGCTCCTTTAGATGAGTATCTACATACTTCTAATCCTTGGGTAAGGATGTTTCAAAAGTAGATACATCCAAGTTGCTAGATGGAGAAAGGGTTTCATTTAAATTCAAAGCATCACAGTTAACATCATCATCAAAATTATTTTTCTTAACTTTGAAAACTTTATTAAAAATAACATGAATAGATTCTTCTATAATCAAAGTTCTTTTATTAAAGATACGAAATGCTTTAGAAATAAAAGGATAGCTAAGAAAAATTTCTTCATCGGATTTAGTATCAAATTTTCCTAAAGTATCTTTTTTCATTCAAGATAAAACACTTGTATTCAAAAACTTTAAAATATGAAACATTGGATTTTTTATTGTTCCATAACTCATAAGGAGTTTTGGTGAGTAAGGGTCTTACTAGAACTCTATTCATGACATAGCATGCCGTGTTTACGGCTTCGGCCCAAAAATATTTGGGTAGGCTATGTTCATTCAACATGATTTTTGTCATTTCTTGTAAGTTTCTATTTTTTCTTTCTACTACTCCATTTTGTTGAGGATTTATTGGAGTAGAGAAGTTGTGGTTGTATCTATTAGATTCATAAAATTCTTAGAAATTATGGTTTTGAAATTCACCACTGTGATCACTTCGAATTGACGAAATCATAAAACCCTTTTTATTTTGAACAAGTTTACAAAACTTAAAGAAATATCTAAAGCATTCGCTTTTGTGCATAAAAAAATAAGTCCATGTGTATTTACTATAATCATCCATGATGATAAATACGTATTTGCTACCTCTTAGGCTTGATGTAGCAATTAGTCCGAACAAGCCCATATGGATCAATTGCAAAGGTCTAGAGGTGCTTATTTGGTTCTTAGATTTGAAGCTACATTTTATTTGTTTTCCTAGTTGACATGCATCACACACATTATCTTTGACGAACTTGATATGAGGAATTCCTCTTATAAGTTATTTAGATGAAATTTAAGTGATTAGTTTCATGCTAGCATGACCTAATCTCCTATGCCAAAGTCAAGCATCGTCATTCAAAATCGAAAAACATATTTCATTGCAAAGATCATTAATATCAATAGTGTATATTATTTTATTTTAGTGTAATCATAAATGCATTTTTGTGTTATTTTTTAATAATACAAGCATTAGATTCAAATTTAATGATATATCCTTTATCACACAATTGACTAATGCTCAAAAGGTTATACTTTAAGCCATCAACTAACAACACATCTTTAATAGAAAAGATGGATTTGTTACCTATGGTTCATTTGCCAATGATTTTACCCTTGTTATTATCTCCAAAGGTGATATATCCTTCGTCTATGCTAGTGAGCTTAGAGAATTGAGATGGATCTCCGGTCATATGTCTTGATCATTCACTACCAAGGTACCATCTCTTTCTCCTAGTTTGTGACTGTAAACATTTCTACAAAAAAAGGATGATTTTTAGGTACCCATTTGACCTTGGGTGCTTAAAAAATCGATCTACATAGCTTATCTTGTTGTGTTGAGTCATTTAAGGTTCTTTTAAGAACCCAAATCAATTTATGTGGACTATGTTTCTTGAATAGACGTGTGCGTAACATGTCCAAGTTTGTAATAAAAGTTGCATTTGGTGTGAGGTGATACATGCAAGGTAGGGCCTTTAATAAAGGTGGTTGAATTTTGGTGAGAGCTACTCACAAATCCGATTCCCCCTTTTTTATGAACGTGACCCTTATTGGCAAGGATTATGTTCAAGGACTTGCTACCAACCTCAAATTTCTTCAAGGTGTTTTTGAGTAGCAAGCTTTCCTTTTGAAGTATTTCTAATTCATGGCATTTTGTGCAAGATGCTAAGCTATTTTCATGCTCAATCTTTACTCTATCAAAATCGCTAATAAGAGAAGCATGTTCCTTTTTCAAAGAGTTATACTTTTTACTCAAGATTTTACATTCATCAAATAATTCATGAAAAGCACTTGAAAGCTCATCGAAATTTAAATTTGCATCTAATGAACTTGTTACCTCATCTCTAATAGCCATTAGCACATAGTGATCAACTTGCTCGGTGTTGGTTGGCTCCTCTTCTTCGGAAGCACTTGAGTCGTCCCATGTAGCTTTAAGAGCCTTCTTCTTTGGTTGCCTCCTCTTTGCTTGAGGATATTCACTCTTGAAGTATCCCGGCTTCTTGCATTCATAACATATCACTTGTTCTTTCTTAGGTTCAAATTTATTTTTAGTATCATTTTTAAATTTATTTCTTTTTATGAATCTTTTGAACTTCTTTGTTAAGAGTGCCACATCGTCATGAAAGTCCTCATCACTTAAGTTTTCTTTCAAGTGGTCCTCTTGTGTTCTCAGTGCCATATCCTTCCTGTTCTTTGGAAGGGTGTCCTCAAGCTCTTCATGAGCTTTACATGCTATTTCATAGGTCATCAGTGACCTAATTAGTTCTTCAAGAGGAAAATTATTTAGATCTTTGGTCTTTTGAATGGCCATTACTTTAGGGTCCCAAATTTTTGCAAGGGATCTTAAAATCTTATTAACAAGTTCAAAATTCGAGAAACTTTTATCAAGTCCTTTTAGACCATTGACGACATCCGTAAATCAGATGTACATGTCTCCAATGGTCTCATTCGGTTTCATTCGAAACAACTCATAAGAATGCATTAAAAGATTAATTTTTGACTCCTTCACTCTACTAGTGCCTTCATAAGTCACTTCGAGTGTGTGCCAAATGTCAAAAGTCATTTCACGAATTGATACTCGATTAAACTTATTTTTATCTAATGCACAAAATAAGACATTCATAACCTTTGTGTTTAAAGTGAAAAAGTCTTCTTCTCCAACTCATTCCAATTGTTCATTAGAAGAGAAGACTTTTGAAAGTCATTTTCTACAATATTCCATAATTCGAAATCCATTGAAATTAGAAAGATCCTTATTCTAGTCTTCCAATATGTGTAATCTGTCCCATTGAACATAGGTGGACATGTAACTGAATGACCCTCTAGGTTGCCGGCAAATGCCATCTCTCTTGGGTTTAAAACCAAATGAGAGTGAACTTTGCTATGATACCAATTGTTAGGATCAAGAGTGATACTAAGAGGAGTGAATTAGTATAGTGAAAAGCTTTCATGATTTTAGAAAATTATTCGTTTCATTTAAAATCGATTCTGATAAAAATGGTTTCGATTCAATCAGTTTCAACAAGAAGTTAAACTTGAAAGCTTTCGTAAAAGTGCAAGAGAAGATTAAGGAGGTTTGCAGTAAAGTAAATTACACAAATAAAAAGTAAATCAAAATTTAGAGTGGTTCGGTCAAGGTAAGCTACATCCACTTTCGGATTCCTCCTCCAACGAGGTCATCAGCGTCCACTAAAGGCCTTCCTTCAATAGGTGAAGACCAAACACCTCTTTACAACACTTTCTTCTTTTCTTGGGTTTATGAGACAACCCTTACAAGTCTCACTCCTCTTTCTTGGTTGGTTACAAGGCTAAGAGATGAAGGAGGAGAACTCTAATTTTTACAACACTTTTATGACTCAAGAATTCAAGATTAAGCCAATACTTTCATGCCCTTTCATACAGAAAAGGGTGGGGTTTTTATAGGCCCCAATGACTTCAAAATTGGAGCAAAAAAGTGTCACATCCCCGGAATCCAAGATATTAGTGATACCACTGTCGTTACTGGGTGGTACTATCGTCGCTGATTTGACACTAGGCGGTACCACCGCTGAACAAGGGTACCACCGCTGGCAGCATTACTGCCGACGGTACCACCGCTTAGTCTGGGTGGTACTATTAAATCTTGGATTTTGATGATGAAACAATTGATAAGAGTTTATGATTTGATCTGCATTTTTAGTGATGCATGATGCTTCGATCAGGGAGAGATAATTAAAGCAGGAAAAATCATGTTGGGCCGGAGGAAAACATGTCAGAAGATTGAACGTCGGGCTGAAGGATCAGTCGACGTATCGATAGAAATCTTCGGGGCATAGATTCGGGTATTAGGCCAAGAAGAGAGGATATTGCACCAAGGATATCGGAATTGCAGAGTCAACTGGCTAATTGGGCAATAGGCCACAAGAGAGGATGATGCGCCAAAGAATCGGATGAAGCGTCGAGGGACCAATGACCATATTGGACAACATGATTAATGCTTAGTATTATTGTCTAGATCGAAGTGTGTTTTATATATACAGGATTAACTACGATAGTAAGGCATGAAGCAAAATGAAGTCCCAGAGTTAAGGACATGATTTCATTGGGAGTTTGAGAGTTCGTTGGAAGTCCGGATGTTCGTCGGAAGTTCTGTCGGAACCACCCGAGAAGTCTCGGAGCTTGCTAGAGAAGCTCATCGAAACTTGCCAAGAAGATTATCATGAAGTCTATGAGCTTGCCGGGAGTTCGCTAGAACATTGCTAAGAGGTCGTCAGAAGTTCGTCGGAAGATCGCTAGAAGCTCATCGGAAGAAACCAAGACTTACGGACTTGTTTAGCTTAAGTATATCTTAGATTTCGTAGTTAGCACGTAATTGGGTTTGGAATTGGGCCAACCCAATTATGGGCCAATTGGGCCCATGTAAGAATTGTGTTGGGCCCAATAAAAAGGCCCAAATAATGCCCCAAGAGGTGACACCGTCGTGGCATAGTCTCCGAGACTGTGTCAGGCAGTGGTACCGTCGGTCTAAGCCATGGTACCACCCAGACACAGCCTCCGAGAGGCTGCAGGTGGTGGTATCACTAGTTTTGGTGGTGGTACTATCTAGTGTCAGGTGGTGGTACCGCCAGACTAGGCGGTGGTACTACCCAGTGTAGTGTAAGTGTTAGTGTCAGATTGATACTGGTGGTGGTACCACCCAGCATAGGCGGTGGTACTGCCCGGACCTAGGAAACCCAAGATGAGATATTTTTAGGCTCCATATTTGAATCAACTTGAATCCTATAAATACCCTTCTCATCTCTGGTTAACACACACAAGCACAGAGAATTTTGTAAAGGGAAAAACGCTATAGAAATCTCTTGTGAGAATCCTCCTCTAGCCTAAGTGTTAGAATAGTTTGAGAGGAGTGAGTGCTTGTAAAGGTTGATTCCTAAACCTATGAAAAGGAGAAAAGGGGTATAAGGAGGTTGCTCTTCGCCTATTAAAGGATGACCGATAGTGGATGCCAGTGACCTCGACGGAAGAGGAATCGGTAGAGTGGATGTAGGTCACGAAGATCGAACCACTATAAATCGATTTGCATTCTTGTTCTGCTTTTAATTCTCATATTACAAAATGATTTACTTACTTCACTTGCTCATTACATTCTTACAAACGTTTTAAAGTTAAACACTTTTCGAGATCGGTTTTCAACGTATGAAGATTTCATGAAATCGACGATTTTACCGATGCATTATTTTCATTCAAAATAAAGCATTTGCAACTGAAAACATTAAAATAAGAAACATCTGGTTTTTTATTATTCCATAATTTATAGGAAGTTTTTGATAGAGATGGTCTTATTAGAACCCTATTCATGACATAGCAAGCAATATTAATGGCTTCGGCCCAAAAATACTTAGGTAGACTATGTTCATTTAACATGGTTATTGCTATTTCTTGTAAATTTCTAATTTTTCTTTCAACTACCTCATTTTGTTGAGGATTTCTTGGAGTGGAGAAGTTATGATTATATCCATTAGATTCACAAAAACTTTTGAAATTCGCCACCGTGATCACTCCGAATTGATGAAATCATAAAGCCTTTTTCATTTGAGTAAGTTTACAAAATTTAGAGAAACATTTGAAACAATCACTTTTATGAGCCAAGAAATAGGTCCAAGTGTATCTACTATAGTCATCTACAATTACGAAGGCATATTTGCTTCCTCCTAGACTCATTGTGTCAATTGTTCCAAATAAGTCTAAATGGATCAATTGCAATGGTCTAATGGTGTTAATTTGATTTTTTGGTTTGAAACTAGTTTTTATTTGTTTTCCTAGTTGACAAGCATCACACACTTTGTCCTTAACAAACTTCATATTGGGAATCCCTCGTACTAACTCTCTAGATGAAATCTTAGATATTAGTTTCATACTTACATGGCCTAATCTCTTATGCCAAAGCCAAGCATCATCATTTAAAACGGAAAAGCACATTTCATTATTAAGTTCATCAAGATTGATGGTGTAGAGATTATTTTATTTTAAGGCATTCATTGATATGTTATTATTTGGTTTCTCAATAATGCACACATTAGATTCAAATATAACGATGTAACCTTTATCACATAATTGACTAATGCTTAAGAGATTATGTTTCAATCCATCAGCTAACAACACATCATCAATTGAAAAACTTGATTTATTACCTATGGTTCCCTTGCCAATGATTTTACCTTTGTTGTTGTCTCCGAAGGTGACATACCCTTCTTCTTTGCTAGTGAGCATAGAGAAATGAGATGGATCTCCGGTCATATGCCTTGAGCATCCACTATCAAGATACCATCTCTTTCTCCTAGCTTGTGAGTTTGTCTACAAAAGAGGATGATTTTTAGGTACCCATTTGATTTTGGGTGCCTCAAAAATTGATCTACTAATTTTGTTATTCATCATTGAATTATTTATAATTTCTTTAGGAACCCATATCAACTTATGTGGGCTAATTTTCTTAAATGGACATTTGTAAATAACATGTCCGGATTTATAATAAAAGTTACATTTCAAATGAGGTGAAATATATAATGTGGGTCCTTTAATAAATGTGGTAGGATTTTGGTGAGATCCTCTCACAAAACCAATTCCACTTTTATTTGTGACGTGACCCTTGTTTGCAAGGATCATGTCCAAGCCTTTGCTACCAATCTTAAACTTGTTTAAGGTCTCTTTAAGTAGCAAATTCTCATTTTTTATTGCTTCTAAGTGTTCACACTTAGAGCATGGAGGAGTTTGAAGATTATCAAGCTTATTTTGTAGTAAGGCATGCTCTTTCTTTAATATATTGAACTTCTTACTAATAGTTCTACACTCATCAAATAATTCATGGAAAGTGATAGAAAGTTCATCGAAAGATAAATCTTCATTAATTAAATCATATCCCTCTCCTCCTAAAGCCATTAGGTGAAGTTTGCCTCCTCTTTGTTGTTAGCTTCTTCATTCTCGGAATCATTTGAGTCGTCCCAAGTCGCTTTCAAAGCTTTCTTCTTCTTTGGTTGCTTCTTCTTGACTTGGGGGCATTCATTTTTGAAGTGCCCTGGCTTCTTGCATTCGTAGCATATTACTTGGTCCTTTTTATATTCAAGTTTATTTTTGGTGTTATTTTTAAATTTGTTCTTTCTTATAAATTTTTTAAATTTTCGAGTTAAAAGTGCAATGTCATCATCACTGTCCTCATCACTTGATGTTCCTTTCAAGTGGTCTTCTTGTGTTCTAAGTGCCATATCCTTCCTGTTCTTTGGAAGGGCGTTCTCGAGCTCTTCATGAGCATGGTACGTCATTTCGTAGGTCATAAGAGACCTAATAAGTTCTTCAAGAGGAAATATTTTAGGGTCCTTGGCCTCTTGAATAACCATAACTTTTGGATCCCAACTCTTTGGAAGAGATCTTAAAATTTTAGTTACTAGTTCAAAGTTAGAAAATCCTTTACCAAGAGCTTTGAGTCCATTGATGACATCTGTGAAACGAGTGTACATGTCTCCGATGGACTCACTTGGTTTCATCCGGAAAAGTTCATAAGAATGCACAAGAATGTTGATTTTGGACTCTTTCACTCGGCTAGTGCCTTCATGAGTGACCTCAAGAGTTCTCCAAATATCAAAAGCCGAATCGCAAATCGAAATGTGACTAAATTCATTTTTGTCAAGCGCACAAAACAAGGCATTCATAGCCTTTGCTTTTAAAGCAAAAACCTTCTTCTCCGATTCATCCCATTCACTCATTGGAAGAGAAGATTTTTTAAATCCATTTTCGACAATATTCCAATGCTCAAAATCCATGGAAATAAGGAAGATCCTCATACAAGTCTTCCAATACATGTAATCCAACCCATTGAACATAGGCGGATGTGTAATATAGTGACCCTCTTGCATGCCGGAGTAAGCCATCTCTCTTGGGTATTAAACCAAATATGAGAGTAAACTTGGCTCTGATACCAATTGTTAGGATTGGAGCGGCACTAAGAGGGGGGGGGGGGGGGGGGGGGGGGGTGAATTAGTGCAATGGATTAAAACTTGTAAGTTTGAAACCAAATTCGTAAATGCGAGGAGATTTCAATTCGACAATAACTTGAGTAAGGTGAGAAGATGAAAATGAAAGCTTGCTGCATTGTAAATAACAATTTTAGAAAGGTAAGTACTCAAACATTCAAGGAACACACCAATTTAAAGTGGTTCGGTCAAATGACATACATCCACTTGCGAAGCCTTCTTCGATGAGGCTCCCAACTTCCATTAGCAAATCACTTTGAAGGAGAAGGACAAATACCCATGTTACAACTTTTATAAGTGGTTCACACTCTTATAAGTTTTCAACGAAAAGGAAGGTGGTGAACACTCAAGCAATTGAAAATAAGGCTTGCTAAAAACTTTACAATGGCTTTTGTCTCAATCTATTGCTTCTCAAAAGTTGTATTCTCTGCTGAGAATTGAAGGGTATTTATAGGCCCCAAGAGGATTCAAATTTGGGCTCCAAATTTTGAATTCTCTTAGGTTCCCAATGCTGGCGGTGCCATCGCCTATCAGTGGCGGTGCCACTGCCTGTTAGTGTCTGACACTGATAGTGTACTAGCGGTGCCACTGCCCAACCTCTCGGGTGCTCGGCGGTGCTACCGCATAGTCCAGCGGTACCACTGCCTGATCCTCGGGTTCTGGGCGGTGCGACCGCCCAGTCTGGCGGTGCCACTGCCTGGACTATTCCAGCTCATTAGTTGGGCTCCAAACTTGGCCCAAACCAGTCCAAATTCGGGCCCAATTGGCCCCTAACCAGATTATAGGATTAACTCTTAATCCTAACCCTAATTATATACAAACTATGAAGTTAAGACATAGTCCTAAGCAAATCTTATAACTGGCAATGTCGAGTTTCCTTCCGGTGATCTTCCGATACACCCTTGGATTTCTTTCGGCGGACTCCTAGCAGGCTCCCAATCTTGTGGCGAGTTCAGCGAGTAGCCGAGCCTTCTCGGTAATCTTCACGAACCTCCGACGATCTCTTCGGTAGACTTCCGAAAACTCCGACAAGTCCCCGATTTCCTCTCGGTTGGTTCCGGCAGCATCTCCAACGAATCTTCGGACTTTCAAACACCCATCAAACTTGACTCCGATAGACTTGCTTTATGTCTTCAAGCTATCGTAGTTAATCTTACACACTTAACTCAATAATATGGATTAGATCAATTAATCCATCAATTGATTTTATCATCAAAATCCGAGATTCAACACTTAAAGCCTAAAAAGGTCTCATCGCAGGTTTCCTGGGTACTGCGGTACCACCGCCGTTCCTGGGTGGTACTACCACCGTAGGTTCTGCTATTGGGCAGTACCATCGCCTGACAGGGGCAGTACCATCGCTAGCAGCATTACTACCGGCGGTATCCCCGCCCAGCCTGGGCAGTACCATCGCCTAGATTTCCTAGGGTGATGTTCCCTAGGAGTGCCATTGCCGGCCAGGGTTTCAATACCCTAGTTGGGCCTTGAATTCGGCCCAAACTAGCCCAACTTTGGGCTCAGTTGGATCCTAATAGAGTTGATGGGATGGATTACCTCCTAATCCCAACTCTAATTATGTGTTAATGACAATTCCTAAGACATAATCTATGTAAGATAAGTTTGATTTCTTCTAGTGAGCATCCGGCAAACTTCCGACGATCTCTCGGCAATGTTCCAATGGACTCCTGGCAAGCTCTTAGACTTCACGACGATTTTCTTGGTGAGTTCCGACGAGCTTCTTTAGCAAGATCCAGGACTTCTCGGTCAATTTCGGCAGAACTTTCGATGAACGTTTGGACTTCCAACGAACTCTCGAACTCCCAACAAAATCATGTTATTGACTCTGGGATTTCATTTTGCTTTATGTCTTACTATCGTAGTTAATCCTACACACATAAAAACACACTTCAATCTAGACAATTATTACTAAGCATGAATCATGTCATTCGGCATGTCATTGGTCCATCGATGCTTCTTCCGATTCTTTGGCGCATTGTCTTCTCTTGTGGCCTATTGCCCAATCAGCCAGTTGACCTCCGCAACTCCGATATCCTTGGCGCAATATCTGCTCTTCTTAGCTCGATGCCCGAATCCATGGCTCGAAGCCATCTATCGATACGTCGACCGATCCTCCGGCCCGACGTCCAATCTTCTGACATGTTTTCCTCCAGCCTAACATGATTCTTCCTACTTTAATTGTCTTTCCCTGATCAAAGCATCCTATGTCACTCAAAACGCAGATTAAATCATAAACACTTATCAATTTCACCCCCCATCTTAGTGCCAACTCGTTCCTAATAGTTGTTATCAAAACCTCATATTTCTCATTTGGTTTAACACCCAAGAGAAATGACTCTTTTCTGCTTTCAAGAGGGTCACTTTCTCATTCGTCCTCCCTTTTTCAATGGGATGGACTACATATATTGGAAAACTCGAAGGAGAGTTTCCTTGCTCATTTGAGTTTTCTTGCTTTATTTGGATTTAAACTTATGGAACATTATTGAAAATGGTTTTCGAAGGTCTTCTCTTCCAATGAACAATTGGAATGATTTGGAGAAGAAGACATTTTCTTTAAATGCTAGAGCTATGAACACTCTATTTTATGCCTTAGACAAAAACGAGTTTAATCGGGTTTCTACTTACGAAATGGCTTTCGATATATAGTACACTCTCGAAATCATACACGAAGGCACTAATAGAATAAAAGATTCTAAAATAAATATATTAATGCACGATTTTGAACTTTTTGAATGAAGCTAAGCGAAACCGTTGTTGATATGTACACCCATTTTATGGATGTTGTCAATGGTTTAAAAGCTTTTGGCAAATGCTTTTCTAATTTTGAGTTCGTTAACAAGATTTTACGATCGCTTTCTAAGAATTAGGATTAAAAAATAATGGCTATATAAGAATTAAAAAAATTTGAATACTTTTTTGATCGAATAACTTATCGGGTCTCTAATGACCTATGAAATGACGTGCAATGCACATAAAGAACTTGAGAACCACCTTTCAAAGAATAAGAAAGATTTTAGACTAAGAACAATTGAATACAACTCGAGCATAAGCTCAAGTGATGGTGAACTTGAACTCATCATTATGAAATTTTAAAAGTTTATGAAACAAAAATTAAATAATAAAAAGAACGCAACTACTTGCTATGAACGCAAGAAGAGGGATGAACTTTGGGATGAATCAAGCTTGAACTTTGGGATGAATCAAGCTCCTTCGAAGATAAGGAGAAAATTAACAAAGGCGAAATGGAAAACTACTCCTTAACGACTTTCTACAACGAGGTAAACACCTCAAACGAAACTCTCTTAGTTTACTTTGAAATTACTTGATGTTCTTCATGAGTTTTTAATTTAGTTTAAAAAAAAAATATCTAAATTTCTTTTTGAAAATTACATGTTTAATAATGTAATGACAATGCAAAAATTGGGATCATGATAGTAATTTTGAAAATGATAATGAAAATTACATATTTTATGTTCAAGGAATTAAATGTTAGATTTAAATCTAATAATAATCTTATGTATGTTTTTCAAGAAGAAATAATGTGTATTTCCGATGTTGATTGAAATCATACTTGATGTTTTAATGATGCAATAATATAATAAAATGTTAAATATAAATCTAATGCTTGTACACTTAACAAGATTAATCATATTGTTTCTCAATTTTAATTAAAGATGCTTTATGATTAATGAAATCAAGTTTCATTTGAAGTAATGATTTGATATCATGCTTAATAAGTTTATGTTTCGAATTTATGCATGATGATTTTTGAGATTTATGGATTATCGATTTTTATGATAATGAACGTAGCCTTTTTAGTTTTAAATTGTGATGTATATTTTCATACGAAAAACTTGATCATGCTTATATGAAATCAATCACTTAAAATGAAACAAATAAAAAGAAAAATATATTATTATTGGAATTAAAATGATGAATCAAATCTCTTGTTTAAAGAAGCCTTATGTTTAATGTGTTATACTTTTTTGGTCTTGATGGTTTTTATGATGAAATCTACTTTTCGATCTTAAATGATGATGTATGCTTTAACTTGGCATAAAAACTTGGGCATGCTTCTGTGAAATAAATCAAATAAAAAAGGGGGAAGAAAAATATTTTTCTTAAAGAATTTCTCAATCTCTACTTTATAGATCTTTCAAAAAAAAAGGGGGGGCATATCTGTAACACCCCTCGTTTCCGAATTTTCATATAAATTTCTGGTGATAATGTAAGCATTTATTTTAAATTGACAAAAGAAATAGAGTATGAATCAGAGGTAACTTATTTGTAAGATTTGGGAGATCTGTTAAAAAAAAAAAAAAGAATCTGAGGACCTATATGTAAACCCTAAGGACTTAATCGTGAATATGATAAAAACAAGGACTAAACTGCAAAACACACAAAATGACAAATTTCACCGTTTAAGCCTCTCTGCCTTCGTTCTTAAGGAAGCAGAGAAGGCAGCTCGTGGGTGATCAAAGAAAGAAAGAAAGAAAGAAAGAAGAAGAAGAAGAAGAAGAAAAGAAGAAGAAGAAGAAGAGAAAAAAATTGGGGTTTTTAGGGTTCTTGCTTTAATCTTTTCACTTCGGGTCAAAATTCTCAAAAGCAAGTGTTCTAACCCCATCCTACAGAATTTTTAGTCTCTGTTTTTATGTTGAATCAAAATAAATTGAAGGATTTCTATTTAGAGACTGATATGTCTCTCTTTGGACATAGAACCATGGATTTTGAAGTCTTTTTCGGTAAACTGACCCCTATACACTGTTTGCAGCTATAAGTTTTAGTACAAAATGTGAATTCGGGCAGGAACTATTTTGTTTGGAAATTAGACTCTTATATCTTCCTGTTGACACTGATTTTGTAGATTTTGGACACCGAATACTTACCCAAACATCTGATTCAATTGAGCCTATAGACGCTGTAAAACAGGGTTCAAGATTTCTGACCTGTCGATACTAAAATGCCTATAACTCCCTGTTGAAAATTCTGAATTGTACCAAACTGATTTTATTTGAAACTAGACTTGAAAATATTTCTTTTGACTTATAGTTTGAAAATTTTGGATTTCAATTGCCTGCCCTATTGTCTGTTGAATCCGACCCTATAAATTCTGCAAACCAGTGATTGTGTTTTTGACCTTGTGTTACCAAATCAAAGGTTACCCCGCGTTGGGAACCCTGTTTCATATGAAATTTGTTCCATCAGAATATAGATTGATATATGGTTCGACCATAGTTTTCTTATGGGTATTGGAGCATAATTGATATTCTGAAGTATTTGTTGATGTGCCACTGGAATTCTGTCCGAGATCGAGCTTTGGTCGATTTCGCATATTCTGCTCCGTTCCTTTGGATATTTGAATTCGTTTAACCTTCTTATTGGATTTGAGCTAAATATGATTGCTTGGAAATTTCTGTACACTCCTGTTTTTATTTCATTCCAAATATGAATACACTTGTGAGAGATTTGTTCTTTGTTTCGTATTGTCTCGAAAAAAAAAAGGCACATGCGTTCGTTGTTCGCGTGTGCTTCGATATATGTTACTTATTGTTAAAACTGCCCTCTTGTACTCTGGTGTGTGGGATTGTCGGACTTTTTTGCCAGAAATGGTAAAAGGGTATCGCTTAATACCCGGCCTGTGGGGTCCCCGCCTGTGGGATGCGCTTATTACCCGCTCTGTGGGGTCCCGCTCCGTGGGATATTCTGGACCTTTGCCAGAAATGGTAAAGGGTATGTGCTTAGAGCCTGCGATGCTCTGCCGGCCCCTCTGACTTCACCTAGACGTGGGTGGATGGATCTCCCAGGCGTGGGACTTTTTTTGTCAGTGGTCATTCAGAAATGGATGAATCACATTCGACCGAGATCCCACCACACCTTCTATATGCTTGATATGACATCCAGAGTTTTGGTGAGTGGTTTCTATTCATGCTCTGGATAAGAATGATATGATTGCAACGTCAAGGACGACGTTTGAGCTTCTGTACAATATTTGTTTTTGATATGCTCAAATGCTTCATTCATTCGATGATTTTGCTTCAAATGTTCTATATGCCGTTGATATGCTTGGAACATTTTATATGCCATTGATAAGCTCCGATATGTTTCCTTTGTTCTTGATATGCTCCAATTACTCCATGCCCCAACTGTCGGGAACCAAATATGTAAGATTGAAAGGACAATTGTGTTTCTGCTCTTAATGATATTATGTCTGAAATCGTATATTTCTGCTCTTGTATTTTGGAACTGTATCTCTTTGGAAGTTGTACTATTTTGATATGGATATGTTAGTCACTTGTTGAGCTCTTTATGCTCACCCCGTTTGTTGATAAATTTTTTCAGGATAGCATATTGCTTGCTTAAATGTTAAGATAAAATGAGGCGGTGGAAAGTTTAGAAGATTTTGGGCAGATCTTTGTTAGCATGTGTGTATTTGTTGTATAAGATACTCTGCATCTTATGAAATGTGACGATGAATCTAAACCTGTGGATTTTGTATAAGATAAAGGATCCCTCATGTATAGGATTTTGGTATGTTAAGTTATATTCGTGTAATGATATGATCTTATGGTAATCGTTGGTTTGGTGACTGCATAGACTTCTCCATTTGTAAATTTATATTGTGGTTATTATTTTGATGAGTTGAGTTCTGATTGTATGAATTATCGAGTGATGTGTGGTATGTTTATGAATTGCACAGGGTTATGAATTTGTAGACTATAGAGGTGAAATTTTGATCTGAATGTTTTCTTAGTGACCTCAAATGTGTGCTTGGATCCTAGGTTAGTTATGATGAAGATTTTAAATATTGTCGATATTTTTGAGGGGCGTGACAATATCTATGAATGAATGTTTGTTATTTTTTTTTTCATCTCTTGAAAATGTTTTTGAGTTGACAATTTGAATTTGAATGTGCTTTATCTTGATTTTTTGAGATTTATAACTTGAGATTTCTTATGCATGAATCAAGATACTGAATCATTTGATCTCTTATGTTTCTTTTTGCTATTTATGAAAAGAAGAGATTTAATGAAATAAATCATGTCTTGTGACATTCATGATTTGATATTATTATCTTTCATTACATGATGTATAAATTCCTTTGTATTTGTGGTTGTAAACCTCATGTTATAAGTAGAGTATTGATGTAAAAATTGTATTCTTCCACTCTACTTCTTCCTTGTTTACAATAACAAAGGGTAGAAAGAAATTGCTAGCTTAAATGAGAAACTTAGACATGTTAGATCTTCCAAATGCATAAAATCATTTTATACATTTTCCGGATTATGATCTTGATCTCTTAAATTTTATACTTGATCTTTCATTTTTTATGATTGAAACATTGATGATATGAATGCATGAAATACTCATAATATTGTTTTGATACTCTAAAATGATATAAATTTGCTAGCTTATGAGTATCATGTATGATATGATGATTGATTTATTTTTAGTATCATGCATAAAGTAAGGATAATATGTAAAGTTTTAAAATTATGCATGTTGTAAATTGAAACTATAATGATGCACAAACATATTGAAATAATGATAGAAACAATAATGTAATTATGAATGATGATTTGATATTATGCATGCAATACTTCAACTTATGATAATGATGCATGCAATGATAAAATATTCAGGATGAAAAATTATTTTGAAATTCATAACTTGATTTTTCATCTTTGATTATTCATCCTTTGTCATGATTTGAAAACTGTTGTAAAGGGAAAAAGAGATACAAAATTATATTATTCCCTTCTTTTTAACAATGACAAAGGGGGGGATAGCTAGCTTGCAAGTCCATAAAAACTTGCTTGCTTACTTGCACGTCTAAAGAGAAGATGCAAACGTGTAACATCCCTCATTTTTTAAAATTTTGTAAGGGCCAATTTGTAATATAGGGATCTAAATGTAAATATTAGAAATGTAATATGATTTATGAAATATTTTCATTTAAAGTAAAAAAAAAAATAGTGGACATGTGTTACTTATGTTTGGTGCTACTTATGTTTGCTCTAAAGATGACACCTAGCCCCTTTCATGCATGCATGACACCTTGCAACCCTTGTATTAGCCAAACCCAAGTAATTAGAACAATTAGATGAGATATTAAAGAAAGAAAACTTAAGTTTCTGCAACCAACGTTAGTTTAAGAAGAGAAGGGAAGAAGAAGAAGAAGAAGAAGAATAAGAAAAGAAGAGGAAGAGGAAGCTTTGCTTGAGGTTTTGCATCAACTCCCCACATTTGGGAATCAAACTCTTCTAATGCAAGTATTCTAACCCCATCCCACAGTAATCCTAATCTCTAGTTTCATCTTAATCTTACATAATTCGAAAGATTTCAGCTTACAACCACACATTTCTTTCGTTTTGATACAAAGCCATGAATCTGTAATTTTTTGATAATATAACCTCTATGTATTGTTTCGGACCTAACTTTTAGCACTAAACTCTGATTTAGGCAAAGCCTAATCCATTTGAAATTAGACTTAAAAATATTTATTTTTATACTAAGATTGAATAATTTGGAGTTTAAATGCTTACAATGACTTCTATTTCAATTAACCTTACATATTCTACAAAATAGGGACTGTAATTTATGACCTCTTATTACTTAACTACTTATAACTTTCTGCTGGGAATTCAGATTTATGCAAAATATGATTTATTGGAAACTAGACTCAAAACCCTTTCTGAATTTACCTTATTTGAAATTTATGGAATACAAATGAAAACTAAAAATATCTGTTTGCTTCGACCCTATGGATTCAGTAAAACAAAGCTGATATTTTCAGACCTTCTGCTACAAAATTATTTGTAACTCCCTGTTATAAACTCCAATTCTTACAAAACATAATTTACCTAAACCTAGATCGAGACAGATTTCAAATGACACCTATTTTGTTTAAATTAGAGTATAATTGGTTATCCAAATAATTCATATAATCTTCCTCTCAAATTCTGCCAGAATCGAGATTTGGTCGATTTTGCCTCTTATTGTTTCTTCTCTTTGGAAATTGATTTCGACAAAAAACCCTTACTTTAATTGAGCTTTAAATTATTGCTTTGAATTCATATATACTTTTGTCCTTCAATTATTTGTACACCTGCAGCTATCATGTAAAGTTCATGTTTGCATTGCAATGATTCATATAGGCACATGTATTTCGTTGTTCCGCATGTGTTTCCGATATGTACCAACCTTATTGTTCATAATGCCCTTTTGTACTCCAGTGTTTGCGAGATTGTCTAGACCTTTGCTAGAAATGGTAAAGGGATTATTTGGACTTTTGCTAAAAATAGTAAAGGGATTGTTTGGACCTTTGCTAGAAATGGTAAAGGGTATGTGCTTAGAGCCGACGATGCTCTTGATTATATTTGAGATCCCACTTCACCTTCTATCTATTTGACATGATATCCAAAGCTTTGGTTATATGTTTCTATGTGTGCTTTGGATAAGAATGAAATGTATGTAATGTCAAATGTGACGTTTGAGCTTTTGTTTTATATTTATTCTTTGATATGCTCCGAAATGCTTCATCTACCATTGATATGTTCAGAAGTATTTCGTTCGCCATTGATGTGTTCCGAAATGTTTCATAAGTTATTGATATCTGAAAAGCTCCTTACATCTTTGATATGCTTTGAAATATACCATATGTCATGGATATGTTCCTTCTACCAATGATATGCTCCAATTAGCCCTTACTCCATTGTTATAAATAAAACAAGCTTTGAATGAAATGACATTATAACTCTGCATTTGTCGAGTGGTTATCTTTGAACTCTTGTATCTCTACCTTATATTTTGAAACCTTATTTATTCTAAATTATCCTCTTTGCTATGGATATGTTAAGTCATTTGATGAGCTCTATGTGCTCACCTCGTTGCTATATAAATTTTTCAGGATAGCTTGTCGCTTGCTAGAATGTTTAAAACGAGTTGAGGTAGTAGAAAGCCAGATGATTTTGGGGCAAATCTTTCATACTTGATAAGTTGATGTTGTATAAGTTCCTTTTGTGTGAAATGAAATATCAACGATAACTCTATATTGATGTGTCTTGTAAATATTTGGAACATACCACTCATGTCGAGATTTTGGGAATGTTAAGTTTAAACTCTGTAATTATATAAACATGTTGTACATGTTGGTTTTGTGATTATATAGGCGACTACGGTTGCTACCCAAGGGGGGGGGGGGGGGGCTTGGTTAGGGTTGTGGCTGGTGCTAGTCATAGGTGCCCAGCAAGCAAATCACGTGAGTGATGACACATGTGACTTGATACATAATCTTTTTGCTTATTATATTTTGGCGTATATCACTTTATAACTATTGCATAAATGCATATATATATTGTGATGTCCTTGGATTTGTGCAATGGGAATCGGATCGTGATGAGATCACGATAATGAGATCGATTCACCTTTAAACACATATCCTAAATAATCCCGGTCATAGGTTACTCGAGAGGGACATCGTGATAACCGGATAGACTGGTGTGCTGTATACCCGTCCATATGATGGATGCAGCTGGTCTCATAGCAGCTCGTGTAGGGACACTAGGGATATAGTACAGGTGCTCATTGGAGAATGAGTTCATTGATTGATCCTTTTACGGAATCTTTGGATGGTTGATGATGCCTTATTGTCGACGGCGATTCCGTAGTCCTAGTGGTGTATATCGATCCTTAGACTTGAGACACCAAGGATGTCCTGTATGAGTGCTCCACTCTTTGTCTGGGACTTATAGGTTTGGCTGTCCCGGATCTAGTACTGTACCCTGGTCATTGGGAGTGGTAGTCGACCTTCACGAGGGCTATTGAGTGTCGATAGAGGATCATCCACTCTCGGCATCATGAGAGGAATATCCCATGTGTTCTTGCTCAGACAAATCCCCGGCCGGGGTCATTCGGGGTTGAGAGAGAAAGAGTTCTCAGGAGAGGCGAGACTTCGAGTAGAAACCGTATGGGTCGACAACACCATACTCGATATCTGGTCTCCGGGATATTAGATGGATGAGGGACTATAGGTACATGGTAATCGAGGACAGACAGGTCCAATGGATTGGATTCCCAGACGAAATGTGGGGGGATTACATTAGTAGCCTAGAAATGCGTCCAGAGTCGATGAGTCAGTGAATTATTATAGAGATAATAATTCATTGAAGTTAGAAGGAGTTTCGACGGTATGACTCACGGCCAGCTCGATATTGGGCCTAGAGGGTCACACACATATGGTAGGCATTGCGATGAGTAGAGGTTCGGATATGAGATATCCGACGGAGCCCTTGTCTTATTGGATGCATATCCAATACCCACTAGGGAAGGACCCATTAGGGTTTGACACGGGATCTCTATAAATAGGAGGGATTCACAGCCTCATAGGCTAGAGTCTTTACTTGCCTTTCCTATTCTCCTCTCCCTCTCCACCTCAGAGGCTTGGAGTTTTGAGGAGGGTCGTCGCAACCCTGCTGTGTGGATCACCGCTAGAGAGGAGGATGCTTGACCTCCTTCACCCTCTCCTAAGGATCTGCAAGGAAACAAGGATATACAATCTCCCTAGGTAACACAATCTCTATACGCAGTTTTGTGTTTTGCAGATTTTTGCGCACCAATCTTTCATGACGACGACGAACATCTTTTTGGGAATCGGGGATTTTTGTTTTCTTGTTCTTCCGCTCAGCATATGATGTCGCCCCCAATGATTTCCCTACAGTGGTATCAGAGCCAGGTTGTTCGTGCGAATGATTGGTTTTGAACTGCGTGTGTTGTGTTTAGGAAGAATATTGACGTCAAAATCATTGACGCAAAAGCGTGGAAGGGCAGCAACAGTTGCCGCCCTCGATCTGCATGCCTGCAGCCACCTGCAGCAGCAGCAGCCATGAGCCAGGCACCACCACAAATCGCGGCATGCATAGCCGCTGATGCTCGCAGCAGGCTGGCTTGGCCGGGTGGCCCATGGGTAGATGGTAGAGGCGCTTCCCCGTGACCCATGGGCAGAGGCGCCATGGGTAGCGGCCGAAATGAGGCACATAAGGTAGAAGGGCGCTTGTGGCCGCTGCTCCCACCGGCAAAAACCTCAGAGAGGCGGCCTAGGTAGGTAGCACCCAAGATGCGGCGCCGCCTGCCTGGCAGAACCATCCCCATGAGGGCTGGGCGGCGGGGGGGCGCCCACCTCTGGCAACGCGCCCCCAGGGGTGGTGGCGGCAAGCAGCAGAGGGAATTAGGGTTTTGGGCAAAAGGATAGTTTTGCCCCTGTGAATTTGAGAAATTCCAATTTCTATCTTTTGTCCAAATTATGAAAATACCCTTAGGAATTGAGAAATTCCCTACATGTCCCTGATTTCAAAAAAATATTAATTAATTAAAAGGTTTAGTTGATTATTATTTTTATTATTATCTAGTAGTCCTACATGATGATGATTATTTATACATGTGATGTATGATGTGTGGACGGATGATCATGGACCGTGTGATGTGTGTACTTGTGATTATTATTATTGAGGTCTGCGAACCTCCATTATATTTCTCGTTTATTGTCGGGCCTGCGTGCCTATGATTAAGTTAATAATCACATGAGGAGGCGCAGCAGGGAGCGTGGATGCGATAAGCGGGACCCACGAGAGGCGGACGATCGTGATGCATGGAGATGCATCAAGATGTCGACAGAAACCGATGAGGACGAGATGGACGATCACGTGGGCATGTAGATGCACCGTTGCACACATAGATCTTGATGTGAGTGATTAGGCCTCTTGGCTCGGGCCTAATCATATTAGGGTTGTGGTCTATGATCATCGATGTGATTGCTTATACACATACTAGATATGTATATATATTTGCATGCGATGTAGATATATATTAAATATGTATATGTGTGACATGTCATATTAGGAGACCAAATTATAGAAACATCTCGATAATATTAAGTCGGTAAACGTGAGGCAATTAGATTGACCCACGTGGCCTTCCATCGTTATGAGTAGGAACCGATTCGGTGTAGAAGTTGAGTTGGTCGAGTCCCTCGAGACTCACCTATATCGCGATTCGCTATCTTGCTTACGACATAGAGATGTCACCGGTGACCGAGGACATGGTATGCTTGGTCGAGTCCCTTGAGGGTATATCATCAAATCGGACTCATCTTGTAACGAAGGTGTTGACTTAACCGAAGCATCATGGTTGGTCGAGTCCCTCGAGGCCATGGTGATTCGGAGGCGAACAGGACGGGAATCACAAGGAGTTGTGATTGGCAAGAGTTGCCTACCTTTTAGGCTTAGTGTGATTGGTCGAGTCCCTCGAGGTTACACTAAGACGGTTGATTGGATCCCGATCCCCACTAGAAGTTCATCAAGACTTCCGTTTCACGTCTTTGAGGGTGTCGCGTGACTCGTTAGTAAAATAGTGGGAGCATATTAAGATAGAAGTCCATATCTTGATAGTTTATTTCTTGCAAAATCTGCATGTTATTCATTTCGCGCTACATCTTTATTTTCAGAAAATGTCGTTTTTCAAATCCCTTACATTGGCATACTTGATGTCAACCGCCTTATTGGTCCAAATTATACAGATTGGCTCCGTAACTTGAGAATTGTTCTCACAAATGGAGAAAATCATGTACGCCCTGATATAGTGATGCCTCTTGAAGAAGAAGGGCAAGCGAGGATGAGATTGCTCGCCACGTGAAGTACATTGATGACTCCACTCTTGCTCAGTGCTATATGTTGGGCTCTATGACTCGAGTTCTGAGACAACATGAAAAGATGGATGCAGATCCATTCTCCTACATGTCCGAAAATTGTTTGAGGAATAGGGAAGGACTCAACGATATGAGATATCCAAGAGCCTTTTCAGCTAGGATGACTGAGGGGACACCGTTCAGAACCATGTCCTAAAGATGATTGAGTGGATAGAGAAACTCTGTGTCTAGGAATGGTCCTAGAGGATAACTTGTGTGTGGACATTGTGCTTGATCCCTACAGATTCCTTTTCACAGTTCATAATGAATTTTAATATGAGCAAGCTTGAGGTGACTCTCCCAGAGCTCCTCAATATGTTGAGGGAGGCAGAGAGTACTATTAAGAAAGAGAAGCCAGTTCTCTACACTAGTGAGACCGAGAAAGAAAAGGAAAGCGAGAAAGGTCCCTTAAGAAGGGAAAGGGCAAGGGCAAACAAGGTAAAGCAAAGGTTGCTAAGAAAGACCCAACAAAAGGACAAAGGCCAGTGCTTCCACTGTGGTAAAGATGGGCATTGAAGAAACCGCAAAGAGTACTTTGCAGAAAGGGGAAAAACAAAAGCTTGATGAAGCTTGGTACATTCATGATGATCTCCATTTGTGGGACTCTTATGATAACACATGGGTATTGGATACGGTAGTGCTTATCATATATGCAATTCGTTCTGTGTTCGGCAAGGCCTAGGAGACTATAGAGAGGCGAGATGGACCTCAAGATGGGTAATGGAGCAAAAGTTTCTTTGTATTAGTTGTTGGCGAGGTAAGCCCTACATCCGCCTAGTGGAGCTTTTATTGCATTAGATGCATGTTATTTTGTTCCTTCTATTATCAAAAACATTATCTCCATTTCATGTTTAACAGTTAGTGGATATAAATTTGTTTTTGAGAACAATGGTTGTTCGATATTATTAGATGATAAGATCATCACGAAAGGAACATTGCATAATGGTTTATTTATGTTAGACACCACTCCACATATCATGAATGTAAATGTGTCCAAAAGGAAATGAGATGAGTTGAACAGTGCATACCTGTGGCATTGTAGGCTAGGTCACATCCATGAAAGAAGGATTCAAAAGTTGCTAAATGATGGATATCTAGATCCATTTGACTATGTGTCATATGCGACTTGTGAGCCTTGCATTCGTGGAAAATTGACCAAATCTCCATTTAGTAGAACTGGAGAGAGAGCCAATGAGTTGTTGGAACTCATACATAGTGATGTATGTGGACCCATGTCAACTCATGCCATTGGAGGTTACTCCTACTTCATTACATTTACTGATGATTTCTCAAGGTATGGATATGTGTACTTAATGAAGTACAAGTCTGAGGCCTTTGAGAAATTCAGAGAGTATAAGAATGAGGTGGAGAACATTTGGAAAGAGTATCAAAACTCTTGATCAGATCGAGGAGGTGAATACTTAAGCACAGAGTTTACTCAGTTCCTCAAGGACCATGGGATATTATCCCAATGGACACCTCCTTATACACCTCAGCTCAATGGTGTCTTTGAAAGGAGAAATGGTACATTATTAGATATGGTGCGGTCCATGATGAGTTTAAGCTGACCTACCCATCTCATTAGGGATATGCCCTAGAAAGCCATGACTTACCTTTTTGAACAGAGTTCCAACTAAGTCGGTAGTGTCTACACCATATGAGATATGGAAAGGGAAGAAGCCTGATCTTAAGGTTGTTAAGATCTGGGGCTGCCCTGCCCATGTTAGAAGACACAACCCGATAAGTTAGAATCAAGGACAGAGCGATGCAAATTTGTGGGATACCCAAAGGAAAACTTGTGGGTATTATTTCTATCATCTCGAGGACCAAAAGGTCTTTGTAGCTAAGAGAGCAGTGTTCCTTGAGAAGGAACACATTCTTGTGAGACAAGTGGGAGAATGATAGAATTGAGCGAGGTTGGAGAACCAAGCTCAAGCACCACTCTGACCTGAGTCTGTGCGTTGGGGTACCTAATACACAAGTATTAACTTTTGGCAGGTCGATAGAGTATCCCATCCTCCCGAGAGATATGTGGGACATATTAGAGCAGAGGATGTAGAGGATATTGATCCTCAGGAGACCTCTGACGGAGGCTATTATGAGTATAGACACCGGGAAGTGGAAAGAAGCCATGAATTCGAGATGGATTCTATGTACTCCAATAAGGTTTGGAACCTAGTTGATGCGCCAAGGTATTGTACCCATCGGTTGCAAGTGGATCTTTAAGAAAAAAAGATGGGAGTAGATGGAAAGGTAGAGACTTATAAAGCAAGGCTAGTGGCTAAGGGGTATCGTCAAAGGCAAGGTATTGACTACGTGAAACTTTTCACCAGTAGCAATGCTAAAATCCATCAGAATTCTATTGGCTATTGCAGCACACTATGATTATGAGATCGACGGATGGATGTGAAAACCGCATTCCTCAACGGGAACCTCGAGGAGGAGGTGTATATGATGCAACCTGAGGGATTAGTGTCCAAGAACTGCCAGATAAGGTGTGTAGGTTGCTTAGATCCATTTATGGACTAAAAGCAAGCTTCGAAGTTGGAACATAAGATTTGATGAGGCAATCAGATCTTATGACTTCGTTAAAAAACGAAGATGAGCCTTGTGTATACAGAAAGGTAAGTGGGAGCGCTATCACCTTTTTGGTGTTATATGTGGATGACATCCTCATCATTGGGAATGACATAGGAATGCTATCTACAGTAAAGGCTTGGTTATCTAGACACTTCTCCATGAAGGACTTAGAGGAAGCATCTTATATCTTGGGGATTAGAATCTATAGAGATAGATCCAACAGGATGCTTGGCTTGTCCTAGTCCAGGTACATAGAAACTATTGTCAAAAGATTTGGCATGGAAAATTCTAAGAGAGGTCTCATACCGATGAGACATGGGATATCGCTTTCTACGAATATGTCCCCAAAGACTCCAGAAGAAAGGGCGAACATGGATATGATACCTTATGCCTCAGCAATAGGGTCTATCATGTATGCCATGCTATGTACTAGGCCCGATATAGCGCATGCTCTGAAAGTGTCACGAAAGGTGTAAAGCGGATCAGCTTGGAGCACTAGAAAGCAAGTAAAGTGTATCCTTAAGTACTTGAGAAGGACTAAGGATCTTTTTTACTAGTATATGGAGGTAATAGCCTTAAGGTTGAAGGCTACACTCGACTCAAGTTTTCAGTCTGATGTCGATGATAGCAAGTCGAATTCAGGGGTATGTATACACCTTGAATGGAGGGAGCAGGCTTTGGAAGAGTTCCAAGCAAGATACCACTGCTGACTCGACCACGAGAGGTGGAGTACATTGCTGCATCGGATGCAGCAAAGGAGGGAGTCTGGTTGAAGAAGTTCATCACAGATTTGGGAGTCGTTGGGTAGTGAAGAGCGATCTCCCTATATTGCATAACGGAACAATTGCTCGCCGAAAAGGAACCTAGGTCTCATCGTAAATCTAAGCATGTTATGAGGAGGTTCCACCTTATCAGAGAGATCGTGACCCGAGGAGATGTAGTAGTGGAAAGAGTTCCATCCGAAGATAACATTGTAGATCCACTGACAAAGCCGTTGTCTCATTTTGTCTTTGAGCGTCACAGGGGTCTGATAGGGATCAGACACATAGGTGATTGGCTTTAGGTCAAGTGGGAGATTGCTAGTCATAGGTGCCCAGCAAGCCAATCACGTGAGTGATGGCACGTGTGACTTGATCTGAGAATCTTTTTTGCTTATTATATTTTGGCGTATATCACTTTATAACTATTGCATAAATGCATATATATATTGTGATGTCCTTGGATTTGTGCAATGGGAATCGGATCGTGATGAGATCACGATAATGAGATCGATTCACCTTTAAACACATATCCTAAATAATCTCGGTCATAGGTTACTCGAGAGGGACATCGTGATAACCGGATAGACTGGTGTGCTGTATACCCGTCCATATGATGGATGCAGCTGGTCTCATAGCTGCTTGTGTAGGGACACTAGGGATACAGTACAGGTGCTCATTGGAGAATGAGTTTTGGGCAAATTAGACAGGTACTGGATATCAAAATCATTGATGCAAAAGGGATGTAGTAGTGGCCAAAGGCTGCTTGCAACCTTAGCCATCTGTGTGTAGGCGGTTGGCAGTTGACGACGGTAGGCCGCTAGTGGTGGCTACATGGGCATGTTAGGATCGTTTTTACACTAATAGGGGGGGTGAATTAGTGCTTTCATAAAAATATTGAGTATTTAGAAAAATTATTTCCATAAAATCATATCAAAAATGTGTTAGAACTTAGAAAAAGTATAAAGTGGAGTGAGCAGCCAAATCCGTAAGCAATATAAAGGAAAAAGGCAAAGAAGAGAAGGCACATGTTATGACTCTAGCTAAGAGAGTCCTAATTAAATTTAATTGAAAGGGGCATTCATGTAAAACCTACCTAGCCGACCCCTATTAAAGAGGTGAAGAGGCTGGCTAAGGTTAGGGTTAGTTGGGAGGTTGCTTCTTAGAGTATGAGTCTTATTAGGAGTTGGTTAGAAGTAAGAGTCATATTAGGAGTTAAGGTTTAGAAGCCCTATAAGTAGTCATGTATTCATCCTCTTTTGATAAGCAATAGATGAATCTTCTTAGCAGCCTTTGAGCAGTCATGTAGTTAGTAGGATTTCTCCTAAAACTAACTTAAATTGAAACTCTAACTATGATAATTAAGGCTAAACAATTATAATGCAAGCAATCCTAGTTGTCCGCACGTCAATTATTCATGCGAACTCCCATTGAAACTTCTAGCGATCTTTCGACAAGCTTTTGACGAACTCCTGGTGAGCTTCCAATGCATCATTTGAACCTTCGGCATATCCCCCAATTCTTTCAGCTTGATACTCAATCTTTAACTCAGCCCATATGTATTCTTGCTCAAACAAATCATTAGTCAAAGTCATTTAGATTGAGAGAGAAAGAGTTCTCTAAGAGAATCCGATTAGAGGGAGACTCGAGTAGAAACCATATGGGTCTGATAACACCATGCCCGATATACTATCTTTGGGATATTAGATAGATGATGGACTATAGATATATGGTAATCGAGGACAGATAGGTCCAAAGGATTGGATTCTCCTATATCGTCTGGGGACTGCGACATAGTGGCATAGTGTATTCGCAATCGATGAGTTGAGTGAATTATTATGGAGATAATAATTCACTGAGCCAAAAGGAGTTATGATAGTTATGACTCATAGCCAGCTTTATATTGGGCCTAGAGGGTCACACACATATAGTAGGTATTGTGACGAGTAGAGATTCAATTATGAGATATCCGCTAGAGCTCCTATCTTATTGGATATCCAATAAGCCCTTGAATTATTGGATCCCATGGATAAGATCCAATAAGAGATTATTGGGTAGAGACCCACTAATCTAAGAGGCTTGGGTAATTGGATGAAAATCCAGTACCCAATAAGACAAGATCCATTAGGGTTAACTAAGGGCCTCTATAAATATGACGGAACTAAAGGCCCATAGGCCCGAGCTTCCTAGTAGCCACCTCCTATTCTCCTCTCTCCTATTCCTCCTAAGATAGCAGGTCTGGAGATTTGAGGAGCGTCATTGCAGCCCTGTTGTATGGATCACAGCTAGAGAGGAAGACGTTTGACCTCCTTCATCTACTCCTACAGATCTGTAGGGATTTAGGGATATACGATCTCCCTAAATAATACAACTATCTCATACATAGTTTTCTATTTCGTGGGTTTTGCGCACCAATCTATGCACGACAACAAACACCTATTCAGAAATTTAAGGTTTTTATTTTATATTCTTTCACTGCGCATGTGATGTCACCCCTAGATTTCCCTACACATATACCATATGGAGATAAGGCAAACTTATATTCAAAAGGAATCATAACATTTGAATTCAAGTTAAAACAATTTTGATTATAGTGATCAAATGCAATATATTATATCAAAATTTCATACATTGTGCTTCATTATAGTTTCAAATTATCAAAATGTAACATGTACAATTTCAAAGCATTACAATTCATCATTACTACATGCATGATACCAAAAATAGATCAACCTCACTTTGGGCATAACATACATGATTCTAAAGCACTCATCATTTCATGCATGAAACCAAACTTAACATCATTTTAGGCATAACATACATGATACTAAAGCATTCATCATTTTATGCATGATACGAAAAATAACTTCATTTTGGGTATAACATAACATCATTTCGGGCATTACATATATGATACTAAAGTATTCATCATTTTATGATACCAAACATTCATCATTTCTCTCCCTTTGTCATCAACAAAAAGGAGAAACATTCAACAAATATTTGAACCATATACGTAAGTTTTACATCACTTTAGAACATGCAAGCTAGCAAGTTAAGCACAATAGGAACATTTTAGATGTGCAATATAGCAACTTTTGCTTCTTGACATGGGCAAGTTAGCACTTCTCTTTAGATGTGCAAGCACTTTTGATTCTTTTGAGATGTGCAATCTAGCATTTTTTCTTTTCTTGATATGCTAGCTAGTTTCTTTCTCCCCTTTGTCAAAAAAAAAGAAGAAGAAGAAGGGAAAAATTCATTCATCACATAAAGAAAAGAATCAAGTCATAAGTTCCGAATGTCCAAAAGTCATCTCATAAATAGAAAGTTTATGAAATGATAGTTTATGAATCAAGTCATAAGTTTCGAAAGTCCAAAGTTCATCTCATAAATAGAAAGTTTATGAAATGATAGTTTATGAATCAAGTCATAGCTAGTTTCTTTCTCCCCTTTGAATCAAAAGTTTTTGTAATAGAAAGAAGAAGGATTCATATGGAAATAATCATCTCATAAAAGATCAAGTGTACCAAAAGTCTATGAATAATTTTTTTACTTTTGTAAGAAGGAGGAAGGATTCAAAGAAATGATCATCTCATTAAAGATCAAGTATACCAAAAGTCCATGAATAAATTTTTGCTTTTGTAAGAAGGAGGAAGGATTCAAGGAAATGATTATCACATAAAAGATCAAGTATGCCAAAAATCCATGAATCAAATCTCTTCTTTTGTGAAATGCAAGATGAAGAAATGAAGGAAATGATCTCGATTTAAAAGAAAACTCAAGTTATGAAAAACCAAAAAATCCAAAAAATGTATAAGAGGACTTCATGCATTAGCAAGATTTAACATGTCTAGTTCTCTTATGATAAAATCAAATTGTTCCTCATTCAATGGTTTTATAAAAATATCAACTAATTGATATTTTGTATCAATAAATGCTAGAGATATATTATGATTATTAACATGATCTCTAATATAATGATGTCTAATGTTAAAATGTTTAATTCTAGAGTGTTGAGCAGGATTCTTTGTTAAACATACTGCACTAGTATTATCGTATTTTATAGGAATGTTTTTTAAATAAATTGTATAGTCTTCTAAAGTATTTTTCATCTAAATAACTTGTACATGCACCTATTGCTATATATTCATCTTCAGCTGTAGATAATGCAATATAATTTTGTTTCTTGGAAAACCAAGAAACAAGTGCATGACCTAAGAGTTGTTATATTTTTGATGGACTTTTTCTATCTATTCTATATCCAACAAAATCAACATCACCATAAGCAATTAATTCAATTTTTTTTAATTTTGGATACCATAATTCTAGATTAGGAGTTCCTTTTAAATATATAAAAATCCTCTTAATAGCTTTTAGTTGAGATTGCTTGGGATTAGACTGAAATCTAGCATATAATCCAACACTAAACATAATATTAGGTCTAGTTGTTATAAGGTATAGTAAACTATCTATCATACCCCTATAAGTCTTTTGATTAAAAAATTCTCCATCAATGTCCATATCTAATTTTGTAGAAGTGCTCATTGGTGTATTAATAGCCTTATCACTATTTATATTAAGTCATTTTAATTGATCTAAAGCATACTTAGTTTAACTAATAAAAGTTTCATCACTAAGCTTTTTGATTTATGATCCTAAGAAAAAAAGTTAATTCCCCCATTAAACTCATTTCGAATTCTTGGCTCATAGTTCTAGCAAAAGACTCATATAAAAACTCATTTGAAGAACCAAAAATGATATCATTAATATAAATTTGAACTATAAGAAAATTATTTTTAAAATATTTAATAAACAATGCAATATCGACCTTGCCTTTTGAGAAGCTATTTTGAATAAGAAAAGAACTAAGCCTCTCATACCAAGCCCTTGGGGCTTGTTTTAATCTATAGAGAGCCTTAGATAATTTAAAAACATGGTTAGGAAAAAGAGCATTCTCAAATCCAAATAGTTGTTCAACATAAACTTCTTAAAAAATAAACCCATTAAGAAAAACACTTTTAACATCTATTTGAAATAACTTAAAATTATTACAACTAACATAGGCAAGGAGAATCCTTATGGCTTCAAGTCTAGCTACAAGAGCGAAGGTTTATTCATAATCGATACCTTCTTCTTGGTTAAAACCTTTGACCACTAATCTAGCCTTATTTTAAACCACGATACCAAGTTCATCTTGCTTATTTCTAAAAACCTATTTAGTACTAATTACTAAATAGTCACTAGGTCTAGGAATAAGCTTCCATACCTTATTTCTCTCAAATTGGTTTAATTCCTCATGCATTGCAAAAACCATAAATCATCTTTTAGAGCATCGTCAATGAATTTGGGTTCAATTTGAGATAAAAAGGTTGCATTAGCGTAAAAATTCTTAAATGAAGACCAAGTTTAAACACCTTTTGATATATCTCATATTATTAGCTCCTTAGGATAAGCATCTACATACTTTCATATCTTTGCTAAGGATAATTTAGAAGAGGATGCATCCAATTTGCTTGGGAGCGGATAGTTTTCATTCAAATTTAAAGCATCAAAATCAAAATCATCATCAAAATTAATTTTCTTAAATTTGGGAAGCTCATTAAAAATAACATGAATATATTCCTCTATAACCAAGGTTCTTTTATTAAAGACATGATAAGCTTTAGAAATAGAAGAATAATCAAGAAATATACCTTCATCGGATTTTGCATCAAATTTTTCTAAGACATCTTTTCATTTAAAATAAAACATTTGCAACCAAAAACTTTAAAATATGAAATATTATGTCTTTTTTTATTTCACAATTCATAAGGAGTTTTGGAAAGTAATGGTCTTACGAGAACCCTATTCATGATATAGCATGTCGTGTCAATGACTTCGGCCCAAAAATATTTGGGTAGGCTATGTTTATTTAATATGGTTCTTGCCATCTTTTATAAGCTCTTATTTTTTCTTTCAACTACTTCATTTTGTTATAGATTTCTTAGAGTAGAAAAATTGTAGTTGTACCCATTTAACTTATAAAAAAATTAAAAATCATGGTTTTGAAACTCACCACCATGATTACTACAAATAGATAAAATCATATAATCCTTTTTATTTTAAACAAATTTATAAAATTTTAAAAATATTTAAAATAATCACTTTTGTGTGCCAAGAAGTATGTCCAAGTGTATCTACTATAATCATTAATAATTACAAAGGCGTATTTACTACCTCATAGATTTATTGTATCAATTGGTCCAAATAAATCTATGTGGATCAATTATAGTGGTCTAGAGGTGCTTAATTGATTTTTTTAATTTAAAACTGTTTTTTATTTATTTTCCTAGTTAGCATGCACCACAAACTTTGTCTTTGATGAACTTGATATTAGGCATTCCTCTTATAACTTCTCTAGTTGAAATTTAAGAGATTAGTTTCATACTAGCATACCTAATCTCCTATGTCAAAGACATGCATCATCGTTTAAAATCGAAAAACATATTTCATTGCAAAAATCATCAATAGTATACACATTACTATTTTTTAAGACAATCATAGATCTATTTTTGTGTTGTATTTCAATTATATAAGAATTAGATTCAAATTTGATGATATATCCTTTATCATATAATTAATGAATGCTTAGTAGATTATATTTTAAACCATCTACTAATAACACATCTTCGATTAAAAGGTTTGACTTGTTATCTATAGTTCCTTTGCCAATAATTTTTCTGTTGTTGTTGTCTCCGAAAGTGACGTACCCTTCATCTTGGCTAGTGAGCTTAGAGAAGTGTATTGGATCTTTGGTTATGTGCCTTGAGCATCCACTATCTGTTAGTCATAGGTGTCCTATAAGCCAATCACGTGAGTGATGGCACGTGTGACTTGACACATAGTCTTTTTGCTTATTATTATTATTTGATATTTTATCACTTTATAATACATGTTGCTTGAATATATCGTGATGTCCATGAATATGTGCAATGGGAATCAGATAATGATGAGATCACGATAATGAGACCAATTCACCTTTAAACACAGCTCCTAAATAATCTCAGTCATAGGTTACTCGAGAGGGATATCGAGATAACCAAACATACTGGTGTGCTATATACTAATCCATATGATGGATGTAGTTGGTCTCATAGTTGCCCATGTGGGGACACTAGGGATATAGTACAGGTGCTTATTAGAGAATGAGTTTACTGATTGATCCGCTTACGGAATGTTAGATGGTTGATGATGCCTTATTATCATATAATGATTTCGTAGTCCTAGTGGTGGATCTGATCTTTTGACTTGAGATACCAAGGACGTCTAGTATGTGTACTCCATTCTTTGATACTAGACTTATAAATCTAGAGGTTCCAAATCTAGCACAACCGATCATCGAGAGTGGTAGTCAACCTTACGAGGACTATTGAGTGTCGATAGAGGATCATCCACTCTCGATGTCATGAGAGGAATATCCCATGTATTCTTGCTCAGACATTTATCCCTAGCCATGATTATTCGGATTGAGAGAGAAAGAGTTCTCTGGGAATATCCGATTAGAGCGAGACTCGAGTAAAAATCATATGGGTCTAACAGCACCATGCTCGGTATACGATCTCTAGGATATTAGATAGATGAGGTACTATAGGTATATGGTAACTGAGGATAGATAGGTCCAATAGATTGGATTCCCCTGTATCATCTGGGGACTATGGCATAGTGGCCTAGTACGTCCGTAGTCGATGAGTCAAGTGAATTATTATGGAGATAATAATTCGTTGAGCCAGAAAGAGTTCTGATAGGGATGACTCACGACTAGCTCTATATTGGGCCTAGAGGGTCACACACATATGGTAGACTTTGCGATGAGTAGAGATTCAAATATAAAATATCCGTCGGAGCCCCTATCTTATTGGATATCCAATAACCTCCTAAATTATTGGATCCTATTGATGAGATCCAATAAGAGCCAATGAGAGATTATTGGATAGAGATCCACTAATCTAAGAGGCTTGGGTAGTTGGATGGAGATCCAATACCTAATAAGGTAGGATCCATTAGGGTTAAGTTGATAGGGGACTTCTATAAATAGGAGGGAAGCAATGGTTCATAGGCTAAAGCTTTTTTTGTTGCCTCTCCTATTCTCCTGCCCTTCTCCTCCTCAAATAGAAGGCTTGGAGTTTTACGGAGCATTGTCGCAGCCCTACTGTGTGGATCACCACTAGAGAGGATGACGCTTGATCTCCTTCACCCTCTCCTAGAGATCTGTATGGATTTAGAGATATACAATCTCCCTAGGTAACACAATCTTTCAAATACAATCGCCCTTTAGATTTTCCTAGACTATCATGGTACCATCTATTGCTCTTAGCTTTTGATTATAAACATATCTACAAGAAACGAGGTTTTCTTTTAGGTACTCATTTAACTTTGGGTCCCTCATTAATAGATCTACCTATTTTAATTATGGTCGTTGAGTTATTTAAGGTTCCTTTAGAAACCCAAACTAATTTGTGTGGACTATACTTTTTAAAAGAAGGCATAATATCCATATTTTTTATAAAAATTATATTTATCTCTAGGTGAGACATGTATTATAGATCCTTTAACAAAGATAGTTAGCTTTTGTTGAGTGTTTCTCACAAAGCCAATTCCTTCCTTTCTATGAACATGACCCTTGTTAGCAAGGATCATGTTTAGAGATCTATTATGGATTTTAAAATTTTCTAATATTTCTTGTTGTAAGATATTTTCTTTCTTAAATGAATATATCTCTTCACACTTATTATAAGGAGCTAACATACTATCATCATGCTCATTTTTTAATTTATTAAATTCACTAATAAAAGAAGCATGTTATTTTTTAATAATTTATACATTTTACTAACTAATTTAAAATCATCAAACAAATCATTAAAGGCATTGAATAATTCATCATAAGATAAAAAAGATTCGTTTGAGTTACATACCTCGTAGCCAAATGCCATTAATGTGTAATTTGCAACTTCTTATTTGTTAGTAGACTCCTCATCTTTGGATGCACTAGAGTCGTCCCAAGTAGCTTTGAGCGCTTTGGGAGGCTATTGATCCTCAAACCTACAAGGAGGCTATTACGAGTATAGACTTCAGGAAGTGGCAAGAAGCCATGAATTCTGAGATAGATTTCATGTACTTTAACAAGGTTTGAAACCTAGTTAATGCACCCGAGGGTATTGTACCCATCGGTTACAAGTGGATCTTCAAGAAGAAGATCGGAGTAGATGAAAAGATAGAGACCTATAAAGAAAAGCTAGTGGCTTAGGGGTATCGTCAAAGGCAAGGTATTGACTATGACGAAACCTTCTCACCTGCAGCCATGCTAAAATCCATCCGAATTATATTAGCTATTACAACACACTCTGATTACAAGATATGGTAGATAGACGTGAAAATCGTGTTCCTCAATGGCAACTTTGAGGATGAGGTGTATATGATACAACCTAAGGGTTTCATGTCCAAGAAATGCCTAAATAAATTGTGTAGGTTGCTTAGATTTATTTATGGACTAAAACAAGCTTTTCGAATTTGGAACATAAGATTTGATGAGACAATCAGATCTTATGACTTCGTTAAGAACGAAGATGAGCCTTGTGTGTATAGGAAAGTAAGTGGGAGCACTATCACCTTCTTAGTGTTATATAGGATGACATCCTAATCATTGGGAATGATGTAGGAATGTTATCCATAGTAAAGTCTTGGTTAGCTAGACACTTCTCTATGAAAGAATTAAGGAAAGCATCATATATCTTGGGGATTCCGATATATAAAGATAGATCCAAGAGAATGCTTGGCTTGTCCTAGTCCAAGTATATAGACATCATTATCAAATGGTTTGGCATGAAAAATTTCAAGAGTGGTCTCATACCGATGAGACATGGGATATCGCTTTCTAGGAGTATGTCCCCAAAGACTCCTAAAGAAAGGGCAAATATAGATATGATATCCTATGCCTCAGCGCTAAGGTCTATCATGTAAGTCATGCTATGTACTAGGTTTGATATAACACATGCTTTGAGTGTCACGAGCAAGTATTAGGTGGATCTAGGCTTGGAGCATTGGAAAGTAATAAAGTATATCCTTAAGTACTTGAGAAGGATTAAGGATCTTTTACTGGTATATGGATGTAGTAGCCTCAGGGTTGAAGACTACACGGACTCGAGTTTTCAATCTGATATCGATGATAGAAAGTCAAATTTAGGGTATGTGTACACCCTGAATGGAGGAGCAGTATAATGGAAGAGTTTCGAGCAAGATACTACTGTTGACTCGACTACAGAGGCAGAGTACAATGTTACAACAGAGGTAGCAATGGTAAGAGTCTAGATGAAGAAGTTCATCACAGACCTAAGAGTTGTGCCGGGTAGTGAGGAGCTGATTCTTTTATATTACGACAACAATGGGGTGATTGCTTAAACAAAGGAACCTAGGTCTCATCAGAAATGTTCATTCCAGCTTATTAGAGAGATCGTGGCCCGAGGAGATGTAGTAGAGGAAAGAGTTCCATCCGAAGATAACATCGCAGATCCATTGACAAAGCTATTATCTCATATTGTCTATGAGTGTCACAAGTGTCTTAAGGGGATCAGACACATAGGTTATTGACTTTAGGTCAAGTGGGAGATAGCTAGTCATAAGTACCCTGCAAGCCAATCACGTGATTGATGGTAGGTGTGACTTGACATGCAGTCTTTTTGCTTATTATTATTATTTGATATTTTATCACTTTATATTGCTTGTTGCTTGAATATATTGTGATGACCATTGATCTATGCAATGAGAATCAGATCATGATGAGATCACGATAGTGAGACTGATTCACCTTTAAACACAGATCCTAAATAATCCCGGTCATAGGTTACTCGAGAGGAACATCAAGATAACCAGATAGACTGGTGTGTTGTATACCCTTCTATATAATAGATGCAGTTGGTCTCACAGCTGCTCGTGTAGGGACACTAGGGATACAGTACATGTGGTCATTGGAGAATGAGTTCACTAATTGATCCACTTACAAAATACTAGATGGTTGATGATGCCTTATTGTCAGACAGTGATTCCGTAGTCCTAGTGGTGTATCTGGTCCTTAGATTTGAGACATCAAGGATGTCCTATCTGAGTAATCCACTCTTTGATATGGACTTATAGGTCTGGAGGTTCCAGATCAAATACAATCGGTCATCGAGAGTGGTAACCAACCTTACGAGGACTATTGAGTGTCAATAGAGGATCATCCACTCTTTGAGTCATTAGAGGAATATCCCATGTGTTCTTGTTCAGATAAATCCCTAGTCAGGGTCATTTGGATTGAAGAAAGAATTTTCTAGGAGAATTTGATTAGAGCGAGACTCGAGTAGAAACCGTTTGAGTCTGACAGCACCATGCCCAGTATACAGTCTCTGGGATATTAGATGGATAAGGGGCTATAGGTACATGATAATTGAGAATAGATAGGTCCAATGGATTGGATTCTCCTGTATCATCTAGGAACTGCGACGTAGTGGCCTAGTACATCTATAGTCAATGAGTCGAGTGAATTATTATAGAGATAATAATTCACTTAGCCAAAAGCAGTTATAACAAGTTTGACTCACGATTAACTCGATATTGGGCCTAGAGGGTCACACACATATGGTAGGCATTGCGATGAGTAGAGGTTCGAATATTAGATATCCGCTGAAGCCCCCATCTTATTGGATATCCAATAAGCACCTAAATTATTGGATCGTATAGATGAGATTCAATAAGAGCCAATGAGAGATTATTGGATAAAGATCCACTAATCTAGATGCTTGGGTAGTTGGATGGAAATCTAATACCCAATATAGTAGGATCCATTAGGGTTAAGTTGATAGGGGATCTCAATAAATATGAAGGAACTAACGATTCATATGCTAGAGCTTTTTGGTTGCCTCCTATTCTCCTTCCCTTCTCCTCCTCATATAGGAGGCTTGGAGTTTTGAGGAGCATTATCACAGCCCTAATATATAGATCACTACTAGAGAGGAGGACACTTGACCTCCTTCACCCTCTCCTAGAGATCTGTAGGGATTCAGGGATATATGATCTCCCTAGATAATACAATCTTTCATATACGTAGTTTTAAGTTTCACGATTTTTGTACACTAATCTTCATAACAACGAACACATCTTTAGAAAATTGGGGATTTTGTTTTTAATGTTCTTCCGCCATGTATGTGATGTCGCCCCTAGATTTTCCATTAATATGAGCCAATGAAAGATTATTGGATAGAGATCCACTAATCTAAGAGTTTTGGGTAGTTGGATGGAGATCCAATATCCAATAGGTCTGGATCCATTAGGGTTATGTTTTAGGATCAACAATGGTACTAAGAGGGGGGGGGGGGGTGAATTAGTGTAGCGGATAGAAACTACAAGTTTCAATGATTTCAAAAAACTTCATTCGGTGAAATTTTAAGTTCGACAAAAACCGTTAGTTGGACTCGAATAAGTTTGTAAGTGAGTAGAGAAGAGCAGATTGGACAGTTTGTAATAAACTAAAGTAAAATGCAGTATAGAGAATAAGCAATAAAGAAAGAACACACGAGAATTTATAGTGATTCGGTCGTTGTAACCTACATCCACTTCCAATTCCTCCTCCGTCGAGGTCACTGACATCCACTAATGGTCTTCCTTTAATAGGCAAAGACCAACCACCTCTTTACAGTGCTGTCTCCTTTTCACGGGTTTAGGAGATAACCCTTACAAGCTCACACCTCTTCTTAGATGATTACAAAGTTGAAGAGAAGGAAGAGGAGGACTCTTACACTTTTACAACATTTTTTACACCCCAACACTTAAAGTTTTTTCCACACTTAGATATCATTTTGTTACCCTTTTATGCAGAAAAGGGTGGGGTATTTATAGGCCCCAATGGCTTCAAAATTGGAGTCAAAAAGTGTCTCATCCCAGGTTTTCGAGGTACTGGCGGTACCATTGCCTGACACTGGGTGGTACCACCGCATAGTCTGGCGGTGCCACCGCTTGACAAAATATCAAATACTAAGCTCTGATAATACCACCGCCTGATAGGGTGGTACTACCGTCTAGCAGTAATTGTTGAATCTCGGATTTTGATGATAAAATCAATTGATGGGTTATTTGATCTAATCCATATTATTGAGTTAAGTGTGCAGGATTAACTACGATAAACAGAAAACACAAAGCAAGTATACCGGAGTCGAGTTCGATGAACGTTTAAGAGTCCGAAGAATCGTCGGAGATGCTGCAGGAACCAACCGAGAAGAAATCGGGAACCTATTGGAAGTTCGCCGAAGAGATCGTCGGAGGTTCGCAGAGATCACCGAGAAGTCTCAGCTACTCATTAAAGTCATCACAAGTTCGGGAGTGTGCTTGGACCCCGTCGAAGGAAGTTCGTTGGAAAAGCTTCATGGGAACAAGACTTGACGTTCAGCGGTGAATAAATTGCTTAGGATATGTTTTGTTATGTAGTTCACTTGTAATTAGGATTAGGATTAAGAAGATAATCCTATATCCTGGTTAGGGGCCAACTGGGCCAAAGTCAGATTTGGTTTGGGCTAACAATAAGCCAAACCAAGTGACCGAAGAAGAAAGGGCGGGTGGCACCACCCAACACCGAAAGTGCTTTGGCTGGTGACACCTCCTGGCTGGGCGATTGCATCGTTTAGCACTGAAGTATTTGAAGCGGTGGCACCGCCAAATTGGGAACCCAAAGAGAATTTGAATTTTGGAGCCCAAATTTGAATCCTCTTGAGACCTATAAATACCCCTCAAATCTCGGTGAGAATACAACTTTTGAGCAGCAAGAGTTTGAGAGAAAGGTCTTAGAAAAGTGTTAGCTTGTCTTCTTTTCAATTTGCTAGTGTTCACCTCATCTCTTCTCGAAAATCTGTAAGAGAGTGAACCGCTTGTAAAGAGTTGTAAGAGGGGTATTTACCCTTCCATTTCAAGAGACTTGCTAGTGGAAGGTGGGAGCCTCATCGAAGAGGGGCCTCGCAAGTGGAGTAGGTCATTTGACCGAACCACTCTAAAATCGGCGTGATCCTTGGTTTGCATTTCATTATTGCTATTTACATTAATGCAAACCTTCTTATATGCTTTAGTTCCTTATTACTTTTGCTGCGCATATTTAAGAATACGCTTTCAAGATTAACCTTGTCAAGTTCCGCTCTTATCATACGAAAGAGTTTTTAAAAACCGAAGTTTTAATCCGCTGCACTAATTCACCCCCCCCTCTTAGTGCTGCTCCGATCCTAACAATTGGTATCAGAGCGAGGTTATCTCTCATATTTGGTTTAATACCCAAGAGAGATGGCATACTCCGGCATGCAAGAGGGCCATTCTATCACTCATCCACCTATGTTTAATGGGTCGGATTACACGTATTGGAAGACTCGGATGAGGATCTTCCTCATTTCTATGGATTTCGAGCTTTGGACTATTGTTGAAAACGGATTTCAAAAATCTTCTCTTCCGATGAGCGAATGGAATGAATCAGAGAAGAAGGTTTTTTCTTTAAATGCAAAGGCTATGAATGCCTTGTTTTGTGCACTAGACAAAAACGAATTTAATCGTGTTTCAATTTGTGATTCAGCTTTTGATATTTGGAGAACTCTTGAGGTCACTCATAAAGGCACTAGCCGAGTGAAAGAGTCCAAAATCAACATTCTTGTGCACTTTTACGAACTTTTCCGAATGAAACCAAGTGAGTCCATCGGAGACATGTACACCCGGTTTACGGATGTCATCAATGGACTCAAAGCTCTTGGTAAAGATTTTACTAACTTTGAACTAGTAACTAAAATCTTAAGATCCCTCCTTAAAAGTTGGGATCCAAAAGTTACGGCCATTCAGGAAGCCAAAGACCTTAAAACATTCCCTCTTGAAGAACTTATTGGGTCTCTAATGACCTACGAAATGACATGTCAAGCTCATGACGAGGTCGAGAACCCCCTTCCAAAGAACAGGAAGGATATGGCACTCAAATCACAAGAAGACCACTTGAAAGGAACATCAAGTGATGAGGACAGTGACAATGATATTGCACTTTTGACTCAAAAATTCAAAAAATATTTAAGGAAGAACAAATTTAAAAATAATAAAAAAATAAATTTGAACAAAAGAAGGACCAAGTGATTTGCTATGAATGCAAAAAACCGGGACACTACAAGAACGATTGCCCTCAAGCCAAAAAGAGAACACCAAAGAAGAAGGCGCTCAAGGCAACATGGGATGACTCAAGCACATCCGAAGAAGAGGAGTCCAACACCGAGCAAGTTGCTCACTACGCCCTAATGGCCTTCGAAGAAGAGGTAACGGATTTAATTAATGCAGATTTACCTTATCATGATTTATTAAATGCCTTCCATGAGTTATTTGATGAATGTAAGACAATTAGTAGAAAATATAAATTGCTAAGAAAGGAGCATGATAGTCTTACTTGTGCTTTTGATAAATTAAAAACAGAATATCATGATTGTCTAGCTCCATGTGTTAAATGCCATGATTTAGAAACTCTCCAAAATGAGAACTTAGTACTTAAGGACACCTTGAAGAAATTCGAGGTCGGTAGCAAGTCCTTAAACATGATCCTTACAAATAAGGGTCACGTTCCTAAAAGGAGTGGAATCGGATTTGTGAGAAGTACTCACCAAAATCCAACCACCTTTGTTAAAGGTCCTATCTTACATGTTCAACATCAAAGCAATTGCAACTTTTGTTGCAAATATGGACATATAACATACCAATGTCCATTCAAGAAAATTAGTCCGAACAAATTGATTTGGGTTCCTAAAGGAACCATGATCAAGTCTATGCAACATGATAAACAAGTTAGATTAGTTTTTGAGGCACCCAAAAGTAAATGGGTACCTAAAAATAATTCCTTCTTGTAGAAACATACACCATCACATGCTAGGAGCAAGAGATGGTATCTTGATAGTCGATGCTCAAGGCATATGACCGGAGATCCATCCCAATTCACCAAGCTCACTAGCATGGACGAAGGCTATGTCACCTTCGGAGACAACAACAAAAGCAAAATCATTGGCAAGGGAACCATAGGTAACAAATCAAGTTTTTCCATTGATGATGTGTTACTAGTTGATGGATTAAAACATAATCTATTGAGCATTAGTCAATTATACGATAAAGGTTATATCGTTAGATTTGAATCAAATATGTGCATTATTGAAAAACCAAATCATAACATGACTATGATTGCTTTAAAACAAAATAATGTCTATACCATCAATCTTGATGAACTAAGTAATGAAATGTGTTTCTCCGCCATAAATGATGATGCTTGGCTTTGGCATAGGAGATTAGGCCATGCAAGCATGAAAACAATATCTAAAATCTCATCTCAAGAATTAGTAATGAGGGATTCGAATATGAAGTTTATTAAAGATAAGGTATCGATGCATGTCAACTAGGGAAACAAATAAAAACAAGCTTCAAACCAAAAAATCAAATTAGCACCACTAGACCGTTACAATTGATCCATTTGGACTTATTTTGACCAATTGATACAACAAGTCTAGGTGGAAGCAAATATGCTTTTGTGATTGTGGATGACTACTCTAGATACACTTGGACCTATTTCTTAGCTTACAAAAGTGATTGTTTCAAGTGTTTCTCTAAATTTTGTAAACTCACTCAAAACGAAAAAAAGGGTTCATGATTTCATCAATTGGAGTGATCATGGTGGCGAATTTCAAAACCATGACTTTCAAAATTTTTTTGTGAAGTTAATGGATACAACCATAACTTCTCCACTGAGAAATCCCCAACAAAATGGAGTAGTTGAAAGAAAAAATAGAAACCTACAAGAAATGGCAAGAACTATGTTAAATGAACACAGTTTACCTAAGTATTTTTTGGGCGAAGCCATAAATACTGACTTGCTACATCATGAATAGAGTCCTAATAAGACATTCCTTATCAAAAACTCCCTATGAATTATGGAATAACAAAAACCAAATATTTCCTATTTTAAAGTTTTTAGGTTGTAAATGCTTTATTTTTAAATGAAAGGGATGCCTTAGGAAAATTTGATGCAAAATCCGATGAAGGCATCTTTCTTGGTTACTCTTCCGTTTTCAAAAAGCTTTTTTTGGTTTTTAATAAAAAGAACCTTAGTAATTGAAGAGTCTATTCATGTAGTTTTTTAATGAAGTCTCAAATTTTAAGAAAAATAATTTTGATGATGATCTTGGTTTTGATAATTTGAATTTAAATGAACCCCCTCCTCAAAATAGCAACTTGGATGCACCTTCTTCCGAAATTTCCTTACCTAAGGAATGGAAGTATATAGATGCTCATCCAAAGGAGCTAATTATAGGGATACATCTAAAGAGGTTTCTAACGTTCCTCTTTCAAGAATTTTTTGCTTAATGCCGCCTTCCTCTCTCAAATCGAACCTAAGTGCATTGATGAGGCCATAAAAGATGATTTTTGGATTATTGCAATGCAAGAGGAACTGAATCAATTTGAGAGAAACAAGGTGTGGGAGCTTGTTCCTAGACCTAGTGACCATTTCGTCATTGGTACTAAGTGGGTCTTTAGAAACAAGCAAGACGAAAATGGTATCGTGGTTAGAAACAAGGCTAGATTAGTGGCCAAAGGTTTCAACCAAGAAGAAGGTATCGATTCTGAAGAAACCTTAAGCTCCGGTGTGGCTCGATTAGAAGCCATAAGGATGCTCCTAGCCTATGCTAGTAGTTATAATTTTAAACTATTTCAAATGGATGTCAAAAGTGCCTTCTTGAATGGTTTTATTTCCGAAGAAGTATATGTCGAACAACCTCCCGGATTTGAAAATTCTCTTCTTCCTAATCATGTATTCAAATTGACTAAGGCTCTCTATGGCTTGAAACAAGCTCCTAGAGCTTGGTATGAAAGGCTTAGTTTCTTTCTTATTTTAAATAATTTTACCAAAGGCAAGGTTGATACTACATTGTTTATTAAACATTTTGAAAATAATTTTCTTATTGTGCAAATTTATGTTGACGATATTATTTTTGGCTCTTCGGATGAATCACTATGTGAATCATTTGCTAAATCTATGAGTCATGAATTTGAAATGAGTTTAATGGGGGAATTAACTTTCTTTTTAGGATTACAAATCAAACAACTTAAGGATGGTATATTTATTAACTAATCTAAATACACATTAGAATTGTTAAAACGATTTAACATGGATAATTCAAAAGCAATAAACACCCCTATGAGTACTGCGACTAAGTTAGATATGGATGAAAATAGTGAAAATTTCGATAAAAAAACATATAGGGGAATGATAGGTAGTCTACTCTACCTTACCGCGACTAGACCGGATATTATGTTTAGTGTAGGACTTTGTGCTAGGTTTCAATCAAATCCTAAATTATCTCATCTTAAAAGTGTTAAAAGAATATTTAGGTATCTTAAAGGAACTCCAAATTTAGGATTATGGTATCCAAAATCTAAAAAATTTGATTTAATAGCCTATGTGGATGTTGATTTTGGTGGATGCAGAATAGATAGAAAAAAGTACATCCGGAACATGCCAATTTTAGGACATGCACTTGTTTCTTGGACTTCCAAGAAACAAAATTCAGTTACTATCTATCTATGGAGTTTCTAATACATTGCTGCAAGTGCATGCTGTGCACAAGTTGTTTGGATGAAAAATACATTAGAAGACTATGGAATTCACTTTAAAAATATTCCCATAAAATGTGATAATACAAGTGCTATATGTCTTACTAAAATCCAATTCAGCATTCTAGAACTAAGCACATCGACGTTAGGCATCATTTCATACTGTGATCATGTCCTTAACAATAATGTTGTTCTAGAATTCATTGACACAAAGCATCAATTAGCAGATATATTCACAAAAGCCTTGAATGAAGACCAATTTGAATTCATTAGAAGGGAATTAGGTATGTTAAATTGTCCCTAAACAATAAACTTGTTTGATTGGATTTTCTGTAAAGTCTTTCATCTTCTTTCCATCTCTCGGTGAATCTAATCATTCTCCTTCAAATTCCATATGACATGTTGTGAAATCTCGAAATCGATTTTGATGACTTGATTATGAATTTCAAGTTACCGATTTGATTTAAATAAGTTTTATCTAAATCATAATCTTGATCTTGAAAAATTGGAATCACAAATAATATCTTTTGGCATTCATGAATTGATACTTACAAATATGAAAGTATTGGCATTCATGACTTGAAACATTGTATGCTTAAATTAATCATTCTCCTATGTTTCAAAATTCTTTAAATGCCTAATATGATGATTGAAAAGTAATGTTGAGATTTTAATGAATTTAACGATTTGAATGAGTTTGTATTCGAATTATGATCTTGACTTTGTGAAATTACTACTTGAATTTTTTTTTATCCCAATCTCTCTCTTGTACATCTACAATTTCTATTATTTATAGAAAGAAGAGATTAGATAATATGAATGCATGCTGAATTTTCCTCTAAAATGAACTCTGCTTAAATATTTTTGCATACTTAATTTTCAATGATAAAATCGTTGTATGACAAAATATATGCTTCAAGTCTCATTTCCCTTTTTGTTGATGACAAAGGGGGAGAAAAGTGATGACTTATATCATTCTTAATAGCATGACAAAATATGAATTGCAAAATCTTTGAGAAAAGTGATTGATATGAATGACTTATATGCCTTGCAAAATCCTTGAAAATATCACAAGATTGATTGATCATATTGAAAGCATGCCTTACATCTAAATCATAAAATTTATATTGAAAATCTTTATCTTCTGTCGTAGTAAAATTCGTCCCTTTTCATTTAACTTATGATTTTCATAGAAGTTTTGTACTCACTATTGTTTAATGAGGATCACGATAAGCTCTACGATTAGAACTTATCGGGTTATGCTTGAATCCAATGGGATGGAATTCAAGTGTTTTTTATCTTCTCATAATATGGCATATAGATAGGGGGTGTTATGTTTAACTCCGTCATCAATTGATTGTCATCATCAAAAAGGGGGAGATTGTTGAATCTCGGATTTTGATGATAAAATCAATTGATGGGTTATTTGATCTAATCCATATTATTGAGTTAAGTGTGCAGGATTAACTACGATAAACAGAAAACACAAAGCAAGTATACGAGTCGAAGTTCGATGAACGTTTAAGAGTCCGAAGAATCCGGAGATGTGCTGGAACCAACCGAGAAGAAATGGGGAACCTGTTGGAAGTTCGCCGAAGAGATCGTCGGAGGTTCGCAGAGATCACCGAGAAGTCTCGCCTACTCATTAAAGTCATCACAAGTTCAGGAGCGTGCTTGGACCCCGTCGAAGGAAGTTCGTCGGAAAGCTCGTCGGAACAAGACTTGACGTTCGCGGTTAATAAATTGCTTAGGATGTGTTTTGTTATGTAGTTCACTTGTAATTAGGATTAGGATTAAGAAGATAATCCTATATCCTGGTTAGGGGCCAACTGGGGCCAAAGTCAGATTTGGTTTGGGCTAAAAGTAAGCCAAACCAAGTGAACCGAAGAGCCAGCGGTGGCACCACCCAAAGACACCGAAAGTCTTTGGTGGTGACCACCTCTGGGCTGGTTGCATCGTCTAGCACCTGGCGTTGAAGGTGGCACCGCTTGGCTGGGCGGTGGCACCAAAGATTGGGAACCCAAAGAGAATTTGAATTTTGGAGCCCAAATTTTGGAGCCCAAATTTGAATCCTCTTGAGGCCTATAAATACCCCTCAAATCTCAGGTGAGAATACAACTTTTTGAGCAGCAAGAGTTTGAGAGAAAGGTCTTAGAAAAGTGTTAGCTTGTCTTCTTTTCAATTTGCTAGTGTTCACCTCATCTCTTCTCGAAAATCTGTAAGAGAGTGAGCGCTTGTAAAGAGTTGTAAGAGGGGTATTTACCCTTCCATTTCAAGAGACTTGCTAGTGGAAGGTGGGAGCCTCATCGAAGAGGGGCCTCGCAAGTGGAGTAGGTCATTTGATCGAACCACTCTAAAATCGGCGTGATCCTTGGTTTGCATTTCATTATTGCTATTTACATTATTGCAAACCTTCTTATATGCTTTAGTTCCTTATTACTTTTGCTGCGCATATTTAAGAATACGCTTTCAAGATTAAGCTTGTCAAGTTCCGCTCTTATCATACGAAAGATTTTTTAAAAACCGAAGTTTTAATCCGCTGCACTAATTCACCCCCCCCCTCTTAGTGCTGCTCCGATCCTAACAGTAATAACTGCTAGTAGTATCATCGCTCAGTCTGGGTGGTACCACCGCCCAAACCACCTAGGAGACCGCTCCCTAAGCAGCTCCACCACCCCAATCTAGCAGTGCCACCACCAAACAAGGTCCAACAACCTGGTTGGACCTTGAATCCAGCCTAAACCAGTCCAATTACGAGCCCAATTGGCTATTAACAGGGTTAATGAGATTATCTCCCAAACCTAACCTTAATTATGTGATAACTGTGAGTTTTAAGCCATACACTAAACAAAACAAGCCCGGTAACTCTAGGTTTCTTCCAGCAAGCTTCTAGCGATTTTCCGGCGGACTTCTGACGATCTCTCGACAATCTTCCAGTAGATTTCCAACAAGCTACTAGACTTCACAATGATCTTCTTAGCGAGTTCCGACGAGCTTCTTCTCAGTCAATTCTGATAGCATTTCCGATGAACCTCTAGACTTCTGACGAACTCTCGAACTCCCAATGATATCTCGATCTTGACTCCAGCACTTGGTTTTGCTCTATGCCTTGATTGCTATTGTAGTTAATCCTACACATTTTTCTCAACATATAGATTTGATTAAATAATTTATCAATTAATTTCATCATCAAAATCTAATATTCAATAATCTCTCCCTTTTTTATGATGACAATCAATTGATAACTAAGTTAACCTTAACTCCCCCTATCTATATGTCATACTTGAGAAAAGACACTCTTGAATTCAAGACCTTTGAATTTAAGCATCAAATCGATAAGTTATATGCATTTAAACTTATTGATATGAACATCATGATACCAATCATGATTTATCATCTCAAAATATGATACCATGTATTTATCACAATATAAATGATGTCAAGGTATGACATCCATTTTTAAGTCCAATATAAAATGATGATAGACAATCATCATTTTTTAGTATGATACGAATTTCAAATATGAAATTTAGCAAGATTCAAATTTCAAAGATGATAATTCATCAATTCGAGACATAATGTCCATTGTAAGTAGAAAATTAAGCTCATGATACTTTATCATATTGATAGACATTTATCAAGAATTCATGAAACATTTCAAGTATCTATGATACATATGATGCATATGCAATACATTTTGATATGTTTCAAGTATTTGCAATGTGTTACGATGTATTTTACGATTCCAATCATATTTTAAGCATTCGTAAAACATTCAAGCATTTATGATAAGATACATTTTACACATTATTTCAAACATTCATAATATCAATTTGTCATCAATTTGTCACATTTCTCCCCCTCTGTTATCAACAAAAAGGAGAACCAGTTAATAATGCAAGTGTGTTAAAAAAATCAAGCCAAAAAGGTAGGTAAGCAAAACTTTGTATGATAACTACTTTTGGTTTTTAAAATGGATAAGCTAACATTTTTACTTTAGATGTGCAAAAGCTTTTTAGTTCTTCTTAAGATGTGCAAGTTTCTTTCTTCCTTTGTCATAAAAAATATAGAAGAAGAGGAAGAAGAGTAAGGGAGGAATTCATCAAGAACCAAATTCATGAAAGAATTTGAACCAAGTCAAATCCAAAACAATAAATGAGTTTCATCAAATTAAGCTTCTATTTTAACAAAGAGAAATGATTCATTAAAAGGATCAAAATGTCCAACAAAATTAAATCCTTATTCATGCAAGTGATCATCACATACTAAAAGTCCATAAAAATTCTTCTTTCATAAGAAGAGTAAGGAAGAATTGATGGAAAATGAGCATCAAATGTAGGATCAAAAATCCATGAATGAAATCCATGAGAGATGTATTTGTCAATGAAATCCATTAATGAATGGAGTAAGTGTATCTAAAATCATTAAGTGATAGAGCAAGGGTATGAAATAAATTTGATACCAAGTAAATTGATCTTCCGGATTTCATGAAAGCCTTTTTTACGAAAAAAAATTAAGAAAGTCCAGAAAATATATACAACAAACTCATGCATTCGGATAATTTAACATCCCTAACTCTCTTCTAATAAAATCAAATTGTTTTTCGTTTAAAAGTTTTGTAAAGATATTGGCTAATTGATGTTTCATATCAATAAACTCTAAAAATATATCATAGTTATTAACGTGATCTCTTATGAAATAATGCCTAATGTCAATATGTTTAGTTCTAGAATGTCAAATAGAATTTTTTGTTAAACATATTGCACTTGTCTTATCATATTTTGTGGAAATATTATTAAGGTGAATCTTATAATCTTCTAATATATTTTTCATCCATATAACTTATGCACAACAAGTACCAGCTGCTATATACTCCACTTCGGTTGTGGATAATGCAATCGAGTTTTATTTCTTGGAAGACCAAGAAATAAGTGCATGACCTAAGAATTGACATATTCCGGATGTGCTTTTTCTATCTTCTCTATATCCAACAAAATCCACATCAGCATAAGCAATTAATTCAAAGTTTTCAGATTTTGGATACCATAATTCTATATTAGGGGTTCCTTTAAGATATCTAGGAATTCTTTTAACGGCTTTAAGATGAGATAGCTTAGGATTAGATTAAAATCTAGCACAAAGGCCTGCGCTAAACATGATGTCTGGTCTAGTTGCGGTGAGGTATAGTAAACTACCTATCATACTCCTATAAGTTTTTTTATCAAAGCTTTCTCCACTTTCATCCATGTCCAACTTAGTGGAGGTACTCATAGGAGTATTGATAGCTTTTGAACCATCCATATTAAACCATTTTAGCAATTTTAATATATATTTGGTTTGACTAAGAAAAATATTATAATTTGATTTGTAAGCCTAAAAAGAAAGTTAGTTCACCCATTAAACTTATTTCAAACTCTTGCCTCATACTCTTGGCAAATAATTCATATAAAGATTCAATTGTAGAACCAAAAATAATATCATCAATATAAATTTTCGATAAGAAATGAGCTAAGTATCTCATACCAAGCCCTCATTACTTGTTTTAATTCATATGGAGCTTTAGTTAACTTAAACACATGATTAGGAAAAAGAGAGTTCTCATATCCGGGTGGTTGTTCAATATACACTTCTTAGAAAATAAAGTCATTTAATAAAGCACTTTTAACATCCATTTGAAATAACTTAAAATTATTACTACTAGCATAAGCAAAGAGCATCCTTATGGCTTCTAATCTTGCCACATGAGCGAAGGCTTCTTCATAATCGATACCTTCTTCTTGGTTGAAACCCTTGGCCACTAATTTAGTCTTGCTTCTAACCATAATACCAAATTCATCTTGCTTGTTTCTAAAGGCCCATTTAGTACCAATAAGTAAATGGTCACTAGGTCTTATAACAAGCTTTCACACCTCATTTATCTCAAATTGGTTCAACTCTTCTTACATTGTAATAACACATGAATCATCTTTCAAGGCTTTGTCAATGCATTTTGGTTCAATTTAAGAAAGAAAAGCGATGTTGGCACAAAAATTTTTAAAGGAAGAATGAGTTTGAACACCCTTTGATATATCTCCTATGATTAGCTTCTTAGGATAGCATCTACATACTTTCATTCCTTAGGTAAGGATGTTTTAGAAGAAGATGTATCCAAGTTGCAAGTTGGAAGAGATGATTCATTTAAATTCAAAGCATCAAAATCAAGATCATCATCAAAATCATTTTTCTTAAATTCCAAGACTTTATTAAAGATAACATGAATAGACTCTTCTATAACCCAAGTTCTTTTATTAAAGATGTGCAAGGCTTTTGAAATAGAAGAATAATCAAGAAAATTTTGGATTTTGCATCAAATTTTCCTAAGGCATCTTTTTCACTCAAGATAAAATATTTATAACTGAAAACTTTAAAATATGAAATGTTGATTTTTTTTTATTTTATAATTCATAAGGAGTTTTGGAAAGTAATTGTGTTACTACAAACCCATTCATGACATAGCATGCCATGTTAATGGCTTCGACCCAAAAATATTTAGGTAGGCTATGTTCATTTAACATGGTTCTTGTCATTTCTACTAGTCATAGGTGCCCAGCAAGCCAATCACGTGAGTGATGGCACGTGTGACTTGATACAAAACCTTTTTGCTTATTATATTTTGGCATATATCACTTTATAACTATTGCATATATGCATATATATATTGTGATGTCCTTGGATTTATGCAATGGGAATCGGACTGTGATGAGATTACGATAATGAGATCGATTCACCTTTAAACACAGATCCTAAATAATCCTGGTCATAGGTTACTCGAGAGGGACATCGTGATAACCGAACAGACTAGTGTGCTATATACCCGTCCATATGATGGATGCAGTTGGTCTCATAGTTGCTCGTGTAGGGACACTAGGGATACATTATAGGTACTCATTGGAGAATGAGTTCATTGATTGATCTGTTTACGTAATGTTAGATGGTTGATGATACCTTATTGTCAGACAACGATTCCGTAGTCCTAATGGTATATCTGGTCCTTAGACTTGAGACACCAAGGATGTCCTGTATGAGTGCTCCACTTTTTGATACCATACTTATAGGTTTGGCTGTCCCAAATCTAGTACAGTTGGTCATTGGGAGTGGTAGTCGACCTTACGAGGGCTATTGAGTGTCGATAGAGGATTATCTACTCTCGGCGTCATGAGAGGAATATCCCTTGTATTCTTGCTCAAACAAATCCCTAGCCAGAGTCATTCGGGTTGAGAGAGAAAGAGTTCTCCGGGAGAATCCGATTAGAGCGAGACTCGAGTTGAAACCGTATGGGTCTGACAGCACCATGCTCGATATATGGTCTTTGGGATATTAGATGGATAAGGGACTATAGGTACACGGTAATTGAGGATAGACAGGTCCAATGGATTGGATTTCCCTGTATTGTCTAGGGACTACGGCGTAGTGGCATAGTACATCCGTAGTCGATGAGTCGAGTGAATTATTACAGAGATAATAATTCACTGAGTTAGAATGAGTTCTGATAGGTATGACTCACGACCGGCTCAATATTGAGCCTAGAGGGTCACACACATATGGTAGTCATTGCGATGAGTAGAGGTTCGAATATGAGATATCCAACGGAGCCCTTGTCTTATTGGATATATAATAAGCCCCTGAATTATTAGATCCCATGGACGAGATCCAATAAGAGCCCATGAGAGATTATTGGATAAAGATCTACTAATCTAAAAGGTTTGGGTTATTGGATGCAGATTCAATACCCACTAGGAGAGGATCCATTAGGGTTTGATAGGGGACCTCTATAAATAGGAGGGATTCAGAGCCTCATAGGCTATAGCCTTTACTTGCCTCTCCTATTTGTTAGGATCAAGAGCACTAAGAGGGGGGGGGGGCGTGAATTAGTGCACCGGATTAAAACGTTGGTTTTTGAAATCGTTGGCACGATAAAAAACTGAACTTGAAAAGTTTAACTTAGATACGTGTTCGTAGAGAAGTGCAGCAAGATTATAAAGTACGTAAGAAAGTTTGCAGTAAGATAAATTGCGATAAGTAAACGCAAACCAGAGATTACTCCAATTTTAGAGCGGTTCGGTCAAATGACCTACATCCACTTGCGAGGCCCCTCTTCGATGAGGCTCCCACCTTCCACTAGCAAATCTATTGAAAGGGAAGGGTAAATATCCCTCTTACAACTCTTTACAAGCGGTTCACTCTCTTACAGATTTTCGAGAAGGAATGAGGTGAACACTAGCAAATTGAAAATAAGACCTTCTAAGACTTTTCTAAGACCTTTCTCTCAATCAATTGCTGCTCAAAAAGTTATAATCTCAGCTGAGATTTGAGGGGTATTTATAGGCCTCAAGAGGATTCAAATTTGGGCTCCAAATTTGAATTCGCGTGGAGTTCCCGATGCTGGCGGTGCCACCGCCTGTCAGTGTCAGGCGCTGACAGTGCTGGGCGGTGCCACCACCCAGCCCAAGCGATGCCACCGCCTGGCACTATCAGACGTTGACAGTGCTGGGCGGTGCCACCGCCCAGTCTAGCGGTGCTACCGCTAGACTCTTCGGTTGACTGGTTGGGCTTCAAACTTAGCCCAAACCAAGTCTAATTTTGGACCCAGTTGGCCCCTAACCAGGATATAGGATTATCTCTTAATCCTAATCCTAATTACATGTTAACTACATAACAAAAACACATCCTACGCAATTTTTCAACTGTGAACGTCGAGTCTTGTTCTGACGAGCTTTCCGACGAACTTCTCCCGACGGACTCCCAGCAAGCTCCCGAACTTGTGATGACTTTAATGAGTAGCCGAGCCTTCTCGGTGATCTCTGTGAACCTTCGACGATCTCTTCGGTGAACTTCTGAAAATTCCGACAGGTTCCCAATTTCTTCTCGGTTGGTTCCGCCAGCATCTCCGACGATTCTTCGGACTCTTAAACGTCCATCGAACTTGACTCCGGTATCCTTTCTTTGTGTTTTCTGGTTATCGTAGTTAATCCTGCACACTTAACTCAATAATATGGATTAGATCAATTAACCCATCAATTGATTATATCATCAAAATCCGAGATTCAACAATCTCCCCCTTTTTTATGATGACAATCAATTGATGACGGAGTTAAACATAACTCCCCCTATCTATATGCCATATTATTAGAAGATAAAAACACTTGAATTCTATCCCATTGAATTCAAGCATAAACCGATAAGTTCTAACCGTAGAACTTATCGTTATTTTCATTAAGCATAATGTAAATGCGAAACTTCGATGAAAATCCTTTTCAAGTGGAAAGATAAGAGACAAATTTTACTATGACAGGAGATAAAGATTTTCAACACGAATTTCATGATATACATGTTTGACATGCTTTCAATATGATCAATCGATCTTGCGATATTCTTAAAGATTTTGCAAGGCATATAAGACATTCATTTTACACTAGCTTTTGCAATTCATATAAGTCATGCTATTGAAATGATACAAGTCATCACTTTTCTCCCCCTTTGTCATCAACAAAAAGGGAATGAGACTTGAAGCACATAATTTGTGATTATAACATCAGGAATTCAGCATTGATCAGAAAAAAATTACCATTCAAAGTTAAGTATGCTAAATTCATCTTAAAGGAAAATTCAGCATTCATTCATTTTATCAAATCTCTTCTTTTTATAAAAAAATTGTAGAGGTACAAGGAAGAGATTGGGATAGAAAAAAAATTTCAAGTAGTAACTTCAATAAGTCAAGATCATAATTCGAATACAAACCCATTCAAATTCAATTCGTCAACTTGAAACTCATAATCAAGCCATTAATTTTGAGATTCACAAAATATCATAAAATCATTAGAGAAAGAATACAACATTAAGATTATTCATTCAAATTTGCCAAAAATACTTATCTAGAATTCAGCTTAAAAGGAAAAATCAGCATTCATCCAGAAGCATATATCCAGAATTTTAAAAAGATATTTTTTGAAAAAAAATATATTCAAACAAGCTTATTTTCAAGGACAATTTAACATGCCTAGTTCCCTTCTAATAAATTCAAATTAGTCTTCATTTAGGGCTTTTGTAAATATATCTACTAATTGATGCTTTGTGTCAATGAATTCTAGAATAACATCATTGTTAAGGACATGATCGCGTATGAAATGATGCCTAACGTCGATGTGCTTAGTTCTAGAATGCTGAATTGGATTTTTAGTAAGACATATGGCACTAGTATTATCACATTTTATCGGAATATTTTTAAAGTGAATTCCATAGTCTTCTAATGTATTTTTCATCCAAACAACTTGTGCACAGCATGCACTTGCAGCAATGTACTCGGCTTCCGCCGTAGATAGTGCAACTAAATTTTGTTTCTTGGAAGTCCAAGAAACAAGTGCATGTCCTAAAAATTGGCATGTTACAGATGTACTTTTTCTATCTATCCTGCATCTACCAAAATCAGCATCTGCATAAGCTATTAAATCAAATTTTTCAGATTTTGGATACCACAATCCTAAATTGGAGTTCCTTTAAGATACCTAAATATTCTTTTAACACTTTTAAGATGGGATAATTTGGGATTTGATTGAAACCTAGCGCAAAGTCCTACACTAAACATAATATCCGGTCTAGTCGCGGTGAGGTAGAGTAGGCTACCTATCATTCCCCTATATATATTTTGATCGAAATTTTTACTATTTTCATCCATATCTAACTTAGTCGCAGTACTCATACGGGTGTTTATTGCTTTTGAATTATCCATGTTAAATCGTTTTAACAATTCTAATGTATATTTAGATTGGTTAAGAAATATACCATCCTTAAGTTGTTTGATTTGTAATCCTAAAAAGAAAGTTAATTCACCCATTAAACTCATTTCAAATTCATGACTCATAGATTTGGCAAATTATTCACATAGTGATTCATCCGAAGAGCCAAAAATAATATCATCAACATAAATTTGCACAATAAGAAAATTATTTTCAAAATGTTTAATAAACAATGTAGTATCAACCTTGCCTTTGGTAAAATTATTTAAAATAAGAAAGAAACTAAGCCTTTCATACCAAGCTCTAGGAGTTTGTTTCAAGCCATAGAGAGCCTTAGTCAATTTGAATACATGATTAGGAAGAACAGAATTTTCAAATCTAGGAGGTTGGTCGACATATACTTCTTCGGAAATAAAACCATACAAGAAGGCACTTTTGACATCCATTTGAAATAGTTTAAAATTATAACTACTAGCATAGGCAAGGAGCATCCTTATAGCTTCTAATCGAGCCACGGGAGCGAAGGTTTCTTCGTAATCGATACCTTCTTCTTGGTTGAAACCTTTGGCCACTAATCTAGCCTTGTTTCTAACCACGATACCATTTTCGTCTTGTTTGTTTCTAAAGACCCATTTAGTACCAATGACTAAATGGTCACTAGGTCTAGGAACAAGCTCCCACACCTTATTCCTCTCAAATTGATTCAATTCCTCTTGCATTGCAATAACCCAAAAATCATCTTTTATGGCCTCGTCAATGCACTTAGGTTCGATTTGAGAAATGAAGGTGGCATTAGCACAAAAATTCTTGAAAAAAGAACGAGTTTGAACCCCTTTAGATGTATCCCCTATAATTAGCTCCTTTGGATGAGCATCTATATACTTCCATTCCTTAGGTAAGGAAATTTCGGAAGAAGGTGCATCCAAGTTGCTATTTTGAGGAGGGGGTTTATTTAAATTCAAATTATCAAAACCAAGATCATCATCAAAATCATTTTTCTTTAAATTTGAAACTTCATTAAAAACTGCATGAATAGACTCTTCTATTACTAAGGTTCTTTTATTAAAAACCCGAAAAGCTTTAGAAATGGAAGAGTAACCAAGAAAGATGCCTTCATCGGATTTAGCATCAAATTTTCCTAAGGCATCCCTTTCATTTAAAATAAAGCATTTACAATCAAAAACTTTAAAATAGGAAATATTTGGTTTTTGTTATTCCATAATTCATAGGGAGTTTTTGATAAGGATGGTCTTATTAGGACTCTATTCATGATGTAGCAAGTCGTATTTACGGCTTTGGCCCAAAAATACTTAGGTAAACTATGTTCATTTAACATAGTTCTTGCTATTTCTTGTAGGTTTCTATTTTTTCTTTCAACTACTCCATTTTGTTGGGGATTTCTCGGAGTGGAGAAGTTGTGATTGTATCCATTAACTTCACAAAAATTTTGAAAGTCACGGTTTTGAAATTCGCCACCATGATCACTCCGAATTGATGAAATCATGAAACCTTTTTCGTTTTGAGTGAGTTTACAAAATTTAGATGGTTCCCTTGCCAATGATTTTGCCTTTGTTGTTGTCTCCGAAGGTGACATAGCCTTCGTCCATGCTAGTGAGCTTGGTGAATTGGGATGGATCTCTGGTCATATGCCTTGAGCATCCACTATCAAGATACCATCTCTTGCTCCTAGCATGTGATGGTGTATGTTTCTACAAGAAGGAATTATTTTTAGGTACCCATTTACTTTTTGGTGCCTCAAAAGCTAATCTAGCTTGTTTATCATGTTGTACAGACTTGATCATGGTTCCTTTAGGAACCCAAATCAATTTGTTTGGACTAATTTTCTTGAATGGACATTGGTAAGTCATATGTCCATATTTGCAACAAAAGTTGCAATTGCTTTGGTGTTGAACATGTAAGATAGGACCTTTAATGAAAGTGGTTGGATTTTGGTGAGTACTTCTCACAAATCCGATTCCACTCCTTTTAGGTACATGACCCTTATTTGTAAGGATCATGTTTAAGGACTTGCTACCGACCTCGAATTTCTTCAAGGTGTCCTTAAGTACCAAGTTCTCATTTTGGAGAGTGTTTAAATCATGGCATTTAGCACATGGAGCTAGACTATCATGATATTCAGTTTTTAATTTATCAAAAGCACAAGTAAGACTATCATGCTCCTTTTTTAGCAATTTGTATTTTCTACTAATTGTCTTACATTCATCAAATAACTCATGGAAGGCATTTAATAATTCATGATAAGGTAAATCTGCATTAATTAAATCCGTTACCTCTTCTTCGAAGGCCATTAGAGCGTAGTGAGCAACTTGCTCGGTGTTGGACTCCTCTTCTTTGGACGTGCTTGAATCATCCCATGTTGCCTTGAGCGCCTTCTTCTTTGGTGTTCTCTTTTTGGCTTGAGGGCAATCGTTCTTGTAGTGTCCCGGTTTTTTACATTCATAGCAAATCACTTGGTCCTTCTTTTGTTCAAATTTATTTTTTGTATTATTTTTAAATTTGTTCTTCCTTAAATATTTTTAGTGAGTTCTGACGAGCTTCTTCTAGGTCAATTCCGACAGCATTTCTAACGAACCTGCAAATTTTCAATGAACTCTCGAACTCCCAACAAAATTTTAATTTTGACTCAAGCACTTCATTTTTTTCTATGCCTTGATTGCTATCATAGTTAATCCTGCACACTTTTCTCAACATATAGATTTGATCAAATAATTTACTAATTGATTTCATCATCAAAATATAGATTCAACATTATATTGATAGGGGACCTCTATAAATAGGAGGGAACCAATGGTTCATAGACTAGAGCCTCTTTTGGTTATTACCTCCTATTCTCCTCTCCCCATCTCCTCCTCAGATAGTAGGCCTGGAGATTTGAGAAGCATCGTCGCAGCCCTGTTTTATGGATCACTAGTAGAGAAGACGCTTGACCTCCTTCACCCTCTCCTAGAGATCTACAGGGATTCATGGATATACGATCTCCCTAGGTAATACAATCTATCTCACACGTGACTTTTCAGTTTTATGAATTTTGCGCACTAATCTTCGCACAACAACGAATACATCTTTGGAAATTTTGGGATTTTGTTTTAATATTCTTTTGCTGTGCATGTGATGTCACCCCATATTTCCCTACAGGAGTAAGAGTCGAGAACGGATGTTGTAGGAGTCAACATGTTCGAGGATTAGGCAATACACCGAATAATTGAATGATGTGTCAGAAGTTCGCCGGAAGCTCGCCGGGAGTTCGCTGGAAGTTTTGCTGGGAGTTGGGATGAAGAGATAACGTGTCAAACAATTAGATTGCTTGATTGTAATTATTTTAGCCTTAATTGATATAGTTAGGTCTTAATTTGAGTTAGATTTCGAAGAAATCCTACTAACTCAATTAAGGGCCAACTGGGTCCAAAACAGGGCTGAGTTGGGCCGGATGGATGGCCCACTCGGCCACTTGGAGCCATGCTAGGCAGTGGCACTGCCCAGGGTGGGCGGTGGAACTGCTTAAGACTCAGTCTCCCAAGTGGTCTGGGCGATGGTATTGCCAACAGTTAATGCAATTAAGCGATAGTACCACCCTGTCAGGCGGTGGTATCGCTAGAGCCCAATCTCCAAGGTTTTGTCAAGCGGTAGTATCGTCAGACTGAGCAGTGGTACCACCCAGTGTCAGTTTGCAAGTGGTGGTACCACCCGATAATAGCGGTGGTACCGCTAGTATCCTGAAAATATAGGATTAGACACTTTTTGGCTCTAATTGTTAAGCCATTAAAGCTTATAAATACTCCACTATTTTCTATATGAAGAAAAAATAAAGCATGAACAAAAATCTTGAAGTGTTGGGGTGTGAAAGTGTTGTAAAAGTGCTAAGTGTCCTCCTCCTCCCTAAGTCTTGTGATCATTCATGTGAGGTGTGAGGCTTATAATAGTTGCCTCCTAAACCTATGAAATGGAGAAAGTGTTGTAAGAGGGTAGTTGGTCTTTGCCCATTGAAGGAAGACCATTAGTAGATGTCAGTGACCTCGACGGAGGAGGAATCGAAAGTGGACGTAGGTCACAACGACCGAACCATTATAAATCTGGTGTGTTCTTTTCTTACTGCTTACTTTCATTACTTAGCTACACTCTGCATTGCACATTTTCCTCAAGTCAACATCTTTTCGATATGATTTCTTTGTTACATTTTTATCAACTTGGAAAGATTTGGAATCACAACCGTCATTTTTATCGCTGCACTAATTCACTACCCCCCCCCCCCCCCCCCCCCCTCCAAAGCCCTCTTAGTGTCATATTGATCTTAACACTACTACCCTCTTATAACTCTTTCTCTTTTTCACGATCTTAGGAGAGAACCTTTACACCCCTTTTTTGCAAGTGTTCCATCACACACTTCCCTTCGGACTATCACTAAACTCTAGGAGGAGGGACTCTGCACTTTAAGATATTACAACCTTATAATCATAAAGTTTTTGTTCTATTTTCGTGTGTTTATCAAGCAGGAATTTGTGGGGTATTTATAAACCCCAAATGGCTTTAAAAATTGGAGCCAAAATTTAAATCCCTATGTTTTCAGGGTACTGACGGTACCACCACCTATCAATCTGACATTATGTAGTACCACCGCTTGACACACTGACATTTGTTAGGAAATCCTTGGGGGCGACATCATATGCGCAGCGGAAGAACAAGAAAAACAAAATCCCCGATTCCCAAAGAGATGTTCGTCGTCGTGCAAAGATTGGTACGCAAAAATCCGTGAAACATGAAACTGCGTATAGAGTAGATTGTGTTACCTAGGGAGATCGTATATCCCTGTTTCCTTGCAGATCCTTAGGAGAGGGTGAAGGAGGTCAAGCGTCCTCCTCTCTGGCGGTGATCCCATAGCAGGGGGTTGTGACAAGCGCTCCTCAAAACTCAGACCTACTCGAGGGTGGAGATGGAGAGGAGAATAGGAAAAAAGGCAAACAAAAGCTCTCTAGCCCATGGGGCTCTGAATCCCTCCTATTTATAGAGGTCCCCTGTCAAACCCTAATGGATCCTCCCCTAGTGGGTATTGGATCTGCATCGAATAAGACAAGGGCTCCATGGGATATCTCATATTGAACCTCTATTCATCATAATGCCTACCATATGTGTGTGACCCTCTAGGCCCAATATCGAGCTGGTCGTGAGTCATTTTGTCGCCGAACTCCTTCTAACTCAATGAATTATTATCTCAATAATAATTCACTCGACTCATCGACTCTGGGGACGTACTAGGCCACTACGCCGTAGTCCCCAGACTGATCGATCTGGGAATTCAATCCATTTGACACTGTCTGTCCTTGAATTACCGTGTACCTATAGTCCCTCATCCATCTAATATACCGAGAGACCATATATCGAGCATGGTGTTGTCCAGACCACACGGTTTCTTCTCGAAGTCTAAAGCTCTAATCGGATTCTCCAGGAGAACTCTTTCTCTCTCAACCCGAATGACCCTGGCCAGGGATTTGTCTGAGCAAGAACACATGGGATATTCCTCTCATGACGCCGAGAGTGGATGATCCTCTATCGACACTCAATAGCCCTCTTAAGGTCGACTACCACTCCCAATGACCAACTGTACTAGATCTGGGACAGCCAAACCTATAAGTCTGGTATTAAAGAGTGGAGCACTCATATAGGACATCCTTGGTATCTCAAGTCTAAGGACCAGATACACCACTAGGACTACGGAATCGCTGTCTGACAATAAGGCATCATCAACCATCCAGCATTCCGTAAGCGGATCAATCAGTGAACTCATTCTCCAATGAGCACCTGTACTGTATCCCTAATGTCCCTACACAAGCAGCTATGAGACCAGCTGCATCCATCATATGGACGGGTATCCAGTTGTTAGAACCCTTGCAGATTCTAAACTTGGGGTTGATCTCTTTAGGGGATCGGCTGTTAGGATCAGAGCAGCACTAAGAGGGGGGGGTGAATTAGTGCAGCGGATTAAAACTTCGGTTTTTAAAAAATCTTTCGTATGATAAGAGCGGAACTTGACAAGCTTAATCTTGAAAGCGTATTCTTAAATATGCGCAGCAAAAGTAATAAGGAACTAAAGCATATAAGAAGGTTTGCAATAATGTAAATAGCAATAATGAAATGCAAACCAAGGATCACGCCGATTTTAGAGTGGTTCGGTCAAATGACCTACTCCACTTGCGAGGCCCCTCTTCGATGAGGCTTCCACCTTCCACTAGCAAGTCTCTTGAAATGGAAGGGTAAATACCCCTCTTACAACTCTTTACAAGTGGTTCACTCTCTTACATATTTTCGAGAAGAGATGAGGTGAACACTAGCAAATTGAAAAGAAGACAAGCTAACACTTTTCTAAGACCTTTCTCTCAAACTCTTGCTGCTCAAAAAGTTGTGTTCTCAACTAAGATTTGAGGGGTATTTATAGGTCTCAAGAGGATTCAAATTTGGGCTCCAAAATTCAAATTCTCTTTGGGTTCCGATCTTTGGCGGTGCCACCGCTTCAACCAAAGCGGTGCCCTTGGCCGGGTCTTTGAAGCGGTGCCACAGACCAGAGAGGTGTCACCGCCTGGCCCTCCGGTTCACTTGGTTTGGCTTACTTTTAGCCCAAACCAAATCTGACTTTGGCCCCAGTTGGCTCCTGGTTAAAGTGATGGGCGGTGCCACCGCCTGGCCCTCCGGTTCACTTGGTTTGGCTTACTTTTAGCCCAAACCAAATCTGACTTTGGCCCCAGTTGGCCCCTAACCAGGATATAGGATTATCTTCTTAATCCTAATCCTAATTACAAGTGAACTACATAACAAAACACATCCTAAGCAATTTATTAACCGCAAACGTCAAGTCTTGTTCCGGTGAGCTTTCCGACGAACTTCTTTCGACGGGGTCCAAGCACGCTCCCGAACTTGTGATGACTTTAATGAGTAGCTGAGACTTCTCGGTGATCTCTGCGAACCTCCGACGATCTCTTCGACGAACTTCCAACAGGTTCCCGATTTCTTCTCGGTTGGTTCCGGTAGCATCTCCGACGATTCTTCGGACTCTTAAACATTCATCGAACTCGACTCCGGTATACTTGCTTTGTGTTTTCTGTTTATCGTAGTTAATCCTGCACACTTAACTCAAAATGCAGTTAAACATCTAAACACAATCAATTAGTTTCATCATCAAAATCCGAGATTCAACAATCTCCCCCTTTTTGATGATGACAACTAATTGATGACTAATGGAGTTAACCTAAACTCCCCGGAGTTTAACCAAACTCCCCCTATCAATATGCCATTGATAGAACACTTGGATTTTCCTAAATCCAAGTGACATTCATCACATGTTATGAAAAAATATTTAAACCATCATGCAAATATATAAAATATTCAATTCAATGCATGAAGTCATCAATATACTTCTCCCCCTATGTTATCAACAAAAAGGAGAAGTAGCTCTAGCTATTTAAAAAGATATGCAAGTTTTTACAACATAAAGCTAGATTTTCATCACAACATATAAGTACAAAAGTATAGCAAGATTCTTAAGTTCAATCATGGCAATTCAACACTTGCTTCTTGTGCAAGATTGCACTTTGCTTTTCTTTACATGTTCTAACTAGCAAAAGCTTTCTCCCCTTTGTTTTTGTCGAAAAGAAGGAAAGAGTACAAGCTAGCCAACATTTGTCTTGAGCTATCAATCTTTCTCCCCTTATGTCATTGCCTTAAAGAAGGAGAGGAACCAATGATTTAAACTTTTACATAAATTATGAATTTGCATCAATAAATATTTCAATCATCACATGATACATATAAGACAAAAATGCAAAGAAATCATATCATGAAAGACATCAATTGTTAAACATGATATGATAATAGTCTCAAAATTTTCAATTTGCAATACATGTGATACATTGCAATACTAAAAAATTTAATGCGATGCTTTTAAGGATATCAACCTATTTTTGATACAAAGCATGGCAAGAGCAATTATATTGCAAGTTTTCTAAGTTTTGCATTTTTTGCTTCTTTCGATATAGCAATTCTTTGCTTCTCTATAAGCTAGCAACTTTTACGATATGCAAGTTTTACTACATACAAGCTAGCAAATTTAAAGATTTGCAAGTTAGCATATTTGCTTTTCTTTGCGATGTGCATGATAGCATTTCTTTGTAATGCTCAAGATAGCAAATTGTATATTATGCTAGCTAGCAAAATAAAGATGTTCAAGAAAGCAAGCTCTTTCTTCTCTTTTGAGAAGTATCATTTTTGCTTCCTTAGTAAAATGCCAACCTAGCAAGGGTCAATGTTTTACATGAGGCAAGCAAACAATTTGGGAAGTGTTACATTTGCATCTTCTCTTTAGATGTGCAAGAAAGTAAGTTTTTGCATTTTCTTGACTTGTGCAAGCTAGCTAATTCCTTTTTGAGATGACCCTTTACATCAATTCAAGATAGCACATTAGCAACTCTTTCCCCCCCTTTGTCATTGGCAAAAGAAAAGGAAGATTCAAGTCATGAATATCAAAATAATAATTTTATCATGAATATTTCATCATTGCGTGCATCATTATCGTATGTTAAAGTATTGCATACGTAATACCAAATCATCATATATATTTTTAAAAACATATAAACTCATCATTATATGCATGATTCCAAATCATCATTATAACTCATCATGCACAAAATGTAAAATCATCTAACATGATACAAACATTTATTTTCAAAATATTTATCACTATTTTCATGTACGATAATAAAGTATTCATGGTACACATTATATGCATATATCATCACAATAAAAAGCAATTGCACGCATAATTTCAAATCATAAATGTTTCAAATCATGATGGTATTAACTTGTCAAATTTCATCCTACCATTCATGATCATAACTTTTCATTTGTATGCATCAAAATAATATCAAGAGTATTTCATGCATAATTTTATATCACCACATAAGGAATATCAAGAAGAAGGTAATTGGGTAATGCGATAAACATTTCATGAATACAAGGAATTACATAAAAATCATATCATGAAAGATTAGAACATGTGAATACCAAAAGACATGATTTCTTTTTGAAAAATCTACTCATAAATAATCAAAAGAAAATCTTAAGAGATCGATTAATGAAAAAATCTTGATTCATAATAAATCTTAATTTGTAAATATCACGGAATCAAGATCATGAATTTGGATAAAACTCATTTAAATTCAAATCATCCAAATCATCCAAATCTCAACATTTCTTTCAAGAGATTCAAAATGGTATAAATAAGTTTATTGGTCTCTTAGGTAAAAATCAATAAGATAGAGAAAAATAAAATTTTTAATAAAAAAATTTTTCTTCCTTTTGTTTCAACTTATTGATTGATTCCATACATGCATGTCCCCCTTTTTTTTTTTCAAATCCATGCATCATCGTTTAAAACGGAAAGATAAAAAAACTATCAAGATAAAAAAAAGTGCAACACATAATTCAAAAAAAAATTATTTCAACTCATTACTTCAAGTCAAACATGATTTCATTTAATCAAAATTGAATAACTTCAATAAATCATCATGTATAACAATCATCAAGTATGATACAAACTTTTCAAAACGTTTATCATGATAAGGCATATAAGCCAAAGAAACTATTAAATATAAAGCATATTCATCAATGATGATTTCATTGGGCATAAGGCATTTTCCAACAAAATCATTTTGTTATTTATTGTAGTCATGCATTTTTCTTTTTAGGTGAATCTATCTTTTCATGCTTAGTTTGCATACAAAAGTCGTGCATCATTTTTAAAAGCAACTTTCATCACGGTAAAAATTGATAATTTATAAATCGCAAAAGATCATCATGGAAATCATCAAAATCAATAAATTATAAATTTCCTAAAACTCATCATCATCATGCATAGTTTCAAAAAAAAAATTATTAGGCACCATATCATATAAGGCATTTTTAATCAAAATCATTTTGTTTATCATAAACATATAATTTTCATGATAATTTTTAAAATTACTAGAATGATAAGCATGATTCCTAATTTTTTTATTTTCATTACATTAAGCAATTAAAAATAATTTTTCTAAACTAATAAAAAGAAAATGCATCATGGAAAGCATCAAGTAATTTCAAAATAAATTGGGGGGATTTCGATTACCTCATCGTTTAAAGTGGTTAAGACGTAGTTAGCCACCTCGCCTTTCTTGATTTTCTCCTTGTCTTCAGAGGAGCTCGATTCATCCCAATTCTTGTTCTTTTCTTGCGTTCAAAGTAAGCAGTTCTATTCTTTTCGTTCTTAAATTTTTGTTTCATTAACTTTTTAAATTTCTTAGTGAGTTCGAGTTCACCATCACTTGAGCTTATGCTCGAGTGGTCTTCAAATGTTCAATGTCCCAAATCCTTCCTGTCCTTTGGAAGGTTGTTCTCGAGTTCCATTTTTGTCACATTGTTCATTTCGTAGGTCATTAGAGACCCAATAAGTTCTTCGAGAGGGAATGTTTTAAGGTCCTTGGCCTCTTGAATGGCCGTAACTTTTGGATCCCAACTTTTTGGAAGGGATCTTAAGATCTTGCTTATGAGATCAAAATTCGAGAAAGATTTACCAAGAACTCTTAGATTATTAACGACATCCGTGAAACGGGTGTACATGTCGCCTATAGTCTCGCTTGGTTGCATTTGAAAAAACTCAAAATCATGCAATAAAATGTTAACTTTCGAGTCTTTGACTCTACTAGTTCCCTCATGCGTGATTTCAAGTGTTCACCAAATATCGAAAGCCGTTTCGCACGTAAAAATCCGATTGAACTCATTTTTGTCTAAAGCGCAAAATAAGGCATTCATAGCCTTTGCGTTTAAAGAAAAATATTTCTTCTCCAAATCCGACCATTCATTCATCAGTTTAGAGGGAAGTCAAAAACCATTTTCAATAATATTCCATATATCCAAATTCATAGAAATCAAGAAAACTCTCATTCGAGTTTTCCAATAAGTGTAGTCCAATCCGTTAAACAATGGTGGACGAACAACCGAAAAGCCCTCTTGAAAGCCATGAAGAGCCATTTCTCTCGAGTGTAAATCCAAAATGAGAAATACCGGGCTCTGATACCAATTGTTAGGATCGGAGCAGCACTAAGAGGGGGGGGTGAATTAGTGCAGCGGATTAAAACTTCGGTTTTTAAAAAATCTTTTGTATGATAAGAGCGGAACTTGACAAGCTTAATCTTGAAAGCGTATTCTTAAATATGCGCAGCAAATGTAATAAGGAACTAAAGCATATAAGAAGGTTTGCAATAATGTAAATAGCAATAATGAAATGCAAACCAAGGATCACGCCGATTTTAGAGTGGTTCGGTCAAATGACCTACTCCACTTGCGAGGCCCCTCTTCGATGAGGCTCCCACCTTCCACTAGCAAGTCTCTTGAAATGGAAGGGTAAATACCCCTCTTACAACTCTTTACAAGCGGTTCACTCTCTTACAGATTTTCGAGAAGAGATGAGGTGAACACTAGCAAATTGAAAAGAAGACAAGCTAATACTTTTCTAAGACCTTTCTCTCAAACTCTTGCTGCTCAAAAAGTTGTGTTCTCAGCTGAGTTTTGAGGGGTATTTATAGGCCTTAAGAGGATTCAAATTTGGGCTCCAAAATTCAAATTCTCTTTGGGTTCCCGATGCTAGCGGTGCCACCGCCCAGCGCTCGGGTGCTGGGCGGTGCCACCGCCTGGCCCTCCGGTTCACTTGGTTTGGCTTACTTTTAGCCTAAACCAAATCTGACTTTGGCCCCAATTGGCCCCTAACCAGGATATAGGATTATCTTCTTAATCCTAATCCTAATTACAAGTGAACTACATAACAAAACACATCCTAAGCAATTTATTAACCGCGAACGTCAAGTCTTGTTCCGGCGAGCTTTCCGACGAACTTCCTTCGACGGGGTCCAAGCACGCTCCCGAACTTGTGATGACTTTAATGAGTAGCTGAGACTTCTCGGTGATCTCTGCGAACCTCCGACGATCTCTTCGGAGAACTTCCAACAGGTTCTCGATTTCTTCTCGGTTGGTTCCGGCAGCATCTCCGACGATTCTTCGGACTCTTAAACGTTCATCGAACTCGACTCCGGTATACTTGCTTTGTGTTTTCTGTTTATCATAGTTAATCCTACACACTTAACTCAAAATGCAGTTAAACATCTAAACACAATCAATTAGTTTCATCATCAAAATCCGAGATTCAACATCGGCCTCCTTGGAACTCTATAGGGGTTCCTCCCTCCAATTTGCTGCTCAAAGGCTGCAGAAAAGATTCATCTATTGCTTATGAAAAGAGGAGGAATACATCGCTATTTATAGGGTTTCTAAACCCTAACTCCTAATATGACTCCTACTCAAGACTCCTACTCAAGACTTCTTCTTCAAACCAACTCCTAATAGACTTCTAATCAAGACTCCTATTTCTTTACAACTCCTAATTTATCTCTAAGAAACAATCTCCTAACCTTAGCCGGCCTCTTCACCTCTTTAATAGGGGTCAGCTTAGGTAGGTTTTACATGAATGTCCCTCTCAATTAGGACTCTCCTAGCTAGAGTCCTAACAAACCTGCCCTCTTCAAATCAGCCTTGTCCTCGAGGCTGACGATTCATGAATTTTGGGAATTTGATCTTCAAGTCATCATAGTTCTCCCAAGTGGCATCTTCTGTTGGTAGGTTCACCCACTGTATTAGCACTGTTGTAGTGGGTCGTCGTTGTCGAGTCACGATCCGTCGATCAATAATGACACTTGGCTGGGTCTGGAGTTCTCCTTGGATAGTCATATTTGGTGGGTGGCTTTGGGCTATCTCTAAGCACCTATTTACCAATTTTGTCTGGCCGTTGATTTGCGGGTGATATGCCGTATTCCTTTTCAATTTAGTACCCTATATATAGAATAACTTTGTCCAAAATCTGCTCGTGAAGATGCAAGTAGAATTTATCATAAGCACAATGCGTCCCTTATAGTGTAATTCTTTTGAGTCCCAATTGTAATGAGCCACGGAGCTTGGTGCTTCCTGCAATTTTTTTATAATCTTACTTGTCTCTGAATCTACCTGTCATTCCATCTTAATATCCTCAAGGAAGTCGCTGGTCGGAAGTGAAACGGCTGAAACTTCAGCTTGCTCGGGTAGCTGCGAAAGCGCATCTGCAAGAATATTCTCTTTCCCCTTTTTGTAAGTTATTTCATAATCAAATCCAAGAAGTTTTGTTACCCATTTTTGCTGCTCAGGGGATGATATCTTTCGCTCCAAAAAGTACTTGAGGCTTTTATGGTTGATTTTAATTTGAAATCATCGACCATTCAAATAGGGTCTCCACCTCGTTGCTGCGCGCACAATGGCAAGCATCTCCTTATCATATATTAACTTATTTTGATGGGAGGGAGATAGTGTCTTGCTACTGTATGTGAGTGGTCAACCATCTTGCATGAGAACGGCTCCAATTCCGACTCCAGATGCGTCAGCCTCAATGATGAAGGGTCTATTGAAATCTGGTAGCGCAAGCACCGGCATCTTAAGTTTGTCGAAGGCAGCAGAGGCTTTGTCCGACCATTGGAAAGCATCTTTTTTCAGTAAAGAAGTGAGTGGTGCACTGATCTTCCCATAGTCCTTAACAAATTTTTGGTAGTAGCCCGTTAGTCCAAGGAACCCCCACAGTAATTTCACGTTTGTAGGTTTCGGCCAGCCTTGCATTGCCTCAATTTTTGCTGGGTCTACTGCCACTCCTTTTTCTGATATTATATGCCCAAGGTACTCTACTTTTTGCTGGAGAAAGCTGCACTTTGGTTGCTTTACAAAAAGAGTATTCTCCCGAAGGATCGTCAGAACAATCCGTAAATGCCGAATTTGGTGGTAACCGGATCGGAGGTCCAACTTCGTGAAGACTCGAGCTCCTTTTAATTCATCAAAAAGTTCATCCACCACTGGTATTGGGTACTTGTCCTTGACGGTGATACCATTTAAAGCTCGGTAATCAATGCATATTCGCCATGTTCCATCCTTCTTGTGTACAAGTAGCATCGGTGAAGAGTAGAGGTTGCAACTTGGCCAAATAACTCCTGTTTTGAGCATCTCTTTTACAATCCTTTTTGTTTCATCCTTCTTGAGATGTAGATATTGATATGGCCGAGTATTTGCTGGAGGTTTGTCTGAAAGAATCATTATATAATGATCATGCCGACGGGTAAGAGGTAGGTTGTAAGGTTCGTCAAATATATCTGAAAATTCAGCAAGCAAAGGAAGTAGGTTTGGATCTTCAAATTCTATTGGCTCTCCCTTAGTTTGCTGCTCAAGTTGTACCAAAAATCTGCAGCATGCTTTATGCAAAATCTTCTCCATTTGTTGTGTGCAAATCATCGTTACATCGCCCCCATGTTTCTCATTCAGTATCACCTGTTTCTCCTTACTGTAAAATTTCATAATTAGTTGCATAAAATTCCAAGAAATATCACCTAATGTTGTCAACCATTTAATTATGAACATGGCCTCATGATCATCAAGCGGGAGAAGGAAGAAATATGCAATTATCTCTTGGTTCTGCAGCAATAGTTTCTCTTGCGGGCGCCTACGATCATACTTCAAAATCCATCCATCAACGATCTTAATGTCAAACCTGCTGCAATTCTCGATAGGTAAAGCCATCTGGATAGCAACCTTACTGTTTAGAAAGTTATTAGTACTGCACGTGTCGATGAGAACAGTGATCGGTTGTTGTTTGAGAAGGCCTCCAACTTTCATCGTTTGCGGGTTTGAGTAGTCGGCTAGTGCATGTATCGTAACTTCGATCGATTGTGGCTCTTCTACTGCATCTTCTTCTTCATGTTCAAGGCTCTCTTCTGGATGTTTAATGACCTCTTCTTCTATTGGTTCAATCATAAGAAGTCTCTCTTTACTACAGCGATGCTCACGGCTCCACGGGTCGTCACAATGCCAACATAACCCCTTCGCATATTGCTCCCGAAGCTCTTCTCTTGTTAACCTCTTTGGTGTAGGGACTTGGTCGATAGTAGGGGGGGTTGAGGGCTTCAATATTGCTGGTTAAGGAGTGACCCTAGTCCTCTGAGCTTCATAGTTCAATTGCTCCTCTTGATGTCGTGCGAAAGAGATTGCTGCAATAAGTGTATATGGTTGTCGCGCTTTAACTTCTTCTCGGATCTCCGGCTTTAAGCCCTCAATGAAGGTCCTCAATAGCTATTTTTGAGACCAATCATGAGTTTAATTAGATAACCTTTCAAACCTGGTTTGGTACTCCTGAATGGTGGAGGTTTGTCGGATCTTTGCTAGTTGTTCGTCAATATTCTCGTAATCGGTTGGTTTGAAGCGTATCAGCAGTCCTTCTTTGAATTGTTGCCATGAAAGGACTTCATAAGTATGTTCAAACCAGTCAAACCATTGTATAGCATCCCCTTCAAGATATATAGCTGCAATTTTCACCATAGATGCATCTGCGATTTTGTGGTACCGAAAATATCGCTCCGCGCGCGAGATCCAACCAATCGGGTCTCCTTCTTCCCATCTAGGGAAGTCCACTCTCATGCATAGATAGTTGAGGTTAGTCATAGAGCTTCTCCTCTCTTGGAAGTCATATCTTTGGGCTTGGTGCGATTGGGCAAAGCTCTCTCCTTGATGTGATTTCTTCGGGCTTAATGGTCGGCCCAATCTGAGTTCGGTAAAGAGCATCCCAATCTTATCCTCCATTCGCACCTCGAAGGCTTCGAATTTAGCATTGAATACCTCCTCAGATATCATAGTATATGCTATCTAATCTGTGATATCAAGATCTCTCTTTTGTTGTCGGGTTAAAGGTATATATTGGTTGAGAGAGGTGATGGTCGAAAGGGTTGGTAGATTGGTGGATGTAGGCTACGGTTTAGGCTTGCTTTGTGGCTATTTTGGGTGCAGGTTGAGGGTGTGGTTTGGTAGAGTTTTAGGGCTATAGATAAAAGTTTTGGATCTGTGGTAGATGGTAGCAAAGGTTTGGTAGAAATCAATGGAAGTTGCAGCAAGTATGTGCTGTCTTGTAAGAGTAGAATTGTCGTCGAAGAAACAACGGTTTCTCGACGTAATTTCCACCAAAAATGTGAGAGAATTGAGGAGGGAATTGATAGCAAAAACACAATTTATATGACAGCAAGGAAATTGGTGCAAGTTGCGATTGCAGAATTCTCGTCGAGAAATTCCAACAGGTTACGATGAAAATTTGCAGCAACACAAAATCATTTTTAGAGATGAATTTTTTTATAGATCAATCTTAGATGGAAGCCAAGATGATCTATGAAGTGTATAAGAAATTTCATTCGAAAAAGATTGCAAATAGATGGGTTAAGGCAACAATATGCGGCTGAAATTTTCTGCCGCACAGATTTTTAAGTATAGCAGATTAGACGTAAAAGATCAGTGGTTTATATTGAGAATTTTTTTATGAAACCAAAGGGAATCTGCTATTAGGAAATGTCAAAGATGTCATAAAAATTTCGTAGAGATTTGGATAGAAAAAACACAATAGCAAGATCAAACAAACGGTGCTATACGGTTGGAATTCTGCAATGTATCTTTCGTCGTAGAGATGAAAACTTTATGATGAAAAGTATATGCAGCAATATAGGAATAATTTTTTTTTGGGATTTTCAAATAAGGATAACTAAATTGCACCAGCAGTAAGGTAGAAAACCAGAACCTGTTGCAATTCACGGGGAGATCAAAGGATGATCCGTGGTGGTGGAGATGACGGTGGAATTTGACAATGATCTCTTAAGCAATTGTGGGAATTGCTTTGGGCGGTTGTGGAGGGTTGATGGATGGCTATGGAAGGGCAGCGAGACGCCAAGAACGCTGCTCTGATACCAGGTGTTAGAACCCTTGCAGATTCTAAACTTGGGGTTGATCTCTTTAGGGGATCGGCCTCCTTGGAACTCTATAGGGGTTCCTCCCTCCAAGTTGCTGCTCAAAGGCTGCAGAAAAGATTCATTTATTGCTTATGAAAAGAGGAGGAATACATCGCTATTTATAGGGTTTCTAAACTCTAACTCCTAATAGGACTCCTACTCAAGACTCCTTCTTCTAACCAACTCCTAATAGACTTCTAATCAAGACTCCTATTTCTTTACAACTTCTAATTAATCTCTAAGAAACAATCTCCTAACCCTAGCCGGCCTCTTCACCTCTTTAATAGGGGTCGGCTTAGGTAGGTTTTACATGAATGTCCCTCTCAATTAGGACTCTCCTAGCTAGAGTCCTAACAACAGTACACCAGTCTGTTCGGTTATCATATCCCTCTCGAGTAACCTATGACCGGGATTATTTAGGATATGTGTTTAAAGGTGAATCGATCTCACTATTGTGATCTCATTACGATCCGATTCCCATTGCACAAATCCAAGGACATCACAATATATATATGTATTTATGCAATAGTTATAAAGTGATATATGCCAAAATATAATAAGCAAAAAGATTCTATATTAAGTCACACGTGCCATCACTCACGTGATTGGCTTGCTGGGCAACTATAACTAGCAACATTGGGTGGTACCACTGCCCAGTTTAGTGATACCACCGCTTGACACAATCTAGGAGACTTTGTCTAGGCGGTATCACTACCTAGTCTAGCGGTACTATTGCTTGACATAGTTTGAGAGATTGTGTCAGGGCGGTACCACCACCCAGTCTGGGCAATACCACTGCTAGACCCTATGACAAGTCATTGAATGAGTCAAATAGCAAGCTCAATTCAACTCTGATTCAGGCCTAAGTGGCCCCTAATTGAGTTAGCATTGTTTTATCCCAAAATTGACTCAATTAGTCCTAAACTAGCTCGATCTAGACACATGATTACAAGTATAAATCCTATCTTGTCCAACGTGTCATTGGCTCATCCGGCGTTTCGTTCGATCCTTCAAGAATCGTCCTCTCTTTCGGCGTATTGCCTAATCGCCATGTTGACTCCTACAACTTTCGATCTCCTTGGCGTAATATCTGATCTTTTGGCCTAATGTCCAAACTCATGGCACAAAGTTCTTCTGCCAGTACGTTGATCGATCCTCCAACTTAACGTCCAATCTCATGTTTCACTCTGATTCAATATCTGATTCCTCCTGCTTTAATCGGTTTATCATTTATGATCGATGTTAATCCTGCATCACTCAAAATGCAGATTAGATCATAAATTTATCAATTAATTTCATAATCAAAATCCTTATGATAAAATTTACTTGGTAAAGGAGGAGGATTTTGGAATATTTGAACAACTATTAGCGCTCGTGGATTGATATTGTTCGGGCTACTCATAGTTGTGTTGACTCATGAAATTTATAATTTTCTTGTTAGAAGTTATTTTAAACTTCTTTTAAAAAATTACATGATGGTTTTTCTATGTTAAAATTAGTGCCTTTTTGTATCTTTAGATTTTAGATTTGTTGAGCTAACATTCTGGAATATTCTTAAGCTGGAGTATCCATATATGATTTTGGATTTATTCCTGAATGGTCCGTGAGATTTACATAGATTGGATTTCCTGTTTAAGAGTGTTTTATCCATGGTCACTTGTCGTATATATCTCACCCTTATGTCACGTGAAAATTTTTGTCTTCGGAAGTTTGATGAGGAAAGTTTTACTTCACGTAAGTCTGTTTATCAGTATATGTAGTGCCAAAGGGATGATCTTGTACTGAATGAGGACCAATGGCATAGGTCTTGTACTGAAAGTATTTTGTTGAAAACCTCTACACTATCACCTTTTTATGACAGACAAACTAGCCCAAATGGGTGTATGCATTACCGAGTTGTGTCCAATTTTTTTTGTTTTTGCTTAGAACTTGAGTCGATCTCTCATTGTTTCTTTTATTGCTCCTTTGTATGTGATATATGGAAGTTAGTAGAGCAGAAACTTGGTGTGCATTTTAGCTATTCTTCTGCATGGTCTGATTATGAGTGGATTAATGAGGGTGCCCGGATGAAGGGAGGTCTTGGTTTGCTTTTTCGAGTTACCATCACCACTGGTTTATGGTGGTTATAGAGGGTTAGGGGTTAGTTTATTTTTTCTATCATAAATCTATTTTTTGCGCATGGCATCGTCTAAAAGGCAGTGACATGGCCAATCCCTCAAATCTTATTAGGTAAGGGTGAATCCAAAGGTTAGTGTCTTAGAGTAGGTCTCGAATGAATGAGATGGATGAAACTTAATTGCGATGATTTAATTAAGAACGAGAATAATGGAGGTGTAAGATTTATTTTAAAAAATGATATTAGTGAACTTTTTATTTGTTAGGCGTAGGTTTATTGAAAAAGAGAGTGTCTTTTATTACAAGGTAGTAGTAGTTGTCAAGGATGATTTATGGACTGTTGCTCAATATGAGTCAAGATGGACTCAAATATTCATCTTATGTAAGGTTGTTCCTATCCCTTAGACGATAACAAAATTTAATTGAAAATATTGGTCTCGAGTGTTTTATTTTTTGATATATGTATATGGAGAAGGGCATGTTGTGACTGTTAATTAGTTGGTCACATATGCTGGATTGATCAAAGATATATTTGTTTTAGAAAGAAGATAATATTAGTTGGTCAATTTTTGGTATTATGATCTATAAAATTCTTCTTGAAATTTTATAATTTAGCTAATATAATTTTAGTTTTGAAAAAACAACCAAAGAAAGTAATTGAAAGTTGAATTTGTTGTAGACAAAGTGTTTATGAATAATCATTTTACTTTCTTATTTACATTTACAAACAATAATATCATATGAAGCGTTGGAAAGAGCCTGAAATGTCTTTAAAATAAAAAAGCCATTTCATATCCTATTATAAAATAAACGTAACATGGAACCCAGAGCAAACATATACTTGTACTTGTGTCAGTTTATTAGGACAAATAAATTTTGCAACCTGATAATAAGTTACATTGTTACCAAGAAGAATATAGGTATATAAAAGTCGCAATAATAATATTTGTTGCGAAATGGGAAGTGAAAACTGCAGATTTGTTTTGACGCAAGTGAGGAAGATTCCTACATGTCAAAAGCTACCGGCAGGGACGAATCCATTGTCATAGCCGGCGTCGTACGCAGCAGCAGCATCGGACATCATACCCTCGACCATAAGCCCGCCAAGCACACCACCGACGAACCCTGCTCCCATCCCCATCCCCATCTTGTTATCCCTTCGTGGCCGTACCGCCGGTGGCAGAGCTGCCCCATACTCGTATCCGTGCCCCGCTGGAGGGTATCCGTACCCGTAACCCACGGGCGGGTATCCGTACCCATACGGCGGCGCGGCCACGCCGTGTGCTGCGTAGGCGGCTGAGCTTGTCCCTGCCGGGTACGCCATCACGGGCTCGTCTGCGTTTGATATAGGAGGAGGAAGAGGTGGTGGAGGGTACGGCACAGTGCCGGCGGCCGTGGGGTACGCTGTGGTAGAAGGCTGATACGTGGAGGCCTCCGAGGCCGACACGGCGACGCGCTCGCTAAGCTTGTAGGAGAAGTTGAGAATGCCCTTGGGCTTTCCGGAGGTCACCCTGTGAACCTGGTAGCTGACGAACTGGACGGAGGTTGGGCCGTCGCCGGCCCCAGAGAGGAGCTCCGGAAGCGGGACGCGGACCTCGCCCACGTCGCGATCTCCGAGGACGCGCTTGGTGCGGAGGAGGATGTGGAGGAAGTGGCAGGCGAGGTCGCCATCGGCAGGGATGGTAAGGTGGAGAGTAGAGTTCCAGGAAGGGTTGCGGCCGCCCTCGCGGTCAGGCGGCGTGCGCTGCCGTGCCAGACGGTTATCGGAGAGGGAGACCACGGCGTAGACGGCCATTTTGAAAAAGAGGTTGACGTCCTTGAGACCCTTGGCCGAGACCAAGGTGATCTCCAACGTCCGGTACGCCATGGCCGAGATCTACAGCCAACGATCTGAAATCACTATTGTTAGGTTTCTTTCATTATGGGGGTTTGGGAACGGGAGATCAGCAGAGAGGAGGCGACATTTATAGTGAAGGTTTCGCCGATTTCGTCGGATGATATGGCATAAGTACATCTGTTTCGATCGCTCTCAGGAAATGACTTCAATCGTGGAGGCCGCATATGACAGGTAAAAGTGAGGCGATTATTTTTAACTGGAGGAAAACACCCATTCTTACACCAGTCTATCCACGCATTACTCTCTGGCGGGGGCCTTCGTTGTTTTATGATCTGGGAACGAGAGTAAATACCACAGGACGTATAACTGGGTATTATTACGAGGAGATTGGGTTCCAACAAGGTATTAAGGTAATTTTAGGAAAGCTTGGGTAGGGCGGCAAAGACGCGACAGGTGAGCATCTAAATTTGGGTGGGTTAGCGACAACGATGACGACGGACGGTTAAGATGAATGGTAGGGCTTGATCTTGGGCGGGCCGTTGTCCCTGCTAACTAAAGATAAGTTACTTTGATGAGCTAAAAAGCCTTCTATCTTTTTGTAAGGTTAAGATATTCATAATTTTGGTGAGCACAAAAATGAGATATATCAATTAATGATTTGATTCTTAATCTTTTTCATTTGATCATGTAGTTTCACACAATTTTGATAATTATAATGCATATTAGGCATCATCTATTCAAACTGGATCTCCTAATTTAAATACTAGGATATTTTTATGGAGGCATGTGTCATCCTGAATTAATTGTTGATTGTATTTTTTTTTTTTTTAAGAGGAACTATGTATTAGTTATAAAAAGAAAAGTACATCCCAGATAATGAATCCAAGTGAATGTTGAATCTCGGATTTTGATGATAAAATCAATTGATGGGTTAAATGATCTAATCCATATTATTGAGTTAAGTGTGCAGGATTAACTACGATAATCAGAAAACACAAAACAATGATACTGGAGTCAAGTTCGATGGACGTTTAAGAGTCCGAAGAATCGTCGGAGATGCTGCCGGAACCAACCGAGAAGAAATCGGGAACCTGTCGGAATTTTCGGAAGTTCGCCAAAGAGATCGTTGGAGGTTCACGGAGATCACCGAGAAGGCTCGGCTACTCATTAAAGTATCACAAGTTCGGGAGCTTGCTGGGAGCCCGTCGGAAGAAGTTCGTCGGAAAGCTCGCTTGAACAAGACTCGACGTTCGCGGTTGAAAACTTGCTTAGGATGTGTTTTGTTATCGTAGTTCACTTGTAGTTAGGATTAGGATTAAGAGATAATCCTATATCCTGGTTAGAGGCCAACTGGGCCCAAAATTAGCCTTAGTTTGAGCTAAATTTGAAGCCCAACAAGTGAACCGAAGGGTCTGGCGGTGGCATCGCCAGATTGGGCGGTTGCACCGCCCAGCACTATCAGTGTCTGACACTAACAGGCGGTGGCACCGCCACTGACAGGCGGTGGCACCGGCAGCATCAGGAACTTAAAGAGAATTCAAATTTTGGAGCCCAAATTTGAATCCTCTTAAGGCCTATAAATACCCCTCAAATCTCAACTAAGATTACAATTTTTTGAGAAGCAATTGATTGAGAGAAAAATCTTAGAAGAGTCTTTGCTAGTCTTGTTTTCAATTTGCTAGTGTTCACCTCTTTCTTTCTTGCTGAAAATCTGTAAGAGAGTGAACCGCTTGTAAGAAGTTGTAAGAGAGGTATTTACCCTTCCCTTTCAAGAGATTTGCTAGTGGAAGGTGGGAGCCTTATCGAAGAGGGGCCTTGCAAGTGGATGTAGGTCATTTGACCGAACCACTATAAAATCGGCGTGATCTCTGGTTTGCATTTACTTATTGTCATTTATATTGCTGTAAATCATTTGCACTTTAATGTTCTACTTCTTTGTCTCTGTCTTACTTATCCCTTTAAGTTAAAACGCAATCGAAACGGTTTCAAACGAAAATTTTACTTTTATCGTACGAAGTTTCCGAAAGGTTTTAAATCGTGAAAAGTTTATCACACTTTACCGATGCACTAATTCACCCCCCCCCCCCCCCCTCTCAGTGCTGCTCCAATCCTAACAATTGGTATCAGAGCAAGGCTCACTCTCATATTTGGTTTAATACCCAAGAGAGATGGCTTACTCCGGCATGCATGAGGGACACTCTATTACACATCCACCTATGTTTAATGGGTCGGATTACACGTATTGAAGACCTGTATGAGGATCTTCCTCATTTCCATGGATTTCGAACTTTGGACTATTGTCGAAAACGGATTTCAAAAATCTTCTTTTCCAATGAGCGAATGGAATGAATCAGAGAAGAAGGTTTTTGCTTTAAACGCAAAGGCTATGAATGCCTTGTTTTGTGCACTAGATAAAAATGAGTTTAATCGTGTTTCAATTTGTGATTTGGCTTTTGATATTGGAAAACTCTTGAGGTCACTCGTGAAGGCACTAGCCGAGTGAAAGAGTCCAAAATCAACATCCTTGTGCACTCTTACGAACTTTTCCGAATGAAACCAAGTGAGTCCATCGAAGACATGTACACCCGGTTCACGGATGTCATCAATGGACTCAAAGTTCTTGGTAAAGATTTTACTAACTTTGAACTAGTAACTAAAATCTTAAGATCCCTCCCTAAAAGTTGGGATCCAAAAGTTACGGCAATTCAAGAGGCCAAAGACCTTAAAACATTCCCTCTTGAAGAACTTATTGGGTCTCTAATGACCTATGAAATGACATGTCAAGCTCATGATGAGCTCGAGAACCCCCTTCCAAAGAACAGGAAGGATATGGCACTCACATCACAAGAAGACCACTTGAAAGGAAAGTGATGAGGACAGTGACAATGACATTGCACTTTTGATTCAAAAATTTAAAAAATATTTAAGAAAGAACAAATTTAAAAATAATATAAAAAATAAGTTCGAACACAAGAAGGACCAAGTGATTTGCTATGAATGCAAGAAACCGGGACACTACAAGAACGATTGCCCTTAAGCCCAAAAGAGAACATCAAAGAAGAAGGCGCTCAAGGCAACGTGGGATGATTCAAGCGCGTCCGAAGAAGAGGAGTTCAACACCGAGCAAGTTGCTCATTACGCCCTAATGGCCATCGGAGAAGAGGTAATAGATTTAATTGATGCAGATTTACCTTATCATGAATTATTAAATACTTTCCATGAGTTATTTGATGAATGTAAGATAATTAGTAGAAAATACAAATTGCTAAAAAAGGAACATGATAGTCTCACTTGTGATATCGATAAATTAAAAACTGAATATCATGATAGTTTAGCTCCATGTATAAAATGTCATGATCTAGAATCTCTCTAAAAGGAGAACTTGCTACTTAAGGACACATTGAAGAAATTCGAGGTTGGTAGCAAATCTTTGAATATGATCCTTACAAATAAGGGTCACGTTCCTAAAAGAAGTGGAATCGGATTTGTGAGAAGTCATCACCAAAATCTAACCACCTTCATTAAAGGCCCCGTCTTACATGTTCGGCATCAAAGCAATTGTAACTTTTGTTGCAAATATGGACATAAAACATATAAATATCCATTCAAAAAAATTAGTCCGAACAAACTAATTTGGGTTCCTAAAGGAACCATGATCAACTCTATGCAATATGATGAACAAGTTAAATCAGTTTTTAAGGCACCCAAAAGAAAATGGGTACCTAAAAATAATCCCTTCTTGTAGAAACATACACCATCACAAGCTAGGAGCAAGAGATGGTATATAGATAGTGGATGCTCTAGATATATGACTGGAGATCCATCTCATTTCTCTATACTCACTAGCAAAGAAGAAGGGTACGTCACCTTCGGAGACAACAACCAAGGGAAAATCATTGGCAAGGGAACCATAGGTAACAAATTAAAATTTTCTATTGATGATGTCTTACTAGTTGATGGATTGAAACATAATCTCTTGAGTGTTAGTCAATTATGCGATAAAGGTTATATCGTTAGATTTGAATCAAATGTATGTATTATTAAAAAACCAAACCATAACATGACTATGATTGCATTAAAATAAAATAATGTCTACACCATCAACCTTGATGAACTAAGTAATGAAATGTACTTCTCTGTTTTAAATAATGATGCTTGGCTTTGGCATAGGAGATTAGGCCATGCAAGCATGAAACTAATATCTAATATCTCATCTAGAGAATTAGTGCGAGGAATTCCAAATATAAAGTTTATTAAGGACAAAGTATGCGATGCATGTCAACTAGGTAAACAAATAAAAACTAGTTTCAAATCAAAAACTCAAATTAGCACTACTAGACCATTACAATTGATTCATTTAGACTTATTTGGACCAATTGATACGACAAGTCTAGGAGGAAGCAAATATGCATTTGTAATTGTGGATGACTATACTAGATACACTTGGACCTATTTCTTAGTTCACAAAAGTGATTGTTTCAAGTGTTTCTCTAAATTTTATAAACTCACTCAAAACGAAAAAGGTTTCATGATTTCATCAATTCGGAGTGATCACGGTGGCGAATTTTAAAACCGTGACTTTCAAAATTTTTGTGAAGTTAATGGATACAATCACAACTTCTCCACTCCGAGAAATCCCCAACAAAATGGAGTAGTTGAAAGAAAAAATTGAAACCAACAAGAAATGGCAAGAACTATGTTAAATGAACATAGTTTACCTAAGTATTTTAGGGCCGAAGCCGTAAATACGGCTTGCTACATCATAAATAGGGTCCTAATAAGACCATCCCTATCAAAAACTCCCTATGAATTATGGAATAATAAAAAACCAAATATTTCTTATTTTAAAGTTTTCGGTTGTAAATGCTTTATTTTGAATGAAAAGGATACCTTAGGAAAATTTGATGCTAAATCCGATAAAGGCATCTTTCTTGGTTACTCTTCCGTTTCTAAGGCTTTTCGGGTTTTTAACAAAAGAACCTTAGTAATAGAAGAGTCTATTCATGTAGTTTTTAATGAAATTTCTAATTTAAAGAAAAATAATTTTGATGATAATCTTGGTTTTGATAATTTGAATTTAAACGAACCCCCTCCTCAAAATAGCAACTTGGATGCACCTTCTTCCGAAATTTCCTTACCCAAGGAATGGAAGTATATAGATGCTCATTCAAAGGAGCTAATTATAGGAGATACATCAAAAGGGGTTCAAACTCATTCCTCTTTCAAGAATTTTTGTGCTAACGCCGCCTTCCTTTCTCAAATCGAACCTAAATGCATTGACGAGGCCATAAAAGATGATTTTTGGGTTATTGCAATGCAAGAGGAATTGAATCAATTTGAGAGGAATAAGGTGTGGAAGCTTGTTCCTAGACCTAGTGACCATTTAGTCATTGGTACTAAATGGGTCTTTAGAAACAAGTAAGACGAAAATGGTATCGTGGTTAGAAACAAGGCTAGATTAGTGGCCAAAGGTTTCAACCAAGAAGAAGGTATCGATTACGAAAAAACCTTCGCTCTTGTGGCTCGATTAGAAGCCATAAGGATGCTCCTTGCCTATGCTAGTAGTTATAATTTTAAACTATTTCAAATGGATGTCAAAAGTGCCTTCTTGAATGGTTTTATTTCCGAAGAAGTATATGTCGAACAACCTCCCGGATTTGAAAATTCTCTTCTTCTAAATCATGTATTCAAATTGACTAAGGCTCTCTATGGCTTGAAATAAGCTCCTAGAGCTTGGTATGAAAGGCTTAGTTCCTTTCTTATTTTAAATAATTTAACCAAAGGCAAGGTTGATACTACATTGTTTATTAAACATTTTGAAAATAATTTTCTTATTGTGCAAATTTATGTTGACGATATTATTTTTGGCTCTTCGGATGAATCACTATGTGAATCATTTGCCAAATGTATGAGTCATGAATTTGAAATGAGCTTAATGGGTGAATTAACTTTCTTTTTAGGATTACAAATCAAACAACTTAAGGATGGTATATTTCTCAACCAATCTTAATATACATTAGAATTGTTAAAATGATTTAACATGGATAATTCAAAAGCAATAAACACCCCTATGAGTACTGCGACTAAGTTAGATATGGATGAAAATAGTGAAAATTTCGATAAAAAAACATATAAGGGAATGATTGGTAGTCTACTCTACCTTACCGCGACTAGACCAGATATTATGTTTAGTGTAGGACTTTGCGCAAGGTTTCAATCAAATCCTAAATTATCTCATCTTAAAAGTGTTAAAAGAATATTTAGGTATCTTAAAGGAACTCCAAATCTAGGACTATGGTATCTAAAATCTGAAAATTTTGATTTAATAGCTTATGCGGATGCCGATTTTGGCGGATGCAGGATAGATAGAAAAAGAACATCTGGAACATGCCAATTTTTAGGACATGCACTTGTTTCTTATTCAATTGCACTATCTACGGTGGAAGCCGAATACATTCCTGCAAGTGCGTGCTGTGCACAAGTTGTTTGGATGAAAAATACATTAGAGGACTATAGAATTCACTTTAAAAGAATTCCCATAAAATGTGATAATACTAGTGCCATATGTCTTACTAAAAATCCAATTCAGCACTCTACAACTAAGCACATCGACGTTAGGCATCATTTCATATGCGATCATGTCCTTAACAATGATGTTCTAGAATTCATTGGCACAAAGCATCAATTAGCAGATATATTTACAAAAGCCTTGAATGAAGACCAATTTGAATTCATTAGAAGGGAATTAGGTACGTTAAATTGTCCCTAAACAATAAACTTGTTTGAATGGTTTTTTCATAAAGTTTTTCATCTTCTCTCCGTTCCTCGGTGAATCTAATCCTTCTCCTTCAATTCTAAATGACATGTTAAATTATCTTATCCTATCGCTCCAATCTGCTCAAGGTTAATGATTTTATGACATTTTGTGAATCTCGAAATTGATTTTTTGATTATGAGTTTCAAGTTGACAATTTGAATTTAAATGAGTTTGTATTCGAATTATGATCTTGACTTATTGAAGTTACTACTTGAAATTTTTTTTTTCCAATCTCTTCCTTGTACATCTACAATTTCTGTTATTTATAGAAAGAAGAGATTAGATAATATGGATGCGTGCTGAATTTTCTTTTAAGATGAACTCTGCGTAAATATTTTTGCATACTTAATTTTGAATGATAAAATTTTTGTATGACAAAATATGTGCTTCAAGTCTCATTTCCCTTTTTGTTGATGACAAAGCGGGAGAAAAGTGATGACTTGTATCATTTTAATAGCATGACTTATATGAATTGTAAAAACTTTTCAAATTCTTTGAGAATATGCCTTGCAAAATCTTTGAGAAGAGTGATTGATCGATGAATGTCTAATATGCCCTGCAAAATCTTTGAGAAAAGTGATCGATCGATGAATGTCTTATATGCCTTGCAAAATCCTTGAGAATATCGCAAGATCGATTGATCATATGGAAAGCAATGTGAAACATGTATATCATAAAATTCATGTTGAAAATCTTTATCTCCTGTCGTAGTAAAAATTGTTTTTTATCATTCGACTTGAAAAAGATTTTCATCGATGTTTCGCATTTACATTATGCTTAATGAGAATAACGATAAGTTCTACTATTAGAACTTATCGATTTATGCTTGAATTCAATGGGATGGAATTCAAGTATTTTTATTTTCTCATAATATGACATATAGATAGGGGGAGTTATGTTTAACTCCGTCATCAATTGATTGTCATCATAAAAAAGGGAGAGATTGTTGAATCTCGGATTTTGATGATAAAATCAATTGATGGGTTAAATGATCTAATCCATATTATTGAGTTAAGTGTGCAGGATTAACTATGATAACCAGAAAACACAAAGCAAGGATACCGGAGTCCAGTTCGATGGACGTTTAAGAGTCCAAAGAATCGTCGGAGATGCTGCCGGAACCAACCGAGAAGAAATCGGGAACTTGTCGGAATTTTTGGACGTTCGCCGAAGAGATCATCGGAGGTTCACGGAGATCACTGAGAAGGCTCGGCTACTAATTAAAGTCATCACAAGTTCGGGAGCTTGTTGGGAGCCCGTCGGAAGAAGTTCGTCGGAAAGCTCGCTGGAACAAGACTCGACGTTCGCGGTTGAAAACTTGCATAGGATGTGTTTTGTTATCGTAGTTCACTTGTAGTTAGGATTAGGATTAAGAGATAATCCTATATCCTGGTTAGGGGCCAACTGGGCCCAAAATTAGGCTTAGTTTGGGCTAAATTTGAAGCCCAACAAGTGAATCGAAGGGTCTGGCGGTGGCACCGCCAGCATCGGGAACTTAAAGAGAATTCAAATTTTGGAACCCAAATTTGAATCCTCTTGAGGCATATAAATACCCCTCAAATCTCAGTTGAGATTACAACTTTTTAGAAGCAATTGATTGAGAGAAAAATCTTAGAAGAGTCTTTGCTAGTCTTGTTTTCAATTTGCTAGTGTTCACCTCTTTCTTGCTGAAAATCTATAAGAGAGTGAACCGCTTGTAAGAAGTTGTAAGAGGGGTATTTACCCTTCCCTTTTAAGAGATTTGCTAGTGGAAGGTGGGAGCCTCATCGAAGATGGGCCTCGCAATTGGATGTAGGTCATTTGATCGAACCACTGTAAAATCGACGTGATCTCTGGTTTGCATTTACTTATTGTCATTTATATTGCTGTAAATCATTTGCACTTTAATGCTCTACTTCTTTATCTCTGTCTTACTTATCCCCTTAAGTTAAAACGCAATCGAAACGGTTTCAAACGAAAACGTTACTTTTATCGTACAATACGAAGTTTCCGAAAGGTTTTAAATCGTGAAAAGTTTATCGCACTTTACCGCTGCACTAATTCACCCCTCTCTTAATGCCGCTCCGATCCTAACAGTGAATTCTCCAAAAAAATAAAAATAAAAAAACAAATAAATGAATATTTAGATTGACATCTATAGGGTATGCTAAATTAGTGTTGAATGTAATGAATTTTTTTTTCAAGGCTTATATACTTGATGATGCTGATCATATTTAAATAAATATTCATACGATGTCATAAAAGAGAGTTAATTGAGAGAATGTAGCTTTAGTCATGATTGGACGAAAGACTTGTAGAGCTTGACAATCAATCCATCGTGATAAATCGAACTCTCGAGATTGATTTGTAATTATATAAATCTTAGCTAGATGATTTTATTAAAATATTTAATTAAGCAAATAAAATACAAAATAATTTGATGTAATTAATATCTCAATTAAAATTATAAAATAAAAAGTAACAAATGGTTTGAAACAAATTAAAATATAAATAAATTTATAAAATATTGGCTTAATAAATGTTGGGGCAATATTCTAATTTTCAGCAATGGCTTAGTTGTCAACATTGCCTTTTGTCTTAATATTAGTACTCTAAAATTTCATGCATACTTTAGACATAACGAGGGATATAATAATGTCAATTAATATCTCTATATTTGATTCGAATTTATGAATTCATTCTGCCCATAAGTTAGTGAGAGACAGCTTCTTGATGAGATACATTACAACAGTGCTGAATTAACCATGACAACTCATTAGACCATCCTCGATATGTGATATATATTACCTGATACATAAAAAGGATAACACAATGTCTAATAATATATGTATATTTGATTTGAATCTATGAATCCATTCTGGCCCTTAAGTTAGTGAAAGACAGCTTCTTGATGAGAAACATGAAATTTTGCTCTACGACAGTGTTGAATTAATCATGAGAGCTCATTAGAATATTACATTTCATTAGAATTGAACCCAAAACTTAAAAAAGGGCATTCAAAATGTCTATGTTAAATCCTCTCAGTAGATTGAACAGGAAAGGGAAAAAAAAAAAAAAAAGACTTTGTAATTATCTCCCATTTGATGATGAGTCTAGCCATGGTGATTAATCTCCTAAGACGTACCAACCAATAGATAAATGAATACTACATTATATTTTCTTAGGACTAGACTAATTTGTACCACGTTACCTCATTATTAAAACCACAAATCACACTCTATGTTGATTTGAGAGTTAAATTACTTGCCACGGGAGTTCAAGCAGAATAATGATTGTCCTAATGAAACATGGTAATGTTAGTTCAATTCGCTTTAAGTTTTAGTCCAACCAGCAGCTAAGCCATAAATTGGTCAAACATAGCCCTAACCCTATTAAAGTATGAGCCTAGTTACGGTCATGGTTGAAGGATTGACGAGTGCCCCCGCTTTAGTTGCTTCAGTGTCTTGGGTAGCGTTAGTGAACAAATGTGTCGTGGCTGATAAGTAAACATAGCCTGGTTCATGGGTCAATGTCGGGAGTTTTCTATCGGCTGAGCTGGATGCCAAGGGCGAACGGGCCCTCACGACGGGGTGCTGATCAGCGTTCCTTAGTGTGCTGATCCGGGCGCTATGTATGTCGTGCTGCGTCTCTCCTTCTCCGAGGTGGTTGGCAGCTCGTCTTTGTGAGATGGTCGTATTTTTCTGCAAAAATGGCCCTCGTCGGGATCACCCGACGAGGCCCCTCCGACGAGCAAGTTAGTGGAGTGATCAATTGATTTTTCTCCCTCCCCCCCTTTTTTCCTGGATCAGGTCAAGGGTATTTATACTTGTGTGCAGGAATTGGTCGGGCCCTGGTCCGACATGGCCGTTGACTCTGGTAGCGGAACAACCTCTCTGACGAGGTGGCATCTTCGGGGATGCTTGAGCAGCGTTAGACGACACTACCCTAACAGCAGACGACACCACCCCTAGCTCTTGGGGTGGTTAGGCCACACGGTCGTACCTTTAGAGCTTGATGTGGCATGCACCTAGCGGGATATGATAGTGTTGGGCTTTTGTTGGGAGGAACAAATTGATTTGTCGGGGGTAATTTAGGGGGGCAGTGCCTAGTGATCCGAGCAGGACTAACCCTGCTGGTCGAACGATAGAGGTCGATCGAGGCAAAACCGAAGCATCGAAACCGGCGAGGTAAGACCTATGTGGCGAGGCTCGATTGACTCGACGGAGAGAGTTTTAGAGGGGTAGTGCCCCGTGCTTCGGGCATGATTGAATCTACTGATCAAACGGTAGGGGCCTGTCGAGGCGAAACCGAAACGTTGAAACCGGTGAGGCGAGACCTGCACAGCGAGGCTGGATTGACTCATCGGGGGTGTTTTAGAGGGGCGGTGCCCCATGTTTCGGGCAGGATTGACTCTGCCGATCGAACGGTAGGGGCTTGTCGAGACAAAACTGACGTGTCGTAGGTCGGATAACGGGTTTGGCATGGCCTAGAGTTACAGTTGTCGAGATGTGATTGGGGCGTGGCTTAAGCGTTGGATTGGCTGAGATGCGCACAGGTGTTTGGATTTGGCCGAGATGCGACTTGGGCGTTGGATTGGGCCGAGGTGCGACTCAAGCGTTGGATCAGGCCAAGATGTGACTCAGGCAATAGATTGGCCGTGAGGCGTGGCTCGGGCGTTGCATCGAGCCGAGATGTGACTCGGGCATTAGATTAGCCGCGAGGCATGGCGCGGGCATTGGATCAAGCCGAGATGTGACACGGGCATTTAATTGGCTACGAGCATGGCTCGGGCATTGGATCAGGCTGAGATGTGACTCGGGCATTTAATTGGCCGTGAGGCATGGCTTAGGCGTTGGATCAGGCCGAGATGTGACTCGGGCATTTAGATTGGCCACGAGGCGTGGCTCGGGCATTAGATCAGGCTGAGATGTGACTCGGGTATTTGATTGACCGCGAGGCATGGCTCGGGCATTGGATCGGGTCGAGATGTGACTCGAGCATTATATTGGCCGTCAGGCATGGCTCGGGCGTTGGATTGGGCTGGGATGTGACTCAGGCATTTAGATTGACCGCGAGGCATGGCTAGCATTGGATCGGGCCGAGATGTGACTCGGGCATTTAGATTGGCCGCGAGGCGTGGCGCGGGCATTAGATCGGGCCGAGATGTGACTCGGGCATTAGATTGGCCATGAGGCGTGGCTCAAGCATTAGATCAGGTCGAGATGTGACTCAGGCATTTGATTGACCGCAAGGCATGGATCGGGCATTGGATCGGGCTGAGATGTGACTCGGGCATTAGATTGGCCGCGAGGCATGGCTCGGGCTGAGATGTGACTCAGGCATTTAGATTGGCCACGAGGTGTGGTGCGGATGTTGGATCGGGCCGAGATGTGACTCGGGCATTAGATTGGCCGCGAGGCATGGCGCGGGTGTTAGATCGGGCTGAGATGTGACTCGGGCATTAGATTGGCCGTGAGGCGTGGCTCGGGCGTTAGATCGGGCTGAGATGTGACTCGGGCATTTGATTGGCTGCGAGGCATGGCTCGGGCATTGGATCAGGCCGAGATGTGACTAAGGAATTTAGATTGGGCGTGAGGTATGGCGCGGACGTTGGATCGGGGCGAGATTTGACTCAAGCATTAGATTGGCCACGAGGCGTGGCATGGGCATTGGATCGGGCCGAGATGTGACTCAGGCATTTGATTGGCCGCAAGGTGTGGCTGGGGCATTGGATCAGGCTAAGATGTGACTCGGGCATTAGATTGGCCGCGAGGTGTGGCTCGGGCATTGGTTTGGGCCGAGATGTGACTCAGGCATTTAGATTGACCGCGAGGCATGGCTCGGCGTTGGATCAGGCCGAGATGTAACTCGAGCATTTAGATTGGCCGCGAGGCATGGCGTGGGCGTTGGATCGGGCCGAGATGTGACTCAGGTATTAGATTGGCCGCGAGGCATGGCGCGGGCATTGGATCCGGCCGAGATGTTACTCGGGTATTAGATTGGCCACGAGGTGTGGCTTGGGTGTTAGATCGGGCCGAGATGTGACTCGGTCATTAGATTGGCTGCGAGGCATGGCTCGAGCATTGGATCGGGCTGAGATGTGACTCGAGCATTTGATTGGCCGTGAGGCGTGGCTCGCGTATTGGATCGGGCTGAGGTGTGACTCAGATGGGAGCTAGATCTAGGGGCCGAGTGGGTATATTCAGCTCTGAATCAGACCTATGGACCGAATAAGTTCAGTTCCGATACGAGTCTAGGGACTGAGTTTGTGAGCTCAGTTCCGAATTGAGTCAGGGGACCGAGTTTGTGAGCTCAGCTCCTAATTGAGTCAGGGGACCGAGTTTGTGAGCTCGGCTCTGAATTGAATCTGGGGACCGAGTTGCGAGCTCAACTCCGAATTGAATCTGGGGACCGAGTTTTGAGCTTGGCTCCGAATTGAATCTGGGGACCGAGGTGTGAGCTCGACTTCGAATTGAATCTGGGGACCAAGTTGTGAGCTCGGCTCCAAATAGAATATGGGGACCGAGTTGTGAGCTTGGCTCCGAATTGAATCTAGGGACCAAGTTGTGAGCTCAACTCCGTATTGGACCTGGGGACCGAGTTGTGAGCTCGGCTCCGAATAGAATCTGGGGACCGAGGTGTGAGCTCAGCTTCGAATTAAATCTGGGGACCGAGTTGTGAGCTCGGCTCCGAATAGAATTTGGGGACCGAGTTATGAGTTCGACTCCGAATAGAATCTAGAGACTGAGGTGTGAAGTCAGCTCCGAATTGAATCTAGGGACTAAGTTGTGAGCTCGGCTTCGGATTGAATCTGGAGATCGAGGTGTTAGCTCAGCTCCGAATTGAATCTGGGGACCGAGTTGTGAGCTCGGCTCCGAATAGATCTGGGGATCGAGTCGTGAGCTCGGCTCCAAATTGAATCTGGGGACCAAGTTGTGAGCTCAGCTTCGAATAGAATCTGGGGACCGAGTTGTGAGCTCGGCTCCAAATAGAAATTGGGGACCGAGATGTGAGCTTGGCTCCAAATTGAATCTGGGGACCGAGTTATAAGCTCGACTTCGAATAGAATCTGGGGACCGAGGTGTGAGCTCGGCTCCGAATTGAATATGGGGATTGAGTTGTGAGCTCGGCTCCGAATAGAATCTGGGAACCAAAGTGTGAGCTCGACTTCGAATTGAATCTGGGGACCGAGTTGTGAGCTCGGCTTCGAATAAAATCTGGGGACCGAGTTGTGAGCTCGGCTCCGAATTGAATCTGGGGACCGAGTTGCGAGTTCGGCTCTGTATTGGACCTAGGGACTAAGTGTTGAATCTTGTATTTTGATGATGAAACCATTTGATAATTATATTTATGTTTTTATCTGCATTTTGAGTGACGTAGGATGCTTCGATCAGGATGAGACAATTAAAGCAGGAAAAATCATGTTGTGCCGGAGAAACATGTCAGAAGATTGGACGTCGGGCCGATGGATTGGTCGACGTATCGACAAAAGGCTTCAGGCCGTGGACTTGGGCATCGGGCCAAGAAGAGTGGGTATTGCGCCAAGGATATCGGAGTTGTGGAGTCAACTGGCCGATTGAGCAATAGGCCGCAGGAGAGGACAATGCGCCGAAGAATCGGACGAAGTGTCGAGGGACCAATGACATGTCGGACAACTTATTTAATTGCTTTGGATTAATTATCTCGATCGAAGTTTTGTTTTAATTATGCAAGATTAACTATGATAACGATGAAGACATAAAGCGAAATAAAGTGTTGGAGTCAAGCGCGAAGGATTCATTGTGAGTTCGAGAGTTCGACGGAAGTCCGAAGGTTCATCGGGAACGCTACCGGAACTAGCCGAGAATGAGTTGGGAGCTTGCCGAAGGGGTTTTCGGAAGCTCGCCGGAAGGTTCATTGGAAGTTCGCGGAGCTCGCCGAGAAAGATCGGAGCTTGCCGAAGAAGCTCGTTGGTGTTGAATCTCGGATTTTGATGATAAAATCAATTGATGGGTTAAATGATCTAATCCATATTATTGAGTTAAGTGTGCAGGATTAACTATGATAACCAGAAAACACAAAGCAAGGATACCGGAGTCCAGTTCGATGGACGTTTAAGAGTCCAAAGAATCGTCGGAGATGCTGCCGGAACCAACCGAGAAGAAATCGGGAACTTGTCGGAATTTTTGGACGTTCGCCGAAGAGATCATCGGAGGTTCACGGAGATCACTGAGAAGGCTCGGCTACTAATTAAAGTCATCACAAGTTCGGGAGCTTGTTGGGAGCCCGTCGGAAGAAGTTCGTCGGAAAGCTCGCTGGAACAAGACTCGACGTTCGCGGTTGAAAACTTGCATAGGATGTGTTTTGTTATCATAGTTCACTTGTAGTTAGGATTAGGATTAAGAGATAATCCTATATCCTGGTTAGGGGCCAATTGGGCCCAAAATTAGACTTGGTTTGGGCTAAATTTGAAGCCCAACAAGTGAACCGAAGGGTCTGGCGGTGGCACCGCCTGAGCTGGGCGGTGGCACCGCCCAGCACTGTAAGTGTCTGACACTCACAGGCGGTGGCACCGCCACTGACAGGCGGTGGCACCACCAGCATCAGGAACTTAAAGAGAATTCAAAATTTGGAGCCCAAATTTGAATCCTCTTGAGGCCTATAAATACCCCTCAAATCTCAGCTAAGATAACAACTTTTTGAGAAGCAATTGATTGAGAGAAAAATCTTAGAAGAGTCTTTGCTAGTCTTGTTTTCAATTTACTAGTGTTCACCTCTTTCTTTCTTGCTGAAAATCTGTAAGAGAGTGAACCGCTTGTAAGAAGTTGTAAGAGGGGTATTTACCCTTCCCTTTCAAGAGATTTGCTAGTGGAAGGTGGGAGCCTCATCGAAGAGGGGCCTCACAACTGGATGTAGGTCATTTGACCGAACCACTGTAAAATCGGCGTGATCTCTTGTTTGCATTTACTTATTGTCATTTTTATTGCTGCAAATCATTTGCACTTTAAAGCTCTACTTCTTTGTCTCTGTCTTACTTATCCCTTTAAGTTAAAACGCAATCGAAATGGTTTCAAACGAAAACGTTACTTTTATTGTACGAAGTTTCCGAAAGGTTTTAAATCTTGAAAAGTTTACCGCACTTTACCGCTACACTAATTCACCCCCGCTCTTAATGCCGCTCTGATCCAATCCAAACAATTGGTATCAGAGAAAGGCTCACTCTCATATTTCGTTTAATACCCAAGAGAGATGGCTTACTCCGGCATTAATGAGGGACACTCTATCACATGTCCACCTATGTTTAATGGGTCGGATTACACGTATTGGAAGACCCGTATGAGGATCTTCCTCATTTCCATGGATTTCGAACTTTGGACTATTGTCGAAAACATATTTCAAAAATCTTCTCTTCCGATGAGCGAATGGAATGAATCGGAGAAGAAGGTTTTTGCTTTAAACGCAAATGCTATGAATGCCTTGTTTTGTGCACTAGATAAAAATGAGTTTAATCGTGTTTCAATTTGTGATTCAGCTTTTGATATTTGGAGAACTCTTGAGGTCACTCATGAAGGCACTAGCCGAGTGAAAGAGTCCAAAATCAACATCCTTGTGTACTCTTACGAACTTTTCCGAATGAAACCAAGTGAGTCCATCGGAGACATGTACACCCGGTTCACGGATATCATCAATAGACTCAAAGCTCTTGGTAAAGATTTTACTAACTTTGAACTAGTAACTAAAATCTTAAGATCCCTCCCTAAAAGTTGGGATCCAAAAGTTACGGCAATTCAAGAGGCCAAAGACCTTAAAACATTCCCTCTTGAAGAACTTATAGGGTCTCTAATGACCTATGAAATGACATGTCAAGCTCATGATGAGCTCGAAAACCCCCTTCCAAAGAACAGGAAGGATATGGCCCTCACATCACAAGAAGACCACTTGAAAGGAACATCAAGTGATGAGGACAGTGACAATGACATTGCACTTTTGACTCAAAAATTTAAAAAATATTTAAGAAAGAACAAATTTAAAAATAATACAAAAAATAAGTTCGAACACAAGAAGGACCATGTGATTTGCTATGAATGCAAAAAACCGGGACACTACAAGAACGATTGCCCACAAGCCCAAAAGAGAACATCAAAGAAGAAGGCGCTCAAGGCAACGTGGGATGATTCAAGCGCGTCCGAAGAAGAGGAGTCCAACACCGAGCAAGTTGCTCATTATGCCCTAATGGCCATCGGAGAAGAGGTAATAGATTTAATTGATGAAGATTTACCTTATCATGAATTAAAATGCTTTCCATGAGTTATTTGATGAATGTAAGACAATTAGTAGGAAATACAAATTGCTAAAAAAGGAACATGATAGTCTCACTTGTGATATCGATAAATTAAAAACTGAATATCATGATAGTTTAGCTCCATGTATAAAATGTCATGATCCAGAATCTCTACAAAAGGAGAACTTGCTACTTAAGGACACCTTGAAGAAATTCGAGGTTGGTAGCAAATCTTTGAATATGATCATTAAAAATAAGGGTCACATTCCAAAAGGAAGTGGAATCGGATTTGTAAGAAGTCCTCACCAAAATCCAACCACCTTCATTAAAGGCCCCGTCTTACATGTTCGGCACCAAAGCAATTGCAACTTTTATTACAAATATGGACATAAAACTTATAAATATCCATTCATGAAAATTAGTACAAACAAACTAATTTGGGTTCCTAAAGGAACCATGATCAACTCTATGCAATATGATGAACAAGTTAAATCAGTTTTTAAGGCACCCAAAAGAAAATGGGTACCTAAAAATAATCCCTTCTTGTAGAAACATACACCATCACAAGCTAGGAGCAAGAGATGGTATCTAGATAGTGGATGCTCAAGACATATAACTGGAGATCCATCTTATTTCTCTATGCTCACTAGCAAAAAAGAAAGGTACGTCACCTTCGGAGACAACAACCAAGGGAAAATCATTGGCAAGGGAACCATAGGTAACAAATTAAAATTTTCTATTGATGATGTCTTACTAGTTGATGGATTGAAACATAATCTCTTGAGTGTTAGTCAATTATGCGATAAAGGTTATATCGTTAGATTTGAATCAAATGTATGTATTATTGAAAAACCAAACCATAACATGACTATAATTGCATTAAAACAAAATAATGTCTACACCATCAACCTTGATGAACTAAGTAATGAAATGTACTTCTCTGTTTTAAATGATGATGCTTGGCTTTGGCATAGGAGACTAGGCCATGTAAGCATGAAACTGATATCTAAGATCTCATCTAGAGAATTAGTGCGAGGAATTTCAAATATAAAATTTATTAAGGACAAATTATGCGATGCATGTCAACTAGGTAAACAAATAAAAACTAGTTTCAAATCAAAAACTCAAATTAGCACCATTAGACCATTACAATTGATTCATTTGGACTTATTTGGACCAATTGATATGACAAGTCTAGGAGGAAGCAAATATGCATTTGTAATTGTGGATGACTATACTAGATACACTTGGACCTATTTCTTAGATCACAAAAGTGATTGTTTCAAGTGTTTCTCTAAATTTTGTAAACTCACTCAAAATAAAAAAGGTTTCATGATTTCATCAATTCGGAGTGATCACGGTGGCGAATTTCAAAACCGTGACTTTCAAAATTTTTGTGAAGTTAATGGATACAATCACAACTTCTCCACTCCGAGAAATCCCCAACAAAATGGAGTAGTTGAAAGAAAAAATAGAAACCTATAAGAAATGACAAGAACTATGTTAAATGAACATAGTTTACCTAAGTATTTTTGGGCCGAAGCCGTAAATACGGCTTCCTACATCATGAATAGGGTCCTAATAAAACCATCCCTATCAAAAACTCCCTATGAATTATGGAATAACAAAAAACCAAATATTTCCAATTTTAAAGTTTTCAGTTGTAAATGCTTTATTTTGAATGAAAAGGATGCCTTAGGAAAATTTGATGCTAAATCTGATGAAGGTATCTTTCTTGGTTACTCTTCCGTTTCTAAGGCTTTTTGGGTTTTTAACAAAAGAACCTTAGTAATAGAAGAGTCTATTCATGTAGTTTTTAATGAAATTTCTAATTTAAAGAAAAATGATTTTGATGATGATCTTGGTTTTGATAATTTGAATTTAAACGAACCCCCTCCTCAAAATAGCAACTTGGATGCACCTTCTTCCGAAATTTCCTTAACCAAGGAATGGAAGTATATAGATGCTCATCCAAAGGAGCTAATTATAGGAGATACATCAAAAGGGGTTCAAACTCGTTCCTCTTTCAAGAATTTTTGTGCTAATGCCGCCTTCCTTTCTCAAATCGAACCTAAATGCATTGACGAGGCCATAAAAGATGATTTTTGGGTTATTGCAAAGCAAGAGAAATTGAATCAATTTGAGAGGAATAAGGTGTGGAAGCTTGTTCCTAGACCTAGTGACCATTTAGTCATTGGTACTAAATGGGTCTTTAGAAACAAGCAAGACGAAAATGGTATCGTGGTTAGAAACAAGACTAGATTAGTGGCCAAAGGTTTCAACCAAGAAGAAGGTATCGATTATAAAGAAACCTTCGCTCCCGTGGCTCGATTAGAAGCCATAAGGATGCTCCTTACCTATGCTAGTAGTTATAATTTTAAACTATTTCAAATGGATGTCAAAAGTGCCTTCTTGAATGGTTTTATTTTGGAAGAAGTATATGTCGAACAACCTCCCGGATTTGAAAATTCTCTTCTTCCTAATCATGTGTTCAAATTGACTAAGGCTCTCTATGGCTTGAAACAAGCTCCTAGGGCTTGGTATGAAAGGCTTAGTTCCTTTCTTATTTTAAATAATTTTACCAAAGGAACGGTTGATACTACATTATTTATTAAATATTTTAAAAATAATTTTCTTATTGCGCAAATTTATGTTGACGATATTATTTTTGGCTCTTCGGATTAATCACTATGTGAATCATTTGCCAAATGTATGAGTCATGAATTTGAAATGAGTTTAATGGGTTAATTAACTTTCTTTTTAGGATTACAAATCAAATAACCTAAGGATGGTATATTTCTTAACCAATCGAAATATACATTAGAATTGTTAAAATGATTTAACATGGATAATTCAAAAACAATAAACACCCCTATGAGTACTGCGACTAAGTTAGATATGGATGAAAATAGTGAAAATTTCGATCAAAAAACATATAGGGGAATGATAGGTAGTCTACTCTACCTTACCGCGACTAGACCGGATATTATGTTTAGTGTAGGACTTTGCGCTAGGTTTCAATCAAATCCTAAATTATCTCATCTTAAAAGTGTTAAAAGAATATTTAGATATCTTAAAGGAACTCCAAATTTAGGATTATGGTATCTAAAATCTGACAAATTTGATTTAAGAGCTTATGCGGATGCCGATTTTGGCGGATGCAGGATAGATTGAAAAAGTACATTCGGAACATGCCAATTTTTAGGACATGCACTTGTTTCTTGGACTTCCAATAAACAAAATTCAGTTGCACTATCTAGGCGGAAGCCGAATACATTGCTGCAAGTGCGTGTTGTGCACAAGTTGTTTGGATGAAAAATACATTAGAGGACTATGGAATTCACTTTAAAAACATTCCCATAAAATGTGATAATACTAGTGCCATATGTTTTACTAAAAATCTAATTCAGCACTCTAGAACTAAGCACATCGACGTTAGGCATCATTTCATACGCGATCATGTCCTTAACAATGATGTTGTTCTGGAATTCATTGACACAAAGTATCAATTAGCAGATATATTTACAAAAGCCTTTAATGAAGACCAATTTGAATTCATTAGAAGGGAATTAGGTATGTTAAATTGTCCCTAAACAATAAACTTGTTTGAATGGATTTTCCGTAAAGTTTTTCATCTTCTCTCCGTTCCTCGGTGAATCTAATCCTTCTCCTTCAATTCTAAATGATATGTTAAATTATCTTATCCTACCGCTCCAATCTGCTCAAGATTAATGATTTTATGACATTTTGTGAATCTCGAAATTGATTTTTTGATTATGAGTTTCAAGTTGACAATTTGAATTTAAATGAGTTTGTATTCGAATTATGATCTTGACTTATTGAAGTTACTACTTGAAATTTTTTTTTCCAATCTCTTCCTTGTACATCTACAATTTCTGTTATTTATAGAAAGAAGAGATTAGATAATATGGATGCATGCTGAATTTTCTTTTAAGATGAACTACGCGTAAATATTTTTGCATACTTAATTTTAAATGATAAAATCTTTGTATGACAAAATATGTGCTTCAGGTCTCATTTCCCTTTTTGTTGATGACAAAGGAGGAGAAAAGTGATGACTTGTATCATTTTAATAGCATGACTTATATGAATTGCAAAAGCTTTTCAAATTCCTTGAGAATATGCCTTGCAAAATCTTTGAGAAAAGTGATCAATCGATGAATGTCTAATATGCCCTGCAAAATCTTTGAGAAAAGTGATCGATCGATGAATGTCTTATATGCCTTGCAAAATCCTTGAGAATATCGCAAGATCGATTGATCATATTGAAAGCAATGTCAAACATATATATCATGAAATTCATGTTGAAAATCTTTATCTCCTATCGTAGTAAAAATTGTCTTTTATCATTCGACTTGAAAAGGATTATAATCGAAGTTTCGCATTTACATTATGCTTAATGAGAATAACGATAAGTTCTACTATTAGAACTTATCGATTTATGCTTGAATTCAATGGGATGGAATTCAAGTGTTTTTATCTTCTCATAATATGGCATATAGATAGGGGGAGTTATGTTTAACTCCGTCATCAATTGATTGTCATCATCAAAAAGGGGGAGATTGTTGAATCTCGGATTTTGATGATAAAATCAATTGATGGGTTAAATGATCTAATCCATATTATTGAGTTAATTATGCAGGATTAATTACGATAACCAGAAAACACAAAGCACGGATACCGGAGTCAAGTTCGATGGACGTTTATGAGTCCGAAGAATCGTCAGAGATGTTGCCAGAACCAACCGAGAAGAAATCGGGAACCTATCGGAATTTTTGGAAGTTCGCCGAAGAGATCGTCGGAGGTTCACGGAGATCACCGAGAAGGCTTGGCTACTCATTAAAGTCATCACAAGTTCGGGAGCTTGTTGGGAGCCCGTCGAAAGAAGTTCGTCGGAAAGCTCGCTGGAACAAGACTCGACGTTCGCGGTTGAAAACTTGCTTAGGATGTGTTTTGTTATCATAGTTCACTTGTAGTTAGGATTAGGATTAAGAGATAATCATATATCTTGGTTAGGGGCCAATTGGGCCCAAAATTAGACTTGGTTTGGGCTAAATTTAAAGCCCAACAAGTGAACCGAAGGGTCTGGCGGTGGCACCGCCAGACTAGGCGGTTGCACCGCCCAGCGCCCGAGAGCTGGGCGGTGGCACTGCCCAGCACTGTCAGTGTCTGACACCTACAGGCGGTGGCACCGCCAACATCAGGAACTTCAAGAGAATTCAAATTTTGGAGCCCAAATTTGAATCCTCTTGAGGCCCATAAATACCCTTCAAATCTCAGTTGAGATAACAACTTTTTGCGAAGCAATTGATTGAGAGAAAAATCTTAGAAGAGTCTTTACTAGTCTTGTTTTTAATTTGCTAGTGTTTACCTCTTTCTTTCTTGCTGAAAATCTGTAAGAGAGTGAACCGCTTGTAAGAAGTTGTAAGAAGGGTACTTACCCTTCCCTTTCAAGAGATTTGCTAGTGGAAGGTGGGAGCCTCATCGAAGAGGGGCCTCGCAAGTGGATGTAGGTCATTTGACCGAACCACTGTAAAATCGATGTGATCTCTGGTTTTCATTTACTTATTGTCATTTATATTGCTGCAAATCATTTGCACTTTAATGCTCTACTTCTTTGTCTCTGTCTTATCCCTTTAAGTTAAAACGTAATTGAAACGGTTTCAAACGAAAACGTTACTTTTATCGTACGAAGTTTCCGAAAGGTTTTAAATTGTGAAAAGTTTATCGCACTTTACAGCTGCACTAATTCCCCCTCTTAGTGCCGCTCCGATCCTAACAGTTGGAACTCGCTAAGATAAAATTGTAAAGTCTAAGAGCTTGCCGAGAGTCCGCAGAATGGTTTCCGAGAGTTCAGCGGAAAATCGCCGGAAGTTTGCAGGAAGCTCGCTAGAAGAAGTCTTGACTTGCAGACTTTGTAATAGCTTAGAAAATGTCTTTAAATTCATAGTTAGCACATTAATTAGGGTTAGGATTAGGTGTTAATCCTATAACCCAAGTATGGGCCAATTGGGCCCAAGTTCGGACTGGTTTGAGCCAAATTTGGAGCCCAACCAGTGAGCTGAAATAGTGTAGGCGGTGGCACCGCCCAGGAGTGGATCTCCCAGCAAAGCTGGGCGGTGAAACCGACCCAGGCAGGCGGTGGCACCGCCAGGGCTCAGTCTCCGAGCGAGACTGGGCGGTGCAACCGCCTCTGATAGTGGTGCAACCGCATGAGCTCGGTCTCCAAGCTCTGGCTGGGCGGTGCAACTACCCCATTCAGGCGCTGGCACCGCTTGAGCTCTGTCTCCGAGCTCTGCTAGGCGGTGCAACCGCCCCTGACAAGCGGTGGCACCGCCTAGAGGCTCAGTCTTCGAGCCCTGTCAGGCGGTGCAACCGCCAGACCCCGGAATTCCGGGAGATGACAGATTTGAGCTCCAAATTCAAACTGGTTTGGAGCCTATAAATATCCCTCCAATCCCTGGGTAAAACACACAAGCACAGAGAGATTAAAAGAGAGAAAACACTGCTGCAATCTCTAGAATTTCCCTCCTCTAGCTTAAGTGTTAGAATTCTGTTTAAGAGAGGAGAGTGAGTGCTTGTAAGGGTTGTCTCCTAATCCCAGTAAAAGGAGAAGAGGGGTGTAAGAAGGAGGTTGATCTTCGCCTAGTAAAGGAAGATCGTTAGTGGATGCCGGTGGCCTCGATGGAAGAGGAATCAGAGGAGTGGATGTAGGTCACGATTGATCGAACCACTGTAAACTCCCATCTTCTCTAGTTTGCATTTACTTTGAGCTAATTATCCTTACTACAAACCTCCTTCATTGCTTACTGCCTTTTGCGCTTTTACGATTGCGTTTCCAAGCTTAGTATTTTCCGAATCGTGTTTAGACGTAAATCGCTTTTCTCGTACGAACATCGTATTTTAGTTTGTGCTTACATTCTGATTTCCATCACAACTGCAAACTACCTTAACAGATTTGTTTTAACTACTTCTTACCTAATCTTAAGTTAAAGAAATTTACTAATCGACTTTTCTACTGAAATCGACTTTGTCGTACGAACGCAGTTTTAAACGTTGAAAGTTTTCTGCTGCACTAATTCACCCCTCCCCCTCTTAGCGCTCTTGATCCTAACAATTGGTATCAGAGCCCAGTATTTCTCATTTCGGATTTACACCTGAGAGAAATGACTCTTCATGGCTTTAAAGAGGGTTTTTCGGTTGTTCGTCCACCGTTGTTTAACAGTTTGGACTTCACTTATTGGAAAACTCGAATGAGAGTTTTCTTGATTTCTATGAATTTGGATTTATGGAATATTGTTGAAAACGGTTTTCAACTTCCCTCTAAACCGATGAACGAATGGTCGGATTTGGAGAAGAAGTATTTTTCTTTAAACGCAAAGGCTATGAATGCTTTGTTTTGTGCACTGGACAAAATGAATTTAATCGCATTTCAATGTGTGATTCGGCTTTTGATATTTGGAGAACTTTTGAGGTCACTCATGAAGGCACTAGCCGAGTGAAAGAGTCCAAAATCAACATTCTCGTGTATTCTTATGAACTTTTTCGAATGAAGCCTTGCGAAACCATTGTTGATATATACACCCATTTCACGGATGTCGTCAATGGTTTAAGAGCTCTTGGCAAATTTTTTTCGGATTTTGAACTCGAAAACAAGATTTTACGTTCTCTTTCTAAGAAGTGGGATTCAAAAGTAACTGCAATACAAGAAGCTAAAAACCTAAACAACTTACCACTTGAAGAACTAATTGGTTCATTGATGACATATGAAATGGTGCACAATGCACATGATGAACATGATGAACAAAACAACCTTCCAAAGAACAGGAAGGATTTGGAACCCCGGACAAATGAATACCACTTGAGCGATGACTCAAGTGATGAGGACAATGATGAACTTGAACTTCGAATACTAAATCTTAATAAGTTTATTAAACAAAAATCTAAAATAAACAATGAACTTGAACGGAGGAAGAGGCCAAAGAAGAAGAACACAAAGTGGGATGAATCGAGCTCCTCCGAAGACGAGGAGAAAATCAAGAAAGGCGATGTGGCAAACTACGTCTTAACTGCTTTCAATAAAAAGGTAATCGAAATCCTCCTGATTTATTTTGAAATTACTTGATGCTTTCATGATGTATTTTCTTTTTTAGTTTAGAATTAATTTTCTTAAAAATTACATGTTTAAAAATAAAAATGCAAAAATTATGATCATGCTAGTAATTTCGAAAATGATAACATTGTATATTTTATGATAAACAAACAAAATAATTTTGATTGAAAATATGAAATCATAATGTGTATCATGTTTGATTAACATTGTTGATTGAAATCATGTTTGATTTAAAGTAATGCATAATGATATAATGAAAATATTAAATATTTTTGATACAATGATTGACAATTTTATGCATGAGATTTTAAGTTATACATGATGATAAGCATGTGTTATTCGCATGAGTGTATATGGCAAAACCATGTCCGAATGCATGAAAGTGTTAAATTTCATTTTCTGATTTTCTTGACCATAACAATTCATTTTTGAAAATATATTGATCTTGATGGTTCTATGATGAAATTCATTTTTTGATCCTAAATGTTGATGCATGTTTTTATTTAACATAAATGTAAAGACATGCTAACATGAAATCAAATACTTAAAAAAGGGGAAAAATATATTATCAATGAAATCATGAATCTACCTATGTTATGAATTTTGTGAACCATAAAAGTGATTTTGATGATTTAAATTTGAAATGAGTTTTATCAAAATCATGATATTGATTTCTTGGAATAAAATGAGATTACCTTTGATGATCATTTTGTTTCATGGAATTTTGGATTCATGACTTGGTCTTACATTTGTTTATGAGATGGTTGAAATCTTCGTACCTTTGAATTCTTCCCTTCTCCTTTCAATTTTTTGAATTTATGCATGTTATATGTTGAAGATTTGTATCATGCATATCTAAGAAATATTGATGTGACAAATTGAATGAGTTGAAAATGAATGATGATTTTTCTCTTAAATATAACTTGTGATATTTTTTATATAAATCATCATTTTGATTTTTCGACATTCGATACATGAGATTTTATTATAAATCAAAATTTCTCATTAATCAATCTTCTACGAGTTTACTTGATATTCTCTTGAGAGGAGATTTTCAAAATTAATCATGATTTTTCCTTGTGAGTTCTTAGAATTATTACTTGATTAAAACAAGATTTCTTCTTTGTACTCCTATTATTTTTCTTGATATTTTATTTAAAGAAGATATTTACTATATGAATCATGTCTTTTGGTATTCAAATGATTTTATCCTTCATGACATGATTTCTTTGTATTTATGGCTTGCATGGCTTGAAATGTTTTGGTATGATGCATGCAATGATGAAATATTCATGAAGTTAAAATGATGTATGCAATACTTATGATAATGATATACATGATGTATTGCATATGATGTATATGATGAATGCTTTAAATGATGAATGTTTGGTATCATAATCAACATGTTGATAAATGCTTAAAAATTTTAATGTTTGAGTATCATGTATGATATGCCCATTAATGATGATTGATTTATTTTTCGGTATCGTGCATGAAAAATAAGGTTTTTGAAATTGTGTATGTTTTAATTTGAATATATAATGATGCACAAATAAGATTGATACTTACCTTTGTCATAATATGAAAATTGATATAAGGGTCTTCCCTTATTTTTGACAATGACAAAGGGGGAGCAAGAATTTCTAACGTGAACATCATGAAAAGAGACAAATTAGCTAGCTTGCACAATTCAAGATGAAAGCAAAAATTGTACTTCTCAAAAGAGAAGATGCAAATATAACATTTGCCAAATTGTTTGCTTGCCTCATGTAAAACATTATCTCTTGCTAGTTTGGCATTTTGCTAGCTTGCATAATGTGAAACTTGTATATCGTAAAAATTGCTAGCTTGTAGTCTAAAGATAAGCAAAAAGTTGCTATCTCAAAAGAAGCAAATGTGCTATCTTGCCTATCTCAAGAGGCAAAAATGCTAACTTGCACATCAAGCAAAACTTGACAAATTTGCATATCTCAAGAAGCAAGAGTTGCTTTCTTGAACATCTCAAAACTGATAGCTTGCATGTTCAAAAATGTTATAATATTGCTAGCTCGCATGATGTAGAACTTGCTATCTTGAACATTACCAAAAGTGTTATCTTGTATGCTGTAAAACTTGCATATCTGAAACTTGATAGCTTAAATGTTCTAAGCATGATGTAATACTTGCTGTAAAACTTGTATGCTGTAAAGCATGATGTAATATTCCAAACACTTGATTGTGGTACTTCTCCTTTTTGTTGATGACAAAGGGAGAGAAGTATGTTGATGTCATGACATGTTATGCATAAGTTCATGATGATGTGTTGCAAGTATTCATGATGAATTTTGCAATGACTTGAATTCAATTTGGATTCAAGGTTCTATCAATATGGCATATTGATAGGGGGAGTTTGTTTAAACTCCGGGAGTTAAGTTTAACTCCGTCATCAATTGGTTGTCATCATCAAAAAGGGGGAGATTGTTGAATCTCGTATTTTGATGATGAAACCAATTGATAATTGTGTTTATGTTTTAATTTAGGTTTTGAGTGACGCAGGATACTTCGATCAGGATGAGACAATTAAAGCAGGAAAAATCATGTTGTGCCGGAGAAACATGTCAGAAGATTGGACGTCGAGCCGATGGATCGGTCGACGCATCGATAGAAGGCTTCGGGCCGTGGACTTGGGCATCGGGCCAAGAAGAGCGGGTATTGCACCAAGGATATCGGAGTTGCGGAGTCAACTGGCCGATTGGGCAATAGGCCACAGGAGAGGACGATGCGCTGAAGAATCGAACGAAGCGTCGAGGGACCAATGACATCCCGGACAACTTATTTAATTGCTCAGGATTAATTGTCTCGATCGAAGTTTTGTTTTAATTGTGCAGGATTAACTATGATAATGATGAAGACATAAAGTGAAATAAAGTGTCGGAGTCAAGCGCGAAGGATTCGTTGCGAGTTCGAGAGTTCGACGGAAGTCCGAAGGTTCATCGGGAACGCTATCGGAACTTGCCGAGAATGAGTTGGGAGCTTGCCGAAGGGTTTTTCGGAAGCTCACTGGAAGGTTCATTGGAAGTTCGCGGAGCTCTCCGAGAAAGATTGGAGCTGGCCGAAGAAGCTCGTTGGAACTCGCTAAGATCAAATTGTGAAGCCTAGGAGCTTGTCGGGAGTCCGCAGAATGGTTTCCGAGAGTTCATCGGAAGACCACCGGAAGTTTGCCAGAAGCTCGCCAGAAGAAGTCTTGACTTACAAACTTTGTAATACCTTAGAAAATGTCTTTAAATTCATATTTATCATGTTAATTAGGGTTAGGATTAGGTGTTAATCCTATAACCCAAGTAGGGGCTAATTGAGCCCAAGTTCGGACTGGTTTGGGCCAAGTTTGGAACCCAACCAGTGAGCTGAAATAGTGTAGGCGGTGGTACCGCCTAGGAGAGGATCTCCCAGCAAAGCTGGGTGGTGCAACCGCCTCTGACAGTGGTGCAACCGCTTGAGCTCGGTCTTCGAGCTCTGGCTGGGCAGTGCAACTGCCCCAGTCAGGCGGTGGCACCGCCTAAGCTCGGTCTCCAAGCTCTGCCAGGTGGTGCAATGGCCCCTGACAAGCGGTGGCACCGCCTAGAGGCTCAGTCTTCGAGCCCTGTTAGGCGGTGCAACCGCCAGACCCCGAAATTCTGGGAGATGACAGATTTGAGCTCCAAATTCAAACTGATTTGGAGCCTATAAATACCCCTCCAATCCCTGGGTAAAACACACAAGAACAGAGAGATTAAAAGAGAGAAAACACTACTGCAATCTCTAGAATTTCCCTCCTCTAGCTTAAGTGTTAGAATTCTATTTAAGAGAGGAGAGTGAGTGCTTGTAAGGGTTGTCTCCTAAACCTAGTAAAAGGAGAAGAGGGGTGTAAGAAGGAGGTTGATCTTCACCTAGTAAAGGAAGATCATTAGTGGATGCCGATGGCCTCGACGGAAGAGGAATCAGAGGAGTGGATGTAGGTCATGATTGACCGAACCACTATAAACTCCCGTCTTCTATGGTTTGCATTTACTTTGAGCTAATTATCCTTACTGCAAACCTCCTTCATAGCTTACTGCCTTTTGCGCTTTTACGATTGTGTTTCTAAGCTCAGTATTTTCTGAATCGTGTTTAGACGTAAATCGCTTTTCTCGTACGAACATCGTATTTCAGTTTGCACTTACAATCTGATTTCCATCACAACTGCAAACTACCTAAACAGATACATTTTAACTGCTTCTTTCCTAATCTTAAGTTAAAGAAATTTACTAATCGACTTTTCTACTGAAATCGGCTTTGTCGTACGAACGCAGTTTTAAACGTTGAAAGTTTTCCGCTGCACTAATTCACCCCTTTTAGTGCTCTTGATCCTAACACTATGTTGTGAGCTCGGCTCTGAATTGGACCTAGGGACCAAGTTGTAAGCTCGGCTCTAAATAGAATCTGGGGACCTAGGTGTGAGCTCGACTCCGAATAGAATCTGGGGATCGAGTTGTGAGCTCGGCTCCGAATAGAATCTAGGGACCGAGGTGTGAGCTCGGCTTTGAATTGAATCTAGGGACCGAGTTGTGAGCTCGACTCCAAATAGAATCTGGGGATCGAGTCATGAGCTCGGCTTCGAATTGAATCTGGGGACCGAGTTGTGAGCTCGGCTCCTAATAGAATCTGGGGACCGAGTTGTGATCTCGGCTCCGAATAGAATTTGGGGACCAAGATGTGAGCTCGACTCCGAATCGAATCTAGGGACCGAGTTATGAGCTCGGCTCCGAATAGAATCTAGGGACCGAGGTGTGAGCTCGGCTCCGAATTGAATCTGGGGACCGAGTTGTGAGCTCGGCTCCTAATAGAATCTGGGGATTGAGGTGTGAGCTCAGCTCTGAATCGAATCTGGGGACCGAGGTGTGAGCTCGACATTGAATTGAATCTAGGGACCGAGTTGTGAGCTCAGCTCCGAATAGAATCTGGGGATCGAGTCGTGAGCTCGGCTTCGAATTGAATCTGGGGACCGAGTTGTGAGCTCGGCTCCTAATAGAATCTGGTGACCGAGTTGTGAGCTCGGCTCTGAATAGAATTTGGGTACCGAGATGTGAGCTTGACTCCGAATCGAATCTGGGGACCGAGTTATGAGCTCGGCTCCGAATAGAATCTGGGGACTGAGGTGTGAGCTCGGCTCCGAATTGAATCTGGGGACCGAGTTGTGAGCTTGGCTCCGAATAGAATCTAGGGAACGAGGTGTGAGCTCAGCTCTGAATCGAATCTGGGGACCGAGTTGTGAGCTCGACTCCGAATAGAATCTGGGGATCGAGTTGTGAACTCGGCTCCATATTGGACTTGGGGACCGAGTTGTGAGCTTGGCTTCGAATTGGACCTAGGGACCGAGTTGTAAGCTCGGCTCTGAATAGAATATAGGGACCGTGGTGTGAGCTCGGCTCCGAATTGAATCTGGGGAACGAGTTGTGAGCTCGGCTCCGAATAGAATCTGGGGACCGAGTTATGAACTCAGCTCCGAATAGAATCTGGGGACCGAGTTTTGAGCTCGGCTCCAAATTGAATCTATGGACTGAGTGATGAGCTCGGCTCCGAATAGAATCTGGGGACCGAGGTGTGAGCTCGTCTCCGAATTGAATCTGGGGACCAAGTTGTGAGCTCGGCTCCGAATAGAATCTGGGGACCGAGGTGTGAGCTCAGCTCCGAATTGAATCAGGGGACCGAGTTGTGAGCTCGGCTCCGAATAGAATCTGAGGATCGAGTTGTGAGCTCGGCATCGAATTGAATCTGGGGACCGAATTGTGAGCTCGGCTCCGAATAGAATCTAGGGACCGAGGTGTGAGCTCGACTCTGAATTGAATCTGGGGACCGAGTTGTGTGCTTGGCTCCAAATAGAATCTGGGGATCGATTTTGTGAGCTCGACTCCGTATTGAGTGCTGATGGGTCGCCCGTCGGGAGCGATCTGGAGCGACCCGTGCAAGAATCGAGCTTGGGGCATTCATAGGTCACCAGTCGGGAGCGATCTGGAGAGACTCAGGCAAGAATTGAGCTTGGGGCACTCACAAGTCGCCAGTCATAAGTGATTTGGTGAGGCTCAAGCAAGCGCTAGGCCGGTGAGCTGTAGGTCATGAACCGATCTAGAGAGGCTCGAGCAAGAGCTGGGCTGACGAGCCGTAGTTCGGGAACCGATCTGGAGAAGCATGGGCAGGAGCTAGGCCGGTGAGGTGTAGGTCGGGAACAGATCTAGAGAGGCTCGAGCAGGAGCTAGGCTAGCGAGCCATAGGTCAGGAACTGATTTGGAGAGGCTCGGGTAGGAGTTGGGCCGGTGAGGCGCAGGTCGGGAACCGATCTGGAGATGCTCGGGCAAGAGCTAGGCCGACGAACCACAAGTCGAGAACCGATTTGGAGAGGCTCGGGCAAGAGCTTCAATACGGAGATGCCCCTAAGCTGGTTGACTTGACAATGAGTCTGGACGTTGCTGATGAGTTAGTCGTTACTTTCGGGTTCGACGGAAGGGAGGCCGGTCAGTGGTTCTCCCTCGGGGAGAATTCCTATCAGATGCTCCTACGACATTGCCCTCATTCTAGTGCCAAAATATTAATGAACAAATGTGCTGTGGCTGATAAGTTAGCACGGCCTGGTCCACGGGTCAATGTCGAGAGTCTTCTGCCGATTGAGCTAGATGTCGAGAGCGACCGAGCCCTCACGAGGGGTGCTGATCAACGTTCCTTGGTGTGCTGATCCGGGCGCTATGTATGTCATGCTGCGTCTCTCCTTCTCCGGGGTGGTTGGCAGCTCGTCTTCGTGAGATGGTCGTGTTTTAATTGCCCTAATTGGGATCACCCGACGAGGCCCCTCCGATGAGTAAGTTAGTGGCGTGATCAATTGATTTTACTCCCTCCCTCCCTTTTTTTTTGGATTAGGTCGGGGGTATTTATAACTACATGCGGGAATTGGTCGGGCCCTGGTCTAGTATGGTCGTTGACTATGGGGGCGGAATAACCTCTCTGATAAGGTGGCGTCGTCGGGGGTGCTTGAGCGGCTTCAGACGACACTGCCCTAATAGTAGACGACACCGCCCCCAACTCTTGGGGTGGTCAGGCCACACAGTTGCATTGTTGGAGCTTGACGTGACATGCACCCCATGGTTCTGGAGGCATACGGTATTGCATCGATCTGCAACGTTTGTCGATAGTTCTCGTAGGGCCAAAAATACGCCAGGTAGCAAGTATCATTGCACCTCACCACTCTCTTCACTACCATGTAGTATATATCTCCTTAAAGAACTCTTCCAATAAGCTCAGTTGTCGAAGTTATTCTTAGCGTTGCAATTGACTCAAACTTTGCATTGCTTAAACTTGGCTCAACTTGAACTGAAAGAGTCCAATGGCTTGAAACTCTTGTTAATCTTAGCTCATTGTAATTTTGCACACTCAAGCTCCGCCGAAATGAGCCAAGTTTATATTGTTTAGAAAATTAGTTATTATTTCAATAAAAATTATATTAAAATCTAATTATAAATGAGAGCCAGTTATCAATCTATTTATATTGTCAAACAAGTCAAGTCCAAAGCTCATATATGAAATCAGCCAGGCTTTCTTTGTTTAATAATTTTGTTATTATTTTGTTAGAAATCAATTCAAAACCTTTTAGATGAGCTTATTCACGAGTCTGTAAACAAGCTTTTTAATGAGTTAGTTTGCTAGACGCAACGAGCTAAGTTTTATATAATCTTTATATTCACAGTTGTCTTTTTACTATTGACAACCATTTTATTATTGATAATCCCTTTAAAAAATAATAAAATATTATTTTACTATTTATAATTTCAGTATTATTGATTTTATCTTCTTTTTCCTCCTCACAACTCTTTATTCTATCCTCATCGATGTCACTCAATGTCACACTACTTGTCGTTTGACGTTACTCGTCGCCTTTCCATATTATTCTCTAAGAAAAAAAAAAAAAAAAAAAAAGGGAAGAAAGAAGAATCAGATTATATTTATATTCATTTACAAAAGGATAATTTAGAAATATTAAAAAATAAATAATATTATAAATAGTAAATTTTTTTTATAAATAGTAATATCTGTTTTATAATGTTCTACCATTCACAAATCAAACTTTCAATTTAGGCCCCATGCTTGTTTTTATTCGCCTCAGTAAGTAAGTTTGCAAGTTTTTGATAAGTTGAGCACTACGAGACTTGTCAACAACTTTCCTAATTCTAGTTATTCAATAAGGGATTGTGAATAATAAAATCGTAAAAATAAGAATATAATTTTTATTATTTTTATAAAAAAAATCAATAGTAAAGAATTTTTAATAATAAAATGAGATTACCAATATCAAGATTCTATAAGAATTGTCAATAAGAGAATAAAAACTAGATTATGTTTCACCAAGTCGACGTCTAAATAATAGTTAGTTCTATAGGCTGATCAAAAGCTTACCTATTTTAAAATAAAATGATACAAAAGTAAAATTACTTTTTATTTTTTTTAAATAGATACAAAATAATTTAAGTATAAACTATTTTCATACCTAAAGCATTTTTATTTTGAACGAAAATGTTTCCTTAAATTTTATGCTTCTATATAAATATTATTTGTATTTATTTATAACTATTTATTTGTTATGAAAAGAAAAACTCACCAGATTCTTTATGAATATGCACTTATTGCTCTTGAACACAAGAAGTGATTAGTCTTATTTAGTGTTTGACTGCCAGTCCACATATTTAGCCCATAGTGAGCTTGACAGTCCACGGCCCACATCCCCTCTTAACCTAACCCTAATTAATATTAGAGGGGTGTGGTGGCTACGTTTTGGAGGCAGAAAAAGGCTTAAATAGGGCAGCAACGTGGAAGAGATTGAGAGCCACGGGATTCCAAAAAAAATGAGAAAAATAAGGCAGAAAAGGAAGAAAAAGAAAGGGAAGAAGACAAGGACAACACAGAGAGGCTATTCTCAATCATCTAGTAGTGTTCTCCTCTCAGGTTAGATCAAATCTACAGTAGAGTTTTGCTGTGATTACTTAGGGAGGTTTTAGATATTGTGGATAGTGACGTGATCCTTGTATCCCAATTTTTCTCTTGAGATTGTTATTAGGGTTTAGGGCAAGAGATAGAGATTTGTACATTCATTATTCTCATACTGGATTATCTCTAGTTTGCCCCGTGGTTTTTACCCTTCACGTTGAAGGAGTTTTTCACGTATATCTTGGTGTTCTGTTCTTTGATTGTGCTTCCATTTAATTCCGCTGCATATTATGGCCTTCTAGTATTTGTTTATATACAAAGGTTATTCATGATTTATATCCCCCATCAATTGGTATCAGAGCAAAAAGGGTTTTGATGATTTAAATTTTTATATTTGAACATGGAGGCTAATAATGTTTCTCGCATGATTAGTTTAAATGGAAATAATTGGATGATATGGAAACCAAGAATGGAAGATCTCTTGTATTGCAAAGATTAGTATGGACCTTTGCAGGGGGATAGTGCAAAACTCACAACTATGACAGATAATTAGTAGAAGATGTTAGATCGAAATATAATTTGATTTATTCGACAGTGGCTTGATGATAGTGTCTTTCACCATGTTTCTACTGAAATTTCTACATATTCTCTTTGGAAAAAGTTGGAAAGTCTCTATGAAAGAAAAACAACTGGCAACAAAGCTTTTTTTATCAGAAAACTTGTAAACCTAAAATATAGAGAGGGTGCTTCTATTGCTGAACATTTGAATGAAATGCAAAGTATTACTAACCAGTTATCCTCTATAAAAATGTCTCTTAATGATGAGTTGCAGGCATTGTTACTTCTCAGTTCATTACCAGAAAGTTGGGAGACATTAGTAGTTTCCCTCAGTAATTCTGCGCTAGATGGTGTTGTCACTATGAGTCAAGTAACAAGCAGTTTGTTGAATGAGGAGTTGAGAAGAAAGAGTTTGGCAACATCTCAGAATGATTCATAGGAACTTATCTCAAAGAACAAAGGAATGTCAAAGTCTAGAAGCAGTTCACGCATGGGTAGAAGCAAGTCAAGATCAAGAAAAGATATTGTTTGCTATAATTGTGATGAGAAAGGACATTACAAGAACCAATGTAAGCAACCTAAGAAGAACAAGAAAAAGGGACAAGAAGTGGAGTCTATAGAGTCAAAGGATAATACTACAGCTACAGTGCAGGGTGATGATTATTTGATTTTATCTCCTTCTGATGATATTTTTTCTTATGTGTGTCAGGATCTTGAGTGGGTAATTGACACAGGTGCTTCTTATCATGCTACACCACGGAGGGAGTTTTTTGCTATATATAGGTCTGAAAATTTTGGTGTTGTCAAGATGGGCAACTATGGCATAGCAGATATTATAGGCATGGGTGATATCCATTTAAAGACCAACTTAGGCTGCAAGTTGGTGCTTAAGGATGTGAGGCATGTGGTTGACTTGAAGCTGAATCTAATTTCAGTTGGAAGGCTAGATGATGAAGACTATGAAAGCAGATTTCATAGAGGACAATGGAAGCTCAGTAAGGGTTCTCTTGTTATAGCCAATGGAAAGAAATGTCATACTTTGTACAGGTTGCAGGCTAAAGCTTATGGTGAGCAGTTAAATACTATGGAAAAAGACTTCAGCATAGAGTTGTGGCATAGGCGACTAGGACATATGAGCGAGAAGGGGCTGTAAGCTCTTTCCAAGAGAGAGGTATTACCAGACCTTAGAGGTATACATCTGAACCCTTGTATTGATTACTTGGTAGGTAAACAACATAGAGTTTCATTTGCTAGTCCTGCTTTGTCTAGAAAAATGTATGTCTTAGACCGTGTTTATACAGATGTATGTGGTCCTTTGAGGACAAAAACTCCTGGTGGATCTATTGATGTTCTTGGTATAAGTGGTGCACTTTATTTTGTCACGTTTATAGATGATTTTTTCAGGAAAGTTTGGGCCTATGCTTTGAAGACCAAAGATCAGGTTATTAATATCTTTAAAGAGTTTCATGCCAGGGTTGAAAGGGAGACAGAAAGGAAATTGAAATGTATAAGATCAGATAATGGTGGTGAGTATACAGGATTGTTTAATGACTATTGCAGGTCACATAGGATCCAACATGAGATGACAGTTCCTGGTACACCTCAGCATAATGCAATTGCAGAGAGGATGAACTGCACCATCATGGAAAATATCAGATATATGCTTTCACAGGCCAAGCTACCCAAAAGGTTTTGGAATAAGGCTTTGAGGACTGCAGTTGATATGATCAACTTATCACCATGTACAACCCTAGATGGTGATGTTGCAGAGCATGTATGATCAGAGAAAGATGTTTCCTACAAGCATTTGAGAGTGTTTGGTTGTCGTGCATTTGCACATGTTCCAGATAATGAGAAGTCCAAGCTGGATGGTAAGACTAAAGAATGTATTTTTTTTGGTTACTCACATGATTATTTTGGTTATAGGCTTTGGGATCCAGAAAAGCAGAAGGTGTTTAAAAGCAAAGATGTAGTCTTCTTTGAGGATCAAACTTTTGAAGATTTGAAGAAGAAGGCACCAGCCAATACTTCTGCAGAAGGATTAGCAGATTGTGACCTAGTTATTCCTCTAGTATATCAGGGTGATGGGGGAGATATGCAGGAAGATGGTGTAGAGCCTGCAGAACATGTTGAGCAAGAAGAAGTAGGAGAGCAAGTTCCAACAGAACCTCAATTGAGAAGATCTTCTAGACAACGTCAACCTTCTAGAAGATACTCTACAAATGAGTATGTGATGCTTACTAATACAGGTGAACCAGAGAGTTACCAGGAAGTAGTTGAAAGTGAGCAGAAAGAGAAGTGGTTAGTTGCTATGCAGGAAGAGATGGATGCTCTTCAGAAGAACCATACTTATGATTTGGTACTACTACCAAATGGACTGAAGACCTTACCAAAAGAAAGATAGGAGATATGCCGATAGCTGGTCGGCATGGCTTCACATTGAGGAGTCATGGGATAACCTCCCTTATGGGCTGAAGGGGGAGGTTATTGGACTGGCAGCCCACTGATTCAGCCTATAGTGAGAGCCACGAGATTCTAAAGAAAAGGAGGAAAACAAGGCAGAAAAGAAAGAGAAAGAAAGGGAAGAAGACAAGGACAACGCAAAGAGGTTGTTCTCAATCATATAGCAGTGTTCTCCTCTTAGGTTAAATCAAATCTACAATAAAGTCTTGTTGTGATTACTTGGGGAGGTTTTAGATATTGTAGATAGTGACGTGATCCTTGTATCCTAGTTTTTCTCTTGAGATTGTTGCTAGGGTTTATGGCAAGAGATTGAGATTTGTACATTCATTATTCTCATAGTGGATTATCTCTAGTTTGCCCCATGATTTTTACCCTTCACGTTGAAGGGGTTTTCCATGTATATCTTGGTGTTCTGTTCTTTGATTATGCTTCCATTTAATTCCGCTGCATATTATGGTCTTCTAGTATTTGTTCATATACAAAGGTTATTCCTGATTTATATCCCCCATCATTTAGTGCTAGTAAACTTAAAAGAACCTATGAACCTGAGCACATCCCAAATCCATTGCATAAAATCTTAAAAGGAGTTCTACATGAAGAGACAATAAACTAAATATAGAAGACTCCAACATTATTTTTCTTTAAACCATTTCTTTGACCTCACCTTGTGGCGTTGGTAAATCATGTCTCTCTCTACGAGGACTCGATACATTTTGAGGGTGTTCAGTAGAATCCTAGTTCTCCACATTATTTCTTGCTTCTGATACCATCCACTCCTTCGATGCCTTTCTCACGTCGAGTATAACAATGTCCTCAAAGTTTCTCCTTGTAATTATTTGTTTGTTTGTTTTATATCTAATCAAGATTTTGATGAAGTTTATTTATTTATTTTATAAAATTTATTTTTAATTATATTGATAAAGTACGAAAGAATAGTTTATGAGATTTCTTATGAACTTTCTGTTAGGAAAAGAGTCGGCACTAAGAGGGGGGAGTGAATTAGTGCAGCGGTAAAATACGTCGGTTCCGAAAATTTTTCGTATAATAAAAGCCAAACTCGGAAATGCTTAACTTGAAAGCGTGTTCGTAAATGTAAACAAGTAAAATGATTTGTAGTAAAGTAAATTGCTCAAGACCAAATGCAAACTAGATTTTAGAGTGGTTCGATCGTCATGACCAACATCCACTTTGCTGATTCCTCTTCCGTCGAGGCCACCGACATCCACTATCGGTCTTCCTTCAATAGGCAAAGACCAATCACCTTTTACACCCCTCTTTTCTTTTTCATAGGTTTAGGAGACAACCCTTACCACTTACTCCTCTATCAAACTATTCTAACACTTAGAACTTTCGAGAGGAGTTCACACAAGATTGCAGCAGCGTTTCTTTCTATTTTTACTCTCAAGTCTTGTGTGTATTAACCAGGAATGAGAGAGGTATTTATAGGCATCAAGTTGATTCAAACTTGGAGCCTAAAAATATCTCATCTCGGGTTTCCTGGGTTCGGGCGATACCACCGCTTGTGTTGGGTGGTATCACCACTCAGACTAGCGGTACCACCACCTAACACAGTCTCGAAAATTATGTTATGATGGTGTCATCTCTTGGGTCACTATTTGGGCCTTTCATTTGGCCCAACATAGTCCTTACATGGGCCTAATTAGCCCATAATTGGGTTGGTCCAAATCCAATCCCAATTATATGCTAACTACGAAATCTAAGGCATACTTAACAAGTCCTTAGGTCTTGGTTTCTTCCGGCGAGTTTCTGGCGATCTTCCGGCAAACTTCCGACGATCTCCCGACAATGTTCCAACGGACTTCCGGGAAGCTCCTGGACTTCACAATGATCTTCTTGGCGAGCTTCTTCCGGCAAGCTTCTAGACTTTTCAACTGGTTCTGTAGAACTTCCGATGAATATCTAGACTTCTGATAAACTCTCAAACTCCCAACGAAATCACGTCCTTGACTCCGGACTTCATTTTACTTCATGCCTTGCAATCGTAGTTAATCCTGCACATGTAAAAACACACTTCGATCTAGACAATTGTTATTAAGCTTGAATCATGTTGTCCGGCATGTCATTGGTCCATCGACGTTTCGTCCGATTCTTCGGTGCATCGTCCTCTCTTGTGGCCTATTACCTAATCGGACAGTTAACTTTGCAACTTTGATATCTTTGGCGTAATATTCGCTCTTCTTAGCCCGATGCCTGAATCTATAGCCCGAAGGCTTCTATCGATATGTCAACCAATCCTCCGGCCCGATATCTAATCTTCTAACATGTTTTCCTCCGACCCAACATGATTTTTTCTACTTTAATTATCTCTCCTTGATCGAAACATCCTGTGTCACTCAAAACACAGATTAAATTATTTATTTATTAATTGATTTAATCATCAAAATACGAGATTCAATACTTTGTTATGGGTAACAAGTTAAATAAAGATATAAAATTTTGAAATGTGATTCTTGGTGGATTCTTTTGATTTATATTTGAAGAACCCTTTAGTAAAAATTCTTTATAGAGTTTAATTGTTGATCGGTATTAGTAAAGTAAAAAAGAATGGTTTCTGAGATTTCTTGGAGACTTTCTTAGAGTAATAAGTTCAATTGAAGATACAAGCAAAAGTGGAAAACTCTTAAATCCCACTTTTATGTCTTCTCGCTCCATTTCTCATCCTGATTGAGCCTTCTCTTCTCACACGAGCCGCTATCGATAACCTTCGCTTGTCACTGCCACACAATCTTTATGGTAGAAACTACTCAAGTATGTCTCTTCTCTTTTCTTTTTTTCTCTTTTTCCTCCTCTCATCATCACTCTTTTCTTTTCTTTTTTGTTAGACCATTTTATATTAAAACCAAAAGCATGTCTCGTGATATTCTGAAGTTGGTGGTTGGGCAACAAACAAAAGCACTTGCATAATTGAATTAGCAGTTTTACTTCAAGCACCAAGATTAGCAAAGATTTATAAAATAATATTATTGCTAGTTCACTCAATGATCAGCCATCATTACCTTGTCCATGATGGGGATATAAACAGGAATAACCTTTGTATAGGAACAAATACTAGAAGACCAAAATACGCAGCGGAATAAAATGGAAATACAATCAAACAGAACACCAAGATATACGTGGAAAACCCCTTCATTGTGAAGGGTAAAAACCACGGGGCAAACTAGAGATAATTCACTATGAGAATAATAAATATACAAATCTCAATCTCTTGCCCAAAACCCAAGCAACAACCACAAGAGAATAACTGGGATACAAGGATCACGTTACTGCCCACAATATCTAAAACCTCCCAAGTAATCACAGCAAGAGCCTACTGTAGATTTGATCTAACCTGAGATGAGAACACTGCTAGATGATTGTGAACAGTCTCTCTGCGTTGTCCTTGTCTTCTTCCCTTTCTTTCTCTTCCTTTTCTGCCTTGCCCACAATATCTAAAACCTCCCAAGTAATCACAGCAAGAGCCTACTATAGATTTGATCTAACCTGAGATGAAAACACTGCTAGATGATTGTGAACAGTCTCTCTGCGTTGTCCTTGTCTTCTTCCCTTTCTTTCTCTTCCTTTTCTGCCTTGTTCTCCTTCTTCTCTTTGGAATCTCGTGACTACCAAGATCTGTCTCGTTGCTGCCTTTTTATAGCTTTAATCTGCCTCTCAAACGTAGCCACCACACCCCCCTAATCTTAATTAGGGTTAGGTTAAGAGGGTGTGAGCCGTGAAATTTGATAAAGCCCACATGGGCTGAATATGGGCCATCGCCAACAACAACCTCCCCTTGACCCATAAGGGAGGCTGTCCCATGACTCCTCTATGTGAAGCCATACCCACCAACTGGCCGGCATATCTCCCTGTCTTTTTTTTTGTTAAGGTCTTCGTCAACATGTCCTTTCGTTGTCATCGTATGAATTTTTCAAGCTGAATCTGCTTCTCTTCAAATACATTTCGAATCCGGTGGTATCGACATCTATATGCTTTGACTTGGAATGAAACATTGGGTTCTTACACAAATGGATGACACTCTGTCTGTCACAATGCACCACATAATTTTCCTGTTTTAGCCCCAATTCTTGTAAGAATTCTTTCATCCATAACATTTCTTTGCATACCTCTGTAGCAATATATTTGCCTTAGGTGGTGGAGAGAGCAATACACCTTTGTAACCGGATTGCCATGGTTGACTCCCCCCCAAAAAAAGTAAGTACATAACCAAGTAGACTTCCTCAGTATCTATATCTCTTGCCATATCTGCATCTGTGTAACTGTTAACGCAGTGGTCCACCTCCAAAGCTTAAACAAACCTTAGAGCTCCCCTAGAGATATCTAAAAATCTACTTCACTCTTGCCAAATTGCTTTTTGCTGGATTTGCAAGAAATCTGCTAGTAACACTCCATCAGATATGTGATGTCAGGCCTCGTACATACCATTGCATACATTAAACTTCCAACTGCTGAAGCATAAGGAACCTTTTGCATTTTCTCCTTCTCCTCATCACTTGACGGACTCGCTTCGAAAGCACAACTTGAAGTGACCTGCAAGAGGAGAACCAACTGGCTTAGCATTGCTCATACTAAATCTTTCCAATACCTTCTCGATGTATTTCTCCTGTGACAACCAAATCTTCTTGTTTTTCCGTCACACGAAATCTGTATGCCTAGTATTTGCTTTTTTGGCCTCATGTCCTTCATTGCAAAAGACTCACTCAGTTCCTTCTTCAACCTGTCAATTTTAGACATATCTTTTCCAAGAATAAGCATGTCATCAACATAAAGTAAGAGAATAATAAAATTCTCACCAAACCATTTGATGTACACACAATGATCCTCAAGCCGTTCTTTTGTATCCATTTTTTCTGTCATAAATGAATCAAACTTTCTGTACCACTGTCTTGGAGCTTGCTTTAGCCCATACAAGCTCTCTTCTTCAACTTGGTAGACAAACTTATCTTTACCTTTGACTTTGAAGCCTTACGGTTGCTCCATATAAATTTCCTCCTCCAAATCACCATGAAGGAAAGTTGTCTTCACATCTAACTTGCTCAACCTCCAAGTCCTGGCTAGCAAAGCAATACCAAGAGCAACACGAATAGAAGACATTTTAACAACAGGAGAAAATATCTCTTCAAAGTCAATACCTTTCTTTTGACCAAAGCCTTTCACAACCAATCTAGCTTTTTGTACTTTGGTTGAGAACAATATTCTTGAGTCTTCAACCTAAAAACCCACTTGTTCTTCAAGGCCTTCATTCCATTTGGTAGCAAAGCACCAAATCATAAGTGTGGTTTTTCAAGAGCATCCATCTCTTCCTGCATAGCAACTAACCACTTCTCTTTTCGCTCACTCTCAATCGCTTCACGGTAACTCTCTGGTTCACTGCATCGAGTAAGCATCACATACTCATCTGTAGAGTATCTTCTCGGAAGGTTGACGTTGTCTAGAAGATCTTCTCAATTGAGGTTCTCTTGGGAACTTGCTCTCCTACTTCTTCTTGCTCAACATGTCCTGCGCAGTTAATCAATATCGGGCTCTACACTATTTTCCCGCACATCTCCCCAATCACCCCGATATCTTGGAGGAATAACTGGGTCACAATCTGCTAATCCTTCTATAGAAGTCTTGGTCGGTGCCTTCTTCTTCAAATCCTCAAAGGTTTGATCCTCAAAGAAGACCACATCTCTACTCCCTGAATACCTTCGCTTTTCGGATCCCAAAGCTCAGAACCAAACCGATCATGTGAGTAACCAAGAAAAATACATTCTTTAGACTTACCATCTAGCTTGGACCTCTCATTATCCGGAACATGTTCAAATGCACGACAACCAAACACTCTCAAATGCCTGAGGGAAACATCTTTCCCCGACCATACATGCTCTCCTCGCAACATCACCATCTAGGGGCTGTACATGGTGATAAGTTGATCACATCAATCGCAGTCCTCAAAGCCTCATCCCAAAACCTTTTGGGTAGCTTGGCTTTGTGAAAGCATACATCTGATCTTTTCCATGATGGTGCGGTTCATCCTCTCTGCAATTGCATTATCTTTGAGGTGTACCAGAACTGTCATCTCATGTTGGATCCCATGCGACTGCAATAGTCATTAAACAATCCCATATACTCACCACCATTATCGATCTTATGCATTTCAATTTCTTTTCGTCTCCCTTTCAACCCTGGCATGAAACTCTTTGAAGACATTAATAACCTGATCTTTGGTCTTCAAAGCATAAGCCCAAACTTTTTCCGAAAAATCATCTATAAAAGTGACAAAATAAAGTGCACCACTTATACCAAGAACATCAACAGATCCACCAGAGAGTTTTTGTCCTCAAAGGACCACATACATCTCAGATAAACACGGTCTAAGGCATGCATTTTTTCTAGACAAGCAAAGACTAGCAAATGAAACTCTATGTTGTTTACCACCAAAACAATCAATACAAGGGTTCGGGATGTATACCTTTGAGATCTGGTAATACCTCTCTCTCTTGAAAGAGCTTTGCCCCTTCTCGCTCATGTGTCCCAATCGCCTATGCCACAATTCCATCTTGAAGTCTTTCTCTCAGTAGCATTTAACTGCTCACCATAAGCTTTTTAACTGCAGAACCTGTACAAAGTATGACATTTCTTTCCATTAGCTATAACAAGAGAACCCTTACTTGAAGCTTCCATTGCCCTCTGTGGAAATCTGCTTTCATACTCTTCATCATTTAGTCTTCCAACTGAAATTAAATTTAGCCTCAAGTCAACCACATGCCTCACATCCTTAAGTACCAACTTACAGCCTAAGGTTGGTTTTAAATGGATATCACCCATGCCAATGATGTCTCGGCTGTGCCATAGTTGCCCATCTTGACAACACCAAAGTTTCAGGACACTGTATGTAGCAAAAAAACTCCCTCCGTGGTGTAGCATGATAAGAAGCACCTGTGTCAATCACCCACTCAAGATCTCGACACACACAAGAAAAATATCATCGGAAGGAGACAAAATCAAATAATCACCACCCACAAGATCAGAAATGTAGTATTATCCTTTGACTCTGTGTAGACTCCACTTCTTTTCCCTTTTTTTCTTGTTCTTCTTAGGTTGCTTACATTGGTTCTTGTAATGTCCTTTCTCACCACAGTTATAGTAAACAATATCTTTTCTTGATCTTGACTTGCTTCTACCCATACATTGAACTGCTTCTAGACTTTGACCTTCCTCTGTTTTTTGAGATAAGTGCCCGTGAATCATTCTGAGATGTTGCTGAACTCTTTTCTTCTCAACTCCTCATTCAACAAACTGCTTGTTACTTGACTCATAGTGACAATACCATCCATGCAGAATTACTAAGGGAAACCACCAGTGTCTCCCAACTTTCTCGGTAATGAACTCGAGAAGTAACAATGCCTGCAACTCATCATCAAGAGACACATTCATAGAGGATAACTGGTTAGTAATACTCTGCATTTCATTCAAATGCAAAGCAATAGAAGCACCCTCTCTATATTTTAGGTTCACAAGTTTTCTCGATCAAAAAAGCTTTGTTGCCACTGTTTTTTTCTTTCATAGAGACTTTCCAATTTTTTCCAAAGAGAATATGCAGAAATTTCAGTAGAAACATGGTGAAATACACTATCATCAAGCCAACTGTCTAATAAATCCAATTGTTTTTCGATCTAACCTCTTCCACTCATCATCTATCATAGTTGTAGGTTTTGCACTATCCCCTTGCAAAGGTCCATACAAATCTTTGCAATACAAGAGATCTTCCATTCTTGGTTCCCATATCATCCAATTATTTCCATTCAAACTAATCATGCGAGAAATATTATTGGCCTCCATATTCAAATACAAAAAATTAAATCACCAAAACCCCCGCCTCGATATCGGTTGATGGGGATATAAACAGAATAACCTTTGTATAGGAACAAATACTAGAAGACCAAAATACGCAGTGGAATAAAATGGAAACACAATCAAACAGAACACCAAGATATATCGTGGAAAACCCTTCAATGTGAAGGGTAAAACCACGGGCAAACTAGAGATAATTCACTATAAGAATAATGAATATACAAATCTCAATCTCTTGCCCAAAACCCAAGCAACAACCACAAGAGAATAACTGGGATACAAGGATCACGTTACTGCCCACAATATCTAAAACCTCCCAAGTAATCACAGCAAGAGCCTACTGTAGATTTGATCTAACCTGAGATGAGAACACTGCTAGATGATTGTGAACAGTCTCTCTGCGTTGTCCTTGTCTTCTTCCCTTTCTTTCTTTTCCTTTTCTGCCTTGCCCACAATATCTAAAACCTCCCAAGTAATCACAGCAAGAGCCTACTGTAGATTTGATCTAACCTGAGATGAGAACACTGCTAGATGATTGTGAACAGTCTCTCTGCGTTGTCCTTGTCTTCTTCCCTTTCTTTCTCTTCCTTTTCTGCCTTGTTCTCCTTCTTCTCTTTGGAATCTCGTGACTACCAAGATCTGCCTCGTTGCTGCCTTTTTATAGCTTTAATCTGCCTCTCAAACGCAGCCACCACACCCCCCTAATCTTAATTAGGGTTAGGTTAAGAGGGGGTGTGAGCTATGGGCTGATAAAGCCCACATGGGCTGAATATGAGCCATCAGCCCAACAGTCCACTCATTTGTGTTTCTTTTAAAAGCATCTCTTAAAATCATAATAGATAGCTTCCAGCATGTTAACATCATATGTAGTTCAAACTAATGACTGATTGAGTATTGTCTATGCATTTAGTCATATGTTTGGTATAGAATCTTCCTTAAGATTTATGCTCTTTATTCCTCAATATTTGTATCTAAAGATGCGTACTACTGTTAATCTTCTGCATTTATTTCATTGTTTCTTTGTTGTTATTCATCCTCAAGGTAGTTCTAGTTACATTATTCCTTAATCTTGTAGATGAATATATATACTGTGAACTATGAACTTAGTCAATATGTATGTTGCTTTTGGTTAATGTCAACTTTGGTTAAGTTCACCAGTTATATTTTAGTTATGTTCTACTAGCCTTTTGATGTCTGAACGAATGTTCTTGTATTTTATGAACTCTAGGATTTGCCTGTGGGAATTTGGAAACTTCAAATTTGAAGTCTCAAACAATGGGGAGGTCATACAGTCTACTGTTGCCCAGCAGTTGCTCGTTCGTCTTCGGTGAGAGCAGTCGTCCTACAGGTTTTCTTCTTTGTTGTTTCGCATTCTTTTAAGCTAATGTTTCAGTGTCTCATTTTAGGATGATAATTGGCTGTATTTTGACATAAATTGCATATATTAATCTATTAGAAATTTCAACCACCTTCTCTACTTCAACGGAGAGACACCTCTAAGAGAAATAGAAGATCAGAATGTGCTTTTTGTTGGAAAATGGAAAATGTTGTTCAAACAGATAACAAAACAGGGCTGCTAACTTTATTTATATTTGTCTTTGATTTTCTTGTTATATTTGCATTGAAAAGGAGATTAAATTGCTCTTAGAATATTTGAAAGGATCATTTCTCTAGAAAATAATCATATTTTAAATATTTTTCAATTGATACCCTTATTTTATTTTTTTTAAATAGAATCCTTAATTTAAAAAAATATTCAAATTATCTTTCAAAATTTTTTTATTTGTTACATTGTTTTTGGTTTGGTATGATATTTTGGCTACTATAATAAAAATAATTTATTTAAAAATACCGTAAATGAGACTCACAACCTTGACGAAACTAACTATAAGTTTAAGAATATATTATTGTAATAATTTATGAGCAATGACAATCAAAAGACATAATATGATATCATTTATAATATTTTTTAATAATATTTTTAATAATAATTAAAAATATAATATGATGTCATTTATAATATTTCAGTAATTCAGTAAGATATTGTAAACTCCGTTAGAAAACACAATAACAGTTGAAAACTAGTTTTAAAAAAATGAACAAAAAAATTGATAATGTTTTTTTGAGTATTTTAGATATTTTTAAATAAAAAAAAGTGTTTAAAAAATACACAGAATATTTTTTAACCGATCCAAAACCGAAGGCCTTTTATTAGGGTTTTAAGACAGCAACTTCCGTTTTTGGGAAACATTTCTAGGATGATACCTGAGAGGTGCAGCTGGAAGTGAGTGCCCTATGCAGAGAAGGGTCTTAACAGAACCCACGTTATGGCCCACCAACGCTGTAGGCTCCCTGCAGCAATATAATAATAATAATAATAATAATAATAATAATAATAATAATAATAATAATCTTCTTGTAACTTACTCCCTCGATCATCCCATTTAACAAGATGCTTTGTAGTCTTCCGCCCATCTAGCTGACATCATTAATCCAAAATCTCGAACAAAAAAAAAAACAAAAAAAGTCTTGAATGTACAATCGCTGAAACCTTAGTCTCTCGGTTTGAATTTTGAAATATGGAAGACATCATGGAGTGGGCCACAAAATTGATTAAGAGAAAACTTAGTGTCAGATGGTCTACATGTCGGTAGCATCGTATAGCAAGCACTTAGTCACTCGCTGAGAACACCTTCCAAATCCTTAGGCCTCTTATACTGTACTTATTTTATTCTATTATTGACTACCATCATGTTCCTCTTAATAGTCTCTAGCTGTTCATCAATTCTACAGCTATATATCAATCTCATTTACTATGAAAAGCTTGTTCATTATTTTCTTGAGGAAATCTCATCTATTTTTCGTTATCAGAGGAAATCTCTCTGTTATCATACCCTTGTAAGATCGAGCTTCTATCAAGGATATCGATCTTAGACCAATATAACAAAAATAGTTTACAAACTAGAGGCTTCGTGAGTGAGTATGTTAGTTGATTAGTCGTATAGACATGAGAGACACGAAGTTGATGTCTAACAACTTGATCTTGCACGAAGTGAGATTCGATGGAAATATGTTTTATATGTGAGTGAAACACTGGATTGACACATAAGTAAGTAGCTTCAACATTGTCACAATATATTATAGGAGTAAGGATAGAGCTAACTTTGAGTTCCTTGAGGAGATTTATAACCCAATTGAGTTCAGCAATAGTTGTAGCAATGACACGATATTCAGTTTCAGTTGTAGATCGGATGACTGTCTTTTGCTTCTTAGAACTCTAACTAATTGGATTAGACCTAAGAAAGATGACATACCCTGACGTGGAGATTCTATCATTAAAGTTTCTTGCCCAATCAGCATCAGCAAAGGCATGAAGATGAAGTAGAGTGGTTTTATGGAAAAAGAGACCATGATTGAGGGTCCCTCTAAGATATTACAAAATTTGTTTAATCGCATACCAATGCATAGCAGAAGGCTGTTGCACATATTAAGATAATTTATTGACTGCAAATGAGATATTTGGACGGGTGAGAGCCAAGTACTTGTCGGTATTGAGTTGAGTCCGTGGTAGGGCTACCATCACATAATTTAAGTGATTCACTAGTAGAGAGAGGAGTAGCAATGTCTTTCGCATCCTACATATTTGTCTTTGATAATAAGTCTTGAATATACTTTCTCTATTAGAGGATGAGACCTAAGGATATAAATGTTGCTTCCATTCCCAAAAAGTAGCTCAAGGGTTCTAAATCTTTGAGGGAGAATCGATCAGCCAATTGCTTTAGAAATATCTGAATCTCAAAAGGATTATTGCATATGATAATAATATCATCTACATATACTAGAAGATATATTGTATTTCTATGTTGTTGTCATAGGAATAAAGAGGTATCGGACTTGGAGTTGATGAAACCAATTGACATCAGAAACAATCCAAGTTCAGTATACCAAGCTCTTGGAGCTTGATGGAGTCCATAAATGACTTTTTATAATTTGTAGACATATCTCAGATACTACTGGTGATGAATAAAGCCAGGGGGTTACTGCATAAAGATATCTTTAGTTAGAGTTCCTCGTAAAAATACATTGTTAACGTCCAATTATTATAAGTGTCAGGCTCTAGAGATGACCAAACTTAGAATAAGCTAAATTGTTGTGGGTTTACCTACAAGACTAAAAGTCTTTGTGAAGTCAACTCTAGGTCGTTGATGAAATCCTTTTGCTACTAAATGTGCTTTATATCAAGCAACGGACCCATCAGGGTTCTACTTAATTCGAAAGACCCATTTACACCCGATGATGTTTTATGTAAGATGAAAAGGTACAAGAGTCCATATGGAGTTATGGAGTAGAGCATAATATTTTTCACACATGGCTTTACGCCAATGTAGAGATTTTTGGGCTTGAGTAATTGTGGTGGGTTCATTGGTCTCAGAAGAGGATTTGGTGATAGTATATAGGTCGAGAACCTGACGTGGTTTAAAGATATCACTTTTTGAGTGTGTTGTTATTGGATGATTGTGTTATTAGTATGGGTGGTGGAGAGGCATCGACAAGGATTGGGATAGGTTGAGATACATTAATGACACTAGGTAAAGAAGGTTATTGTATTTATAAGGATATTAATTCAGTAGTAGGGGAGGCTTATGAAGAAAGAAGTGGAGAAGGAATGGAGGGAGTGGGGGGCTGTTGAACTAGAGAACAAAAGAGTGTGGATCTTTAAAAAAATGACTGGATGGTGTGGGAAAAGGTTTATTTGAGGGGATCGATGGTATACTCCAGTGATGTATATTTGTTGGAGTGGCCTACATGGTAGGAGACTCATAGTATTAAAATGAAAATGCAAACTCTACAAAAACAACATGACATGAAATAAAGACTTTTTGAATTTTTGGTTCATAGCACCGAAAGACATTATATTCAAGAGAATATCCTATGAAGATGTAAGGTTTAGATCTTGGCGTTATCTTGTGTAGGGTATAGGGACGTAGCCACGGATAATATAAATAATAAAATATTTTAAGTTTTTGAAGGTTTAGGGATTTGAAAAATAATTTTTCAAATGGAGACTAGTATTGGAGAACTAAAGTGAGCAGACGATTAATAAGGTAGATGATAGTTTGAAAGGTGATAGACCGAAAGGTTGCTAGCATGGAGGCTTGATGTAAAAGTATGAGACCAGTTTCTACGATATGTCGATGTTTGTGTTTAGCAGAGCCAACTAGTTGAGGAGTGTGTGGGGGTGACTGTAACATCTCCCATTATTAAAAGTTTAGTAAAAGGTTTGTTTATAAAAATAAAGATTATTTAATAATTATTTTATATTAAATGATATTATATTAAAAGTTTATGACTAGGGACCTAAAAGTAAATATTAGAAGTTTGATATAATTTATGAAAGATTCAGATTTAAGTTAAAAAAAAAAATAGTGGACATATGTCACTAGCTAACCTAAGGTTGGTGCCACTTATCTTTGCTCTAAAGATGACACCAAGCCCCTTTCATGTATGCATGACACCTTGCAACTTTTGCATTAGTCAAAACCCAAATAATTAGATGAAAGGTTAAAGAAATCAAACCTGAAGAGTTTGAGAAAAGAAGAAGAAGAAGAAGGAGAAGAAGAAGAAGAAGAGCTTGAGGTTTTTTTCATCAATTTTCCCATATTTGGGATTCAAATAATTTTAAGGCAAGTGTTCTAACCCCATCCTATAGTAACCTTAATCTCTGTTTTCATTTTTATTCTGCAAAATTTGAAAGATTTCAACTGAGAACCAAGCCTTCTTTCGTTTTGATATAAAGATATGAATCTATAATTTTTCGGTAATCTGACCTCTATGCAATATTTCAGTCATAACATTTTGTAATAAACTCTAATTTAGACAAAACCTATTCCAATTGAAAGTAGACAAAAATATCTTTATTTTGACACTAAGATCGAATAATTTTGAGTTTAAATGCCTACTAAAACTTCTGTTTAAATTAACCCAACAGATTCTGCAAATCAGGGACTGAAATTTCTGACCTCTTATTGCTTAACTACTTATAACTTTCTGATGTGAACTTAGATTTATTCAGAGTATGATTTATTCGAAGCTACACTCAAAATTATTTCTATATAAATCTTATTTGAAATTTTTGGAGTACAATTGCTAACTGAAACATCTACTTTCATCGACCCTATGGATTCAGTAAAACAGAGCTAATATTTTCAGACCTTTCACTACGAAATTATCTGTAACTCCCTGTTTTAAATTTCAATTCTTGTAAAACTTGATTTGCCTAAAACTAGATTGATAAAGCTTTTTAATGACACCTATTTTATATAAATTGAAATATAATTGGTTATCCAAATAGTTCATACAATGTTCCTATCAAATTCTTTGAGAATCGTTCATACAATGTTCCTATCAAATTCTTTGAGAATCGAGCTTTGGTTGATTTCGGCTTTCCTTGTTTCTTTTCTTTGGAAACCGATTTTGGCGAAAACTCTTACTTCAGTTAAGCTTTACATTATTATCTTAAATTCCTGTATACTTTTGTCCTTTACTTATTTGTAGATCTGTAGCTATCATATAAAGATCATGTTTGCATCGTAATGATTCGGCACATGCATCCCATTGTTCCGCATTTGCTTTTAATATGTGCTTCTTCCAGTTTCATTTCTTTAGACATTGAATTCATCTAACTTTCTTATTTCAATTGAGCTATATGTGATTTCTTGAAATCTTTGTATGCTTTTACTTTTGTTTCCTTTCAAATCTGAATACATTTGTGAAAGATTATGTTTGTATCGTATTGACTCGAAAGACATATGTACATTTCATTGTTTCGCATGTGCTTCAAATATATGCTAATTTTATTATTCATATTGTCCCTTTATACTCTGGTATTTGTGGGATAAATGTGAACCTTTGCTAGAAATGGTAAAGGGAGTTATGCTTAGAGCCCGTGATGCTCTGCCGGCCCCCTATGACTTCACTCAGACGTGGGTCGATGGAGCTCCCAGACGTGGGAGACTTATGTTTGGTGGTCATTCAGATATGGATGGACCATATTATGTTATGATCCCACTTCACCTTCTATATAGTTGATATGATATCCAAAGCTTTGGCTATGTTTCTATGCATGCTTTGGATAAGAATGAAATGAATGCATCTTCATGTGACATTGAAGCTTCTATTCATGTTTTGTTCTTTGATATGTTTCCGAAATGTTATAAGTCTTTGTTTTACCTTGAAAACTATCATATGTCATTGATATGCTCCTTATGCCAATGATATGCTCCAATTACATTTCCTGGATTGTATAAACAAAACGTGCTTCGAACGATACGACATTGTAATTCTGCATTCAAACAAAACATGCTACTATTTCATCTTGTATCTTTGCTTTTTATTTTGATACCGTATTTGTTTGAAACCAGTCCTCTTTGCTATGGATATGTTAGTCATTTGCTGAGCTTTATATGCTCATCCCATTGCTATATAAATTTTTCATGATAGCTTATCGCTCGCTAAAATATGTAAATTGGGTTGAGGCAGTGGAAGGCTAGAAGATTTTGGGGCAAATATTTTGTACTTGATACGTTGATAGTGTATAAGTTATTTTTGGGTGTAATGAAATATCAATGACAAATCTAGATTGATGTATCTTGTAAATATTTGAAAAGTACCTCTTACGTTAGGATTTTGGAAATGTTAAGTTTAAACTGTGTACTGATATAAACATGTAGTACATGTTGGTTTTGTGATTGCATTAATTGGTGCGCTTATGGATTTATGATATAATTATAGTTTAGTTAAGTTACTTTTGGATTTTAAAGAATTATCTAGTGACATGATGTATGATTATAAATTGCACAGGTTTTGTGAATTGTGGATTATAGAGGTGAATAACTTGAATTTTTTTCTTAGTGACCTCAAATGTGTGATTAGATCCTGGATTATTTGTTGAATTATAATATTATTAATTTTGAGTTAGGTTCACACCTCCCGAATGGAAAATTAAATTCGAGAGGGCGTGACAGAGTGGTATCAGAGCATGATTTGAGAATCACTAAGATGATTATTATTATTATTATTATTATTATTTTTTGATATGCTAGATACACAAAAAAGAATTTGGTGGTTTAGTGAATTTTATGCAGAGATTGATCAAAAAAAAAATTTCTCTTTGGTTGTTTTTAAGAAGCGAGGATGACGAGGACATCTAGTTCTCCTATTGCATCTACTGTTGATCAATTAAGTGGAATTATGAGAACTCTGGAGACTATGACAAAGTGATGCAACAACAAGTCCAACAAGGAGGAAATAATAGAACGGGGGCATCATGCTAGTCATAGGTGCCCAACAAGCCAATCACGTGAGTGATGGCACGTGTGACTTGATACAGAATCTTTTTGCTTATTATATTTTGGCGTATATCACTTTATAACTATTGCATAAATGCATATATATATTGTGATGTCCTTGGATTTGTGCAATGCGAATCGGATCGTGATGAGATCACGATAATGAGATCGATTCACCTTTAAACACATATCCTAAATAATCCCGGTCATAGGTTACCGAGAGGGACATCGTGATAAATAGGATAGATTGGCGTGTCTGTATACCGTCCCGATGATGGATGCAGCTGGTCTCATAGCTGCTCGTGTAGGGGACACTAGGGACGAAGACGGTGCTCATTGAGAATGAGTTCACCGATTGATCCATTGGAATCTTTGGATGGTTGATGATGCCTTTATTGTCGGGCACAGCCGATTCCGTAGTCCTAGTGGTGTATGCGGTCGTTAGACTTGAGACACCAAGGATGTATTATGAGTGCTCCACTCTTTATACCAGACTTATAGGTTTATCGCCCCGCATCTATCAAATGGTCATTGGGAGTGGTAGTACCGACGACATACGAGGGCTATTGAGTGTCGATAGAGGATCATCCACTCTCGGCGTCATGAGAGGAATATCCCATGTGTTCTTGCTCGGACAAATAAATCCCTAGCCAGGGTCATTGGGGTTGAGAGAAAGAGTTCTCGGGGAGAATCCGATTAGAGCGAGACTTGAGTAGAAACCGTATGGTTCGACAACACCATGCTCGATATACGATCTCCGGGATATTAGATGGATGAGGGACTATAGGTACATGGTAAGCGAGAACGACGGGTCCAATGGATTGGATTCCCCCCTCAGACGTCTGGGGGACTTGCTTAGTGGCCTAGCACGTCCCGTCCGTGCATGATGAGTCGAAGTGAATTATTACAATGATAATAATTCATTGAGTTAGAAGGAGTTTCGAGGTATGACTCACCATTTCGATTATTGGGCTTAGAGGGTCACACACACATATGGTAGGCATTGCGATGAGTAGAGGTTTGGGATGAGATATCCGACGGAGCTCTTGTCTTATTGGATGTAGATCCAATACCCACTAGGGAAGGACCCATTAGGGTTTGACACGGGATCTCTATAAATAGGAGGGATTCACAGCCTCATAGGCTAGAGTCTTTGCTTGCCCTTCTATAAATAGGAGGGATTCACAGCCTCAAGTTAGAAGGGCAAGCAAAGACTCTAGCCTATGAGGCTGTGAATCCCTCCTATTTATAGAGATCCCGTGTCAAACCCTAATGGGTCCTTCCCTAGTGGGTATTGGATCTGCATCCAGTAAGACAAGGGCTCCGTCGGATATATCATATCCGAACCTCTACTCATCGCAATGCCTACCATATGTGTGTGACCCTCTAGGCCCAATATCGAGCTGGCCGTGAGTCATACCGCCGTAACTCCTTCTAACTCGCTGAATTATTATTCTGTAATAATTCACTCACTCATCGACTCACGGACGCATTTTAGGCCACTACGCCAGTAGTCCCCAAACGATGCTGGGGAATCCAACCATTGGACTGTCTCTGCCCTCGCTACCATGTACCTATAGTCCTCATCCATCTAATATCCCGCAGACCAGATATCGAGCATGGTGTTGTCGTAATCCATACGGCTTTTACCGAAGTCTCGTTTTAATCAATTCTCCCCGAGAACTTTTTTCTCAACCCGAATGACCCCGCCAGGATTTGTCTGAGCAAGAACACATGGGATATTCCTCTCATGACGCCGAGAGTGGATGATCCTCTATCGACACTCAATAGCTCCTGAAAGGTCGACTACCACTCCCAATGACCGCCAGGTACTATATTCTGGGGACAGCCAAACCTATAAGTCGGTATCAAAGAGTAGAGCACTCATACAGATATCCTTGGTGTCTCAAGTCTAAGGACCAGATACACCATTAGGGACTACGGAATCGCCGTCCGACAATAAGGCATCATCAACCATCCAAAGATTCCAGATGCAGATCAATCGGTGAACTCATTCTCCACGAGCACCTGCATCAGATCCCTAGTGTCCCTACACGAGCATTTATGAGACCAAATGCATCCATCATATGGACGGCATATACAAAGACACCGGCCTATCCGTTATCACGATGTCCCTCTCGAAAACCTATGACCGGATTATTTAGATATGTGTTTAAAGGTGAATCGATCTCATTATCGTGATCTCATCACCATCCGATTCCCATTGCACAAATCTAAGGACATCACAATATATATATGCATTTATGCAATAGTTATAAAGTGATATACGCCAAAAATATAATAAGCAAAAAAAGATTCTCAGATTAAAGTCACATGTGCCATCACTCACGGATTGGCTTTGTTGGCACCTATGACTAGCAATCTCCCACTTGACCTAAAGCCAATCACATATGTGTTCGATCCCCATCGGACTTCGTGGACGCTCAAAGACAAAATGAGACAACAGCTTTGTCGGTTGGATCTGCAATATTAGCTTCGGATGGAACTCTTTTCCACTGCTACATCTCCTCGGGTTACGATCTCTCTTATAAACTGGAACCTCCTAACACTTCGATGAGACCGGGTTCCCTTATTTGAGTAATCACCCCATAGTTGTCGCAATATAAGGAAGTCGACTTTGTCGCTATTCAGATCGACTCCCAAATCTGTGATGAACTTCTTCACCCAGACTCTCCTTTTTTTTGCTGCATCTCGATGCAGCAATGTACTCGCCTCTCGTGGGTCGAAGTCAGAAGTGGTATCTTGTTTGGGACTCTTCCAAAGACACGCTCCTCCATTCAAGGTGTACACATACCCCGAATTAATTTGCTATCATCGACATCGACTGAAAACTTGAGTCAGTGTAGCCTTCAACCTTAAGGCTATTACCTCCATATACTAGTAAAAGATCCTTAGTCCTTCTCAAGTACTTAAGGATACACTTTACTGCTTTCCAGTGCTCCAAGCCTGGATCCGCCTGATACCTGCTCGTGACACTAAGAGCATGCGCTATATTAGGCCTAGTACATAGCATGGCATACATGATATACCATATTGCTGAGGCATAAGGTATCATATCTATGTTCGCCCTTTCTTAGAATTTTCAATGCCAAACATTTTGACAATGGTTTCTATGTACCTGGACTGGGACAAGCCAAGCATCCTCTTGGATCTATCTCTATAGATTATAATCCCCAAAATATAGGATGCTTCCCCTAAGTCATTCATGGAGAAGTGTCTAGATAACCAAGCCTTTACTGTGGATAGCATTCCTATGTCATTCCCAATGATGAGGATGTCATCCACATATAACACCAAAAGGTGATAGCGCCCCACTTACCTTTTCAGATACACAAGGCTCATCTTCGTTTTAATCTAAGTCATAAGATCTGATTGCCTCATCAAATCTTATGTTCCAACTTCGGGAAGCTTGCTTTAGTCCATAAATGGATCTAAGCAACCTACACACCTTATCTGGGCAGTTCTTGGACACGAATCCCTCAGGTTGCAACATATACACCTCCTCCTCGAGGTTCCCGCTGAGGAATGCGGTTTTCACATCCATCTACCAGATCTCATAATCATAGTGTGCTGCAATAGCCAATAGAATTCTGATGGATTTTAGCATTGCTACGGGTAAGAAAGTTTCGTCGTAGTCAACACCTTGCCTTTGACGATACCCCTTAGCCACTAGCCTTGCTTTATAGGTCTTTACCTTTCCATCTACTCTGATCTTTTTCTTAAAGATCCACTTGCAACCGATTGATACAATACCTTCGGGCGCAACAACTAGGTTTCAAACCTTATTGGAGTACATAGAATCCATCTCTGAATTCATGGCTTCTTTCCACTTCCTGGAGTCTATACTCATAATAGTCTCCTCGTAGGTCTGAGGATCAATATCCTCTACATCCTCTGCTCTAATATGTCTCACATATCTCTCAGGAGGATGGGATACTCTATCGACCTGCATAAAGTTGATACTTGTGTATTAGGTACCTGAATAGACTCGGATCAGAGTGGTGCTTGAGCTTGGTTCTCCAAACTCGCCAATTTCTATCATTCTCCCACTTGTCTCCGTCAAGAATGTGTTCCTTCTCAAGGAACACTGCTCTCTTAGCTACAAAGACCTTTTGGTCCTCGAGATGATAGAAATAATACCCACAAGTTTCCTTTGGGGTATCCCACAAATTTGCATCGCTTATATCCTTGATTCTAACTTATCGGGTTGTGTCTTCTAACATGGGGGGGCAGCCCCAGATCTTAACAACCTTAAGATCATGCTTCTTCCTTTCCATATCTCATATGGTGTAGACACTACCAACTTAGTTGGAACTCTGTTCAAAAGGTAAGTCTGTGGTTTCTAGGGCATATCCCCTAATGAGATGGGTAGGTCAACAAACTCATCATGGACCGCACCATATCTAATAATGTACGATTTCTTCTTTCGGAGACACCATTGAACTGAGGTGTATAAGGAGGTGTCCATTGGGATAATATCCCATGGTCCTTGAGGAACCGAGTAAACTCTGTACTTAAGTATTCACCTCCTCGATCCGATCGAAGAGTTTTGATACTTTTTCCGGTCCGGGTTCTCCACCTCATTCTTATACTCTCTGAATTTCTCAAAGGCCTCGGACTTGTACTTCATTAAGTACACATATCCATACCTTGAGAAATCATCAAGAAATGTAATGATGTAGGAGTAACCTCCAATGGCATGAGTTGACATGGGTCCACATACATCATTATGTATGAGTTCCAACAACTCATTGGCTCTCTCTCCATTCTACTAAATGGAGATTTAGTGGATTTTCATTTAATGCAAGGCTCACAAGTTGTATATGACACATAGTCGAATGGATCTAGATATCCATCATTTAGCAACTTTTGAATCCTTCTTTCATGGATGTGACCTAGCTTACAATGCCACGTGTATGCACTGTTCAACTCATCTCGTTTCCTTTTGGACATATTTACATTCATGATATGTGGAGTGGTGTCTAACATAAATAAACCATTATGCAATGTTTCTTTTCGTGATGATCTTATCATCTAATAATATCGAACAACCATTGTTCTCAAAAAAAACAAATTTATATCCACTAACTGTTAAACATGAAATGGAGATAATGTTTTTTGATAATAGAAGGAACAAAATAACATGCATCTAATGCAATAAAAGCTCCACTAGGCGATGTAGGGCTTACCTCGCCAAACAGCTAATACAGCAACTTTTGCTCCATTACCCATCTTGAGGTCCATCTCGCCTCTCAGTAGTCTCCTAGGCCTTGCCGTAATCTGCAACGAATTGCATATATGATAAGCACTACCGTATCCAATACCCATGTGTTATCATAAGAGTCCGACAAATGGAGACTGATCATGAATGTACCAAGCATCATCAAGCTTTTGTTTCAAGACTTTCTGCAAGGTACTCTTTTGCAGTTTCTCTTCCAATGCCCATCTTTACCACAGTGGAAGCACTGGCCTTTGTCCTTTGTGGGTCTTTCTTAGCAACCTTTGTTTTTTACCTTGTTTGCCCTTGCCCTTTCCCTTCTTAAGGGACCTTTCTCGCTTTCCTTTTTTTTTCTGGTCTCACCGCAGAGAACCGGGCTTCTTTCTTTAATAATAGTCTTCGCCTCCCTCAACATATTGAGGAGCTCTGGGAGAGTCACCTCAAGCTTGTTCATATTAAAATTCATTATGAACTGTGAAAAGGAATCTGGTAGGGACCAAGCACAATGTCCACACACAAGTTATCCTCTAGGACCATTCCTAGACCTGTGAGTTTTCTATCCACTCAATCATCTTTAGGACATGGTTCTGAACGGTGTCCCTCGGTCATCCTAGCGGAAAAGGCTCTTGGATATCTCATATCGTTGAGTCCTTCCCTGTTCCTCAAACAATTTACGGACATGTAGGAGAATGGATCTGGCATCCATCTTTCATGTTGTCTTTGTAACTCGAGTCATAGAGCCCAACATATAGCACCGAGCAAGAGTGGAGTCATCAATGTACTTCTGAGCGAAGCGATCTCATCCTCGCTTTCCCTTCTTCGGCGTAGGCATCACTGCTTTCAAGGACGTACACGATTTTCTCCGCTGTGAGAACAATTCTCAAGTTACTGGAGCCAATCCTTATAATTTGGACCAAGAAGAGGCGGTTGACATCAAGTATGCCAATAAAGGGATTTGAAAGCGACATTTTCTGAAAATAAAGATGTAGCGTAAAATGAATAACATGCAGATTTTGCAAGAAATAAACTATCAAGATATGGACTTCTATCTTAATATGCTCCCACTATTTTACTAACGAAGTCACGCTGACACCCTCAAAGACGCGGGAAACGTAAGTCTCCAACAGACTTCAAGTGGGGATCGAGGATTCAATCGGCGTCTTAGTGTAACCTCGAGGGACTCGACCAATCACACTAAGCCTAAAAGGTAGGCAACTCTTACCGATCACAACTCCTTGTGATTCCCGCCCCTGTTCGGCCTCCGAATCACCATGGCCTCGAGGGACTCGACCAACCATGATGCTTTCGGTTAAGTCAACACCTTCGTTACAAGATGAGTCCGATTTGATGATATACCCTCGAGGGACTCGACCAAGCATACCATGTCCTCAGTCACCGGTGACATCTCTATGTCGTAAGCAAGATAGCGAATCGCGATATTGGTGAGTCTCGACGGACTCGACCAACTCAACCTACACCGGGAATCGGGTTCCTACCATAACGATGGAAGGCCACGTGGGTCAATCTAATTGCCTCACGTTTATCGGGACTTAATATTATCGAGAGATGTTTCTATAATTTGGTCTCCTAATATGACATGTCACACATATACATATTTAATATATATCTACATCGCGATGCAAATATATATACATATCTAGTATGTGTATAAGCAATCACATCGATGATCATGGACCACAACCTAATATGATTAGGCCCGGGCCAAGAGGGCCTAATCACTCACATCAAGATCTATGTGTGCAACGGTGCATCTCCATGCCCTATGATCGTTCATCTCGCCCCTCGTCGGTTTAAATTCGACATCTTGATGCATCTCTATGCATCACGATCGTCCGTCTCGTGGGTCCCGCTATCGCATCCACGTTCCCGCTGCGCCTCCTCATGTGATTACAACTTAATCATAGGCACGCAGGCCCGACAATAAACGAGAAATATAATGGAGGTTCGCAGAACTCAACAATAATAATCACAAGTACACACATCACACGGTCCATGATCATCCGTCCACACATCATACATCACATGTATAAATAATCATCATCATATAGGACTACTAGATAATAATAAAAAATAATAATCAACTAAACCTTTTAATTAATTAATATTTTTCTGAAATCAGGGACATGTAGGGAATTTTTCAATTCCTAAGGGTATTTTTGTAATTTGGACAAAAGACAGAAACTGGAATTTCTCAAATTCCGAGGGGCAAAATTATCTTTTTCTCAGAAAAACCCTAATTTCCTCTATTGCTGCCGCCGCCGCTGGCTGGCGGGCGCTCGGCAGGCGAGGGCGAGGGCGAGGTTCTAAACAGGCGCACGCCGGCCGGGCGCCGCCGGCCGCAGTGGGCACCCCCGGCGCCGCCCTCATGGGCGGTTCTGTTCGCCAGCGGCCGCCCTTTGGGGTTTCGCCCGAGGAGCAGCGGCGGTAAAGGCCGCTCCCCTGTTGAAGGGCGCCGCTTCTTGGCGGCGGCGGGGCGCCGCCACCTCGGGCCTCGCCGTGGGCTGCCAACCCCGCCGGCAGCAAGCCTGCTGCAAAGCAAAACCGTCCGGCCGGCTGCTGCAGGCACAAAATAAGATGCGCCGCTTCTGGAGCAGTGGCATTCAAGATGCGATACCGGCGTACGGTTATTTGGCTGCGTGCGCTGGCTGCCGGTGTGGCAGGGCATGCAGATCGAGGGCAGCAACTGTTGCTGCCCTTCCTCGCTTTTTCGCGCCGACGATTTTGACGTCAATATTCTTCCTAAACACAACACACGCAGTTCAAAACCAATCATTCGCACGAACAACCCGGGCGACGATACCCGTTGGGAAATCTAGGGGGACATCATCATGCGCAATGGAAGAACAAGAAAACAAAATCCCCGATTCCTAAAAAAAAAAGATGTTCGCCGTCATAAGAAGATTGGTGCGCTAAAAATCCATAAAACACAAAACTGCGATAGAGATTGTGTTACCTAGGGAGATCAGATATCCCCTGTTTCCTTTACAGATCCTTAGGAGAGGGTGAAGGAGGTCAAGCCGCCTTCTCTCTAGCGGTGATCCACACAAAGCAGGGTTGCGGACGACCCTCCTCAAAACTCCAGGCCTCGAGGTGGAGAGGAGAGGAGAATAGGAAGGGCAAGCAAAGACTCTAGCCTATGAGGCAGTGGAATCCCTCCTATTTATAGAGATCCCGTGTCAAACCCTAATGGGTCCTTCCCTAGTGGGTATTGGATCTGCATCCAAGAAGACAAGGGCTCTGGCCGGATATCTCATATCCAACCTCTACTCATCTTAATGCCTACCATATGTGTGTGACCCTCTAGGCCCAATATCGAGTGGGCCGTGAGTCATACGTCGAACTCCTTCTAACTCGGTGAATTATTATCTGTAATAATTCACTCGACTCATCGACTACTGGACGTACTAGGCCACTACGCCATAGTCCCTAGACGATCTGTGGGAATCCAATCCATTGGACTGCTCGTCCTCGTTACCATGTACCTATAGTCCCTCATCCATCTAATATCCCGGAGACCGTGATATCGAGCATGGTGTTGTCGGACTCCATACGGTTTTTCTACTGAAGTCTCGCTCTAATCGGATTCTCCGGAGAACTCTTTTCTCTCAACCCGAATGACCCTGGCCAGGGATTTGTCCGAGCAAGAACACATGGGATATTCCTCTCATGACGCCGAGAGTGGATGATCCTCTATCGACACTCAATAGCCCTCGTGAAGGTCGACTACCACTCCCAATGACCGGTTGTACTAGATCCGGGACAGTCAAACCGATAAGTCGGTATCAAAGAGTGGAGCACTCATACAGATATCCTTGGTGTCTCAAGTCTAAGGACCGAGATACACCACTAGGACTACGGAATCATTTGTCGACAATAAGGCATCATCAACCATCCAACATTCCGTAAGCGGATCAATCAATGAACTCATTCTCCAATGAGCACTGCATCAGATCCCTAGTGTCCCTACACACGAAAGGACTTTATGAGACCACCGCATCCATCATATGGACGGTATACAAAGACACCAGTCTATCCGGTTATCACGATGTCCCTCTCGAGTAACCTATGACCGGGATTATTTAGGATATGTGTTTAAAGGTGAATCGATCTCATTATCGTGATCTCATCACGATCCGATTCCCATTGCACAAATCCAAGGACATCACAATATATATATATATATATATATATATATATATATATATATATATATATATATATATATATATATATATATATATATATATATATATATATATATATATATGCATTTATGCAATAGTTATAAAGTGATATACGCCAAAATATAATAAGCAAAAAGATTCTGTATCAAGTCACACGTGCCATCACTCACGTGATTGGCTTGCTGGGCACCTATGACTAGCAATCTCCCACTTGACCTAAAGCCAATCACCTATGTGTCTGATCCCCATCAGACCCTTGTGACGCTCAAAGACAAAATGAGACAACGACTTTGTCAGTGGATTTGCAATGTTATCTTCGGATGAAACTTTTTCCACTGCTACATCTCCTCAAGTTACGATCTTTCTTATAAGCTGGAACCTCCTCAGAACACTTCTGATGAGACCCGGGTTCCCTTATTTGAGTAATCACCCCATAGTTGTCGCAATATAAGGAAGTCGACTTGTCGCTATCTATATCGACTCCCAAATCTATGATGAACTTCTTCACCCAGACTCCCTCTTTTGCTACATCTGATGCAGCAATGTACTCCGCCTCTGTGGTCGAGTCAGCAGTGGTATCTTGTTTGGAACTCTTCCAGCACACTGCTCCTCCATTCAAGGTGTACACATACCCTGAATTTGACTTTCTATCATCGACATCAGACTGAAAACTTGAGTCAGTGTAGCCTTCAACCGTAAGGCTATTACCTCCATATGCTAGTAAAAGATCCTTAGTCCTTCTCAAGTACTTAAGGATACACTTTACTACTTTCCAGTGCTCCAAGCCTGGATCCGCCTGATACCTGCTCGTGACACTCAGAGCATGCGCTATATCAGGCCTAGTACATAGCATGGCATACATGATAGACCCTAATGCTGAGGCATAAGGTATCATATCCATGTTCGCCCTTTCTTCTGGAGTCTTTGGGGACATATTCGTAGAAAGCGATATCCCATGTCTCATCGGTATGAGACCTCTCTTGGAATTTTCTATGCCAAACCTTTTGACAATAGTTTCTATGTACCTGGATTGGGACAAACCAAGCATCCTTTTGGATCTATCTCTATAGATTCTAATCCCCAAGATATAAGATGCTTCCCCTAAGTCCTTCATGGAGAAGTGTCTAGATAACCAAGCCTTTACTGTGGACAGCATTCCTATGTCATTCCCAATGATGAGGATGTCATCCACATATAACACCAAAAAGGTGATAGCGCTCCCACTTACCTTTCTTTATAAACAAGGCTCATCTTCGTTCTTAACGAAGTCATAAGATTTGATTGCCTCATCAAATCTTATGTTCCAACTTCGGGAAGCTTGCTTTAGTCCATAAATGGATCTAAGCAACCTACACACCTTATCTGGGCAGTTCTTGGACACGAATCCCTCAGGTTGCATCATATACACCTCCTCCTCGAGGTTCCCATTGAGGAATGTGGTTTTCACATCTATCTGCCAGATCTCATAATCATAGTGTGCTGCAATAGCCAATAGAATTATGATGGATTTTAGCATTGCTACGGGTGAGAAAGTTTCGTCGTAGTCAACGCCTTGCCTTTGACGATACCCCTTAGCCACTAGCCTTGCTTTATAGGTCTCTATCTTTCCATCTACTCCGATCTTTTTCTTAAAGATCCACTTGCAACCGATGGGTACAATACCTTCAAGCATCAACTAGGTTCCAAAACCTTATTGGAATACATAGAATCCATCTCTAATTCATGGCTTCTTTCCACTTCCGGAGTCTATACTCATAATAGCCTCCTCGTAGGGGTCCGAGGATCAATATCCTCTACATTCTCTGCTCTAATATGTCCCACATATCTCTCGGGAGGATGGGATACTCTATCAAACCTGCGTAAAGTTGATACTTGTGTATTAGGTACCGAACGGACTTCGGTCGTAGAGTGGTGCTTGAGCTTAGTTCTCCAACCTCGCTCAATTCTATCATTCTCCCACTGTCTCCGTCAAGAATGTGTTCCTTCTCAAGGAACACTGCTCTCTTAGCTACAAAGACCTTTTGGTCCTCGAGATGATAGAAATAATACCCACAAGTTTCCTTGGGGTATCCCACAAATTTGCATCGCTTTGTCCTTGATTCTAACTTATCGGGGTTGTGTCTTCTAACATGGGCAGGGCAGCCCCAGATCTTAACAACCTTAAGATTAGGCTTCTTCCCTTTCCATATCTCATATGGTGTAGACACTACCGACTTAGTTGGAACTCTGTTGAGAAAGGTAAGTTTGTGGTTTCTAGGGCATATCCCCTAATGAGATGGGTAGGTCAGCGAAACTCATCATGGACCGTACCATATCTAATAATGTACGATTTCTCCTTTCAGAGACACCATTGAGCTGAGGTGTATAAGGAGGTGTCCATTGGGATAATATCCCATGGTCCTTGAGGAACTGAGTAAACTTTGTACTTAAGTATTCACCTCCTCGATCTGATCGAAGAGTTTTGATACTCTTTCCAGTCTGTTTCTCCACCTCATTCTTATACTCTCTGAATTTCTCAAAGGCCTTAGACTTGTACTTCATTAAGTACACATATCCATATCTTGAGAAATCATCAGTAAATGTAATGAAGTAGGAGTAACCTCCAATGGCATGAGTTGACATGGGTCCACATACATCACTATGTATGAGTTCCAACAACTCATTGGCTCTCTCTCCAATTCTACTAAATGGAGATTTGGTCAGTTTTCCACGAATGAAAGGCTCACAAGTCGCATATGACACATAGTCGAATGGATCTAGATATCCATCATATAGCAACTTTTGAATCCTTCTTTCATTGATGTGACCTAGCCTACAATGCCACAGGTATGCACTGTTCAACTCATCTCCTTTCCTTTTGGACACATTTACATTCATGATATGTGGAGTGGTGTGTAACATAAATAAACCATTATGCAATGTTCCTTTCGTGATAATCTTATCATATAATAATATCGAACAACCATTGTTCTCAAAAATAAATTTATATCCACTAACTGTTAAACATGAAATGGAGATAATGTTTTTGATAATAGAATGAACAAAATAACATGCATCTAATGCAATAAAAGTGTTGAATCTCGGATTTTGATGATGAAGTCAATTGTCAATTGTTATCTAATCTATGTGTTGAGATAAGTGTGCAGGTTTAACTACGATGAAAGTAAGACAAGCAGCAGGTGTTGCGCCGAAGTCAAGATCATGATCACGTTGGGAGTTCGAGAGTTCGACGGAAGTTCGGACGGTTATCGGAGGTTCAGCGAGAACAAATCCGAGAAGTCCAGAAGCTTGCCAAGCAAAGCTCGTCGGAACTCGCCAAGTGGATCGTCGCAAAGTCCAGGAGTTTGCCGGATGTCCGCAGAAGGATCAACGAGGGTTCATCGGATGATCGACGGAAGTTCGCCGGAAACTCGCCGGAAGAAGCGATTGACGCATCGAAGCAAAGCTGCAGAAGTTGTCTTAGATTTAATCGTAGTTAGCACGTTGATTAAGCTTGAAAATGGGAGGTGATCCCATTAGCTTAATCTTGGGGCAATTGGGCCCTCGAAAAGATTGAAATTGGGCGAATGGAGCTAACCATTCGGACCTTGATTGCACCAGCGGTGCAAACGCCTAGGCCAGGAGGTGCAACCGCCGGGGCTCGTCTCAGAGTGAGACCGGCGGTGCAACCGCCCCAGCCAGAGGTGCAACCGCCCAGAGCTCGATCTTCGAGCAAGATCGGGGCGGTGCAACCTCCCCGAGAGAGGTAGCACCGCCGAGCTCGGTCTTTGAGCTCGTGCAAAGAGGTGCAACCGCCTCAATCGAGGAGGTGGCACCGCTGGGGCTCGATCTTCGAGCGGACTTCAGCGGTGCAACCGCCCGACCGACAGAGGTGCAAACTGGGCTCGATCTCGAGAACTGCCAAAGCGGTGCAAACCTCTCGATCAAGAGGTGTAACTACCGATCCCGAATTCCGGGATTTGATCGATTTGATCGTTTTGAGCTCCAAATTTGAATTGGGTTGGGGCCTATAAATACCCCACCCATTCAGCACTGAAGAGACATAGATCCACACCGAATTCTTGATCTTTTCAGTGATTCTAAGAGCTCAAATTTGTGTAAAGTCCTAAAGTTCTCCTCTTTCTGTTCTTCAAGTCATGAGTTGTAAAGAGAGGAGAGAAAGGATCTGTAAGGGTTGTCTCCTGAGCCCGTCAAAAGGAGAGGAACTGTAAAAGGGCAGTTAGCCTTCGCCCATTGAAGGAAGGCAGCTAGTTGACGTCGGTGACCTCGTCGGAGGAGGAAGCCAAAAGTGGAGTAGGTCAAGACTGACCGAACCACTCTAAATTACTGGTTTGCTTTTACTTGAGCACTTTATCATTACTGCAAACCTCCTACATAGCTACTGCCCTCTGCGCTTTTACGAACGAGTCTCTAAACTCTTATCTTTCCGAATCTGCATTCAGACGTAAATCGGTGTCTTCATACGATCTTTACGCTGTAGTTTACGCTTACGTTTTGATTCCATTTATAACTGCAAATTGCCTTCTGCGTATTCATAAAATGCTTTTCAAAATTCAAAACTGCGTTTAGACGTAAATTTACGTTTTGACGTAAAACTACGTTTAGACGTAAAACAACGTTTAGACGTAAAACTGCGTTTAGACGTAAAACTACGTTTAGACGTAAAATAGCGTTTAGATGCAAAACTGCGTTTAGACATAAAACTGCATTTTGACGTAAAACTGCGTTTAGACGCAAAACTACGTTTAGACGTAAAACTGCATTTAGACGTAAATCGGCTTTCCTCGTACAATCATCAGATTTCAGTTTACGTTTACATCTTGATTTCAACTGCATACTGCCTTCTGTGATTTTACAAACGAGTTTCAAAGTTTAGACGTAAATCTGTGTTTAGACGAAAATCTTCGTTTAGACGTAAATCTGCATTTAGACGTAAAACTGCACTTAGACGTAAATCAGCACTTGGACGTAAAACTGCGTTTAGACGCAAACTGCGCTCAGACGCAAGCTGCGCAAACTGTGTTTAGACGCAAACTGTGTTTAGACGCAAACTGCGCTTAGACGCAAACTGCGCTTAAATGCAAACTGCGCTTAGACGCAATCTGCATTTAGACGCAAACTGCATAAACTGCACTTAGATACAAACTATGAATCAGCTTTTACATCGAAATCGTTTTTATCGGACGAACGCAGCTTTCGTTTTTAATCGCTAAAAGATTTCCGCTGCACTAATTCACCCCTCTTAGTGCTCTCGATCCTAACAATTGGTATCGAGCAAGGTTAACTCTCTAACAATTAAAACCCAAGAGAGATGGCATCGCCGGAAACCAAGAGGGGCATTCTATTACACGTCCACCCATGTTCAGTGGAACGGACTACACCTACTGGAAGACCCGAATGAGGATCTTTCTTATTTCTATGGATTTTGAACTGTGGAACCTTGTTGAAAACGGATTTTCAAAGTCTTCTCTTCCAATGATCGATTGGAATGAATTGGAAAAGAAGGCTTTCACTCTTAATGCAAAGGTTATGAATGCCTTATTTTGCGCACTTGATAAAAACGAGTTTAATCGTGTTTCAACTTGCGAAACTGCATTTGATATTTGGCACACACTTGAAGTGACCCACGAGGGCACAAGTAGAGTAAAAGAGTCAAAAATCAATCTGTTGCTGCATTCTTTTGAACTTTTCCGAATGAAACCGAGTGAAACCATTGGCGACATGTTTACCCGTTTCACGGATGTCATCAACGGTCTAAAAGGACTCGGAAAAAGTTTTTCGGATTTTGAACTCGTAAATAAGATACTAAGATCCCTTCCTAAAAGTTGGGATCCTAAAGTCACTGCTATTCAAGAGGCAAAAGATCTGCGCAACTTTCCTCTTGAAGAACTAATCGGGTCATTAATGACCTACGAAATGACTTGCAAAGCTCATGAAGAGCAAGAAGACATCCTTCCAAAGAACAGGAAGGATATGGCACTTAAAACTTCTGAATGCCACTTGAGAGAAAACTCAAGTGATGAGGACTGTGATGATGACTTGGCACTTTTAACAAGAAAGTTTAAAAAATTCTTCAAGAAAAACAAGTTTAAGAATAATCCGAAAAATAAACTTGAACCCAAAAAGGACCAAGTGATCTGCTATGAATGTAAAAAGCCGGGACACTACAAGAGTGATTGTCCCCAAGTCAAAAGAAGAACATCAAAGAAGAAGGCTCTTCAAGCAACATGGGATGACTCGAGCGCATCTGAACAAGAGGAGTCCAACACCGAGCAAGTTGCTCATTACGCCTTAATGGCCATCGGAGAGGAGGTAACGAATTTATTAGATGCTGATTTATCTTTCGATGAATTATTAAATGCCTTCCATGATTTATTTGATGAATGCAAGATTATCAATAGAAAATACAAATTGCTAAAAAAGGAACATGATAGTCTTACTTGTGATTTTAATAAGTTAAAAATCGAATATCATGATAGTTTAAATTCATGTATCAAATGTCATGATCTAGAAACCTGTCAAAAAGAAAACTTGCTACTTAAGGATACCTTGAAGAAATTCGAGGTTGGTAGCAAGTCATTAAACATGATCCTTACAAACAAGGGTCATGCTCCCAAAAGAAGTGGGATTGGATTTGTGAGGAGTCCTCACCAAAATCCAACTACCTTTGTAAAAGGCCCCATCTTACATGTTAGACATCAAAGCAAATGCAACTTTTTGTTGCAAGTTCGGTTTCTGGGGCGCATTATTGTCCATTCAGGAAATTTAGTCCAAACAAATTGATTTGGGTTCCTAAAGGAACCATAACAAATTCTATGCAACATGATAGAAAATTTAGATCTATTAGTGAGGCACCCAAAAGCAAATGGGTACCTAAAAAATCATCCCTTCCTATAAAAAAACATTAAAACCTTAGAATTTTGGAGCAAGAATTAATGTTCTGCTCCTTGATTCTCGATAGTCATGACCCAAACGAAATTTGGATACAACAACAGTGGTAATTATGAAACCACAAAAAAGCAATTTGGATACAACCTAATGTGACTTTTCAAAATCACGAACACATGTACGACATTAGGAGTATATGCGTTAAAAGTTCTATCTTGATCGCAAGCGTTTGTGCCTTAAAACAAAAAACACACACGTAATCATGTAAGCAACGTTAATTGCTCACGGATGAAAACTCTCCTCAAGACAAAACCTACCTGATCAAATCACAATTAGGTGTTCACTACCTACAAGCGGTGGCACCTCTCCAGCCCGGCGGTGGCACCTCTCCGACCCGGGTGGCACCTCCAACCATCACGAGGTTGCCGGTGGGTTGCACCGCTCCAAACCAGGTGCAACCGCCCGCAACTCTGCCTTTTTAACCCTCACTAGGGCCGGCGGTGAAACCGACCCCAACTCACTTCCCCTTCATTCTCCACTCCTCCAAGCCTCCTCCATCCTTATTTCACTCCATTAAGCCTCCCAAATACCTCCCATTTCGGAGCAAAACATCAAGAATCTCTCTCTATTTTGAAGATTTCACTAAGGTATTCTCTAAGAACCTCTAAAATTCTGTTTTGTTCTTCATTCACTCTTGTTCATCTTTATCTCTTTAAACAGCAGTAGTTATGGGTTCTAGAAGATCCTCAAGGGATAAGGGAAAGAGGAGATTAGTAGAAGAGTTTGATCTTACCCTTTTTGATTCCAAAAACCATGCTGAAAAATTTCTCTCCTTCGAACTAAGAAGCATCAATAAGGGAAAATACGTAGATCTGAATGAACTTAGAGACGTAGAGACTATCCAATGGTTTGCAAACCTAAATCTACTTCCAATTTTGCAGATCAACGAACCCATCTATCCTAGGCTAGTTAGATTGTTTTACAATAACATGCAAATAGATGATGAAGAAAGGATGTCAACCTATCTCTTAGGACAATACATCTCAATCACTGATAGATTCATTTGTGATATGATAGGCATTCCCATGAAAAGCATAGGACTTTACTTTAGAGGATCATGGGATGAAGAAACTATTGAAACATCCTATGTTGAAGCCTTAGGAACAATCTTTGCCAATCCTAACATAGAATTTGTTCCTAAAAGTTGTGAACATCTATTGCCTTTTAACACTAAGATACTTCATCATATCATGACTAGTATAATTCTTCCTAAACAATACCATCATGATGAAGTGAGTCAATTAGAATTAGGAATTATGTACTTAATCATGAAAGGACGTGACATTTGTCTTGGCTATCTTATCCAACAAAACATGTTAGAATTATCTAAGAAAGATATGATGCTCCCATATGGTGGAATAATTACTAGAATAATGAAAGCTTACGACATTCAAATACCACCAGAAGAAGAAGTAATGAAAGTAGATAGATTCAGCATAATAAACAAAAATCTACTTCACCGACTAAGATGTCACTATAGAAACGATAACTGGGTTAGAATGCCTAGAAGAACTGATCCCCCCTCAACCTGAACTGAACCCGAAAGGAAACACCAGGTCTTTAGGAGTACCCAATCTCCTCCGATCTGTCCCTTTGAGGAAACACATCCGGTTGAGCAAACTCACACATCATCCATCGAAGATATTGGGATTCGGATGGACCGATTCGAACAAAGACAAGAACGGCTTGAACTTCGACAAGATCAAATCCTAACCGAGCTGCAGCAAATCCATCGTCAATTTGACTCTTTACTTAGGCACTTCAACCTTCCACCTCATGAATGAGCTTGTATGAACACAATCATCCGTTGTTGTTATAAACTCCTCATGGACTTTGTCTTTGATATGGCATGTTGTAAACTCCTTATATTACTCATCATGAAGAACTTTGTTTTTGATATGGTTACCTGATATGTTGTAAACTCCTTATGTTACTCATCATGAAGAACTTTGTTTTTGATATTGTTACCTGATATGCTGTACACTCCATATGTTACCCTGATCTGTAAGCATAAGTATATTTACAAACATCTCTTGTTGTTTATCTCGGATTTTGCACTGAAACTAAAATGTTTTAAAAAAAAAAAAAAAAAAAACCTTATGCCTTGAAAAATATAAAGCGACATACCAATTTAGTTGATAAGTCAACAATATGACATTGATATGGTTGCTATTACTGATGTTAATATAGTTGTTATCACTGAAACTATGATTAGGCCATACTTGTATCACCAAGAAATATATGATTGCTATCATTGCTATATGCCCTATATCAAGATATAAAACAAAAATTTGCATCGTACGAGCTGGTATCATGATATCTTACCATGTGATGCAATGCTACACTTGCTAAAATATTTGAAATGTGTACATCATGAAATGATATCAAAATCTTGCTATACATGTCAATATCATGCCATATGATGAAATGCTACTATTGAAATAGTTGCGCTACAATATCAAAAGCTAACACTGCATAGGAAGCAAAAATTTGCTAGCTTGCAACTTGCATATTTCAAGAAGCAAGAGTTGCCTTCTTGAATATCTCTAAACTGCTAGCTTGCAAATTCTAAAATGTTGTAACACTGTTAGCTTGCATGTGCTATCTTGTATATCTAAACCTTGGCATCACTTGATCAAATAACATGTTGAAAATTATGTGACAAATGTTTTTATTAATCAGTAGCTTACTCATAACCGAATGCATGTAAGAAGTTCATTTTTCGGTTTGAATGCTAAAAATGGGATTTTACTGTACACTCTTATGAAAACTTTTTGAAAAATGACTTTCCTCCTTCAAGCAACGAACCATAGCAAGAAAAAAATATTCAAAGTATTATATGTGTCATGCCTTCCTTTATGTGCGTGATAACCTGCTGGAATCACATCTACCATGCTTTTTGATAATGCTATCATGCTTTTTGTTGATGACAAAGGGGGAGAAACATATGAATTGATAAACACTGTCATAATCATGTCTATGTCATAGTTGAACTGCCATAATCATGTCTATGTCATAGTTGCAAATATTTGAGTGATGCTATAAATAATGTTATAGTTATGCCATCCTTGCATCACCAAGAGATATATGAACATGTGCTATAGTTTGCATTATGTCTTGAGTTGATATTCTATCTTGTGAAGTAAATGCAAACGTGCTAGAAAATCTCAAATGTGTGCATCATGTAATAGTCCTTCGCAGCTTTATATGATTACATGATGAATAGTTACAAACACAATCATACAAACTTGATGATGTATGTCAAGACTTGACATCATTCTTGAAGAGATACATCATGATGGGTATCATGATGGGAGTATTGATAAGTTTAACTGATCTAACTTATCAATACGTCACTTGAATTCTTAGGTCTTGAATTCAAGGTTGACTTATCTCAACTATGGCATATAGATAGGGGGAGTTAAGGTTAACTCCATTATCAATTGATTGTCATCATCAAAAAGGGGGAGATTGTTGAATCTCAGATTTTGATGATGAAGTCAATTGTCATTTGTTATCTAATCTATGTGTTGAGATAAGTGTGCAGGTTTAACTACGATGAAAGTAAAACAAGCAGCAGGTGTTGCGCCGAAGTCAAGATCATGATCACGTTGGGAGTTCGAGAGTTCGACGGATGTTCGGACGGTCGTCGGAGGTTCAGCGAGAACAGATCCGAGAAGTCCAGAAGCTTGCCAAGCGAAGCTCGTCGGAACTCGCCAAGTGGATCGTCGCAAAGTCCAGGAGTTTGCCGGATGTCCGCAGAAGGATCACCGAGGGTTCATCGGATGATCGACGGAAGTTCGCCGGAAACTCGCCGGAAGAAGCGATTGACGCATCGAAGCAAAGCTGCAGAAGTTGTCTTAGATTTAATCGTAGTTAGCACGTTGATTAAGCTTGAAAATGGGAGGTGATCCCATTAGCTTAATCTTGGGGCAATTGGGCCCCTGAAAAGATTGAAATTGGGCCGAATGGAGCTAACCATTCGGACCTTGATTGCACCAGGCGGTGCAAACGCCTAGGCCAGGAGGTGCAACCGCCAGGGCTGCGTCTCCCAGCGAGACTGGGCGGTGCAACCGCCCCAGCCAGGAGGTGCAACCGCCCAGAGCTCAGTCTTCGAGCTAGACTGGGCGGTGCAACCTCCCTGACAGAGAGGTAGCACCGCTTGAGCTCGGTCTTTGAGCTCAGGCAAAGAGGTGCAACCGCCTCAATCGAGGAGGTGGCACCGCTGGGGCTCGATCTTTGAGCCAAACTTCGAGGCGGTGCAACCGCCCACGACGAAGAGGTGCAACCGCTTTGGGCTCGATCTCGAAGCTCTGCCGAGGCGGTGCAACCTCTCCGATCAAGAAGGTGCAACCGCTTTGATCCGGAATTCGGGATTTGATCGATTTGATCGTTTTGAGCTCCAAATTTGAATTGGGTTGGGGCCTATAAATACCCCACCCATTCAGCACTGAAGAGACACAGATCCACACCGAATTCTTGATCTTTTCAGTGATTCTAAGAGCTCAAATTTGTGTAAAGTCCTAAAGTTCTCCTCTTTCTGTTCTTCAAGTCTTGAGTTGTAAAGAGAGGAGAGAAAGGATCTGTAAGGGTTGTCTCCTGAGCCCGTCCAAAGGAGAGGAACTGTAAAAGGGCAGTTAGCCTTCGCCCATTGAAAGAAAGGCAGCTAGTTGACGTCGGTGACCTCGTCGGAGGAGGAAGCCAAAAGTGGAGTAGGTCAAGACTGACCGAACCACTCTAAATCTCTGGTTTGCTTTTACTTGAGCACTTTATCATTACTGCAAACCTCCTACATAGCTACTGCCCTGTGCGGTTTTACGAACGAGTCTCTAAACTCTTATCTTTTCGAATCTGCATTCAGACGTAAATCGGTGTCTTCATACGATCTTTACGCTGCAGTTTACGCTTACGTTTTGATTCCATTTATAACTGCAAATTGCCTTCTGCGTATTCATAAAACGCTTTCAAAATTCAAAACTGCGTTTAGACGTAAATTTACGTTTTGACGTAAAACTGCGTTTAGACGTAAAACAGCGTTTAGACGCAAAACTGCGTTTAGACGTAAAACAGCGTTTAGACGCAAAACTGCGTTTAGACATAAAACTACGTTTAGACGTAAAATAGCGTTTAGACGCAAAACTACGTTTAGACGCAAAACTGTGTTTAGACGTAAAACTGCGTTTAGACGTAAAACTGCGTTTAGACGTAAAACTGCATTTAGACGTAAATCGGCTTTCCTCGTACAATCATCAGATTTTAGTTTACGTTTACATCTTGATTTCAACTACATACTACCTTCTGCGATTTTACAAACGAGTTTCAAAGTTTAGACGTAAATCTGTGTTTAGACGTAAATCTTCGTTTAGACGTAAAACTGCATTTAGACGTAAATCAGCACTTGGACGTAAAACTGCGTTTAGACGTAAACTGCGCTCAGACGCAAGCCGCGCAAACTGTGTTTAGATGCAAACTGTGTTTAGACGCAAACTGCGCTTAGACGCAATCTGCGCTTAGACGCAAACTGCGCTTAAATGCAAACTGCGCTTAGACGCTGCATTTAGACGCAAACTGCATTTAGACGCAAACTGCGTAAACTGCACTTAGATACAAACTGTGAATCGACTTTTACATCGAAATCATTTTTATCGGACGAACGCAGCTTTCGTTTTTAATCGCTGAAAGATTTCCGCTGCACTAATTCACCCCCCCCCCTCTTAGTGCTCTCGATCCTAACAAAAAGCTCCACTAGGCAGATGTAGGGCGACCTCGCCAACAGCTAATACAGCAACTTTTGCTCCATTACCCATCTTGAGGTCCGTCTCGCCTCTCTGTAGTCTCATAGGCCTTGCTAGAACCTGCAACGAATTGCATATATGATAAGCACTACCAGTATCCAATACCCATGTGTTATCATAAGAGTATGACAAATGGAGACTGATCATGAATGTACCTGAAGCTTCATCAAGCTTTTGTTTCGCCCTTTCTGCAAGGTACTCTTTGCAGTTTCTCTTCCAATGCCCATCTTTACCACAGTGGAAGCACTGGCCTTTGTCCTTTGCTGGGTCTTTCTTAGCAACCTTTGCTTTACCTTGTTTGCCCTTGCCCTTTCCCTTCTTAAGGGACCTTTCTGCTTTCTTTTTCTTTCTGGTCTCACCAGTGTAGAGAACTGGCTTCTCTTTCTTAATAGTACTCTCTGCCTCCCTCAACATATTGAGGAGCTCTGGGAGAGTCACCTCAAGCTTGTTCATATTAAAATTCATTATGAACTGTGAAAAGGAATCTGGTAGGGATCAAGCACAATGTCCATACACAAGTTATCCTCTAGGACCATTCCTAGACCTATGAGTTTCTCTATCCACTCAATCATCTTTGGGACATGGTTCTGAACCGGTGTCCCCTCGGTCATCCTAGAAGGAAAAGGCTCTTGGATATCTCATATCGTTGAGTCCTTCCCCTGTTCCTCAAACAATTTTTAGGACATGTAGGAGAATGGATTTGGCATCCATCTTTTCATGTTGTCTCGTAACTCGGAGTCATAGAGCCCAACATATAGCACCGAGCAAGAGTGGAGTCATCAATGTACTTCGCGTAGCGGCGATCTCATCCTCGCTTGCCCTTCTTCGGGCGTAGGCATCATCTGTATCAAGGGCGTATTACGATTTTTTTCTCATTTGTGAGAACAATTCTCAAGTTACGGAGCCAATCCAGTATAATTTGGACCAAGAAGGCGGTTGACATCAAGTATGCCACGTAAAGGGATTTGAAAGCGACATTTTCTGAAAATAAAGATGTAGCGAAATGAATAACATGCAGATTTTGCAAGAAATAAACTATCAAGATATAGACTTCTATCTTAATATGCTCCCACTATTTTACTAACGAGTCACGCGACACCCTCAAAGATTGAAACGGAAGTCTCCGGCCCAGACTTCTAGTGGGGATCAAGATCCAATCAGCGTCTTTAGTGTAACCTCGAGGGACTTCGACCAATCACACTAAGCCTAAAAGGTAGGCAACTCTTGCCGATCACAACTCCTTGTGATTCCGTCCTGTTCGGCCTCCGAATCACCATGGCCTCGAGGGACTCGACCAACCATGATGCTCGGTTAAGTCAACACCTTCGTTACAAGATGAGTCTGATTTGATGATATACCCTCGAGGGACTCGACCAAGTATACCATGCCCTCAGGTCACCGGTGACATCTCTATGTCGTAAGCAAGATAGCGAATCGCGATATAGGTGAATCTCGAGGGACTCGACCAACTCAACCTACACCGGGAATCGGTTCCTACTCATAACGATGGAAGGCCACGTAGGTCAATCTAATTGCCTAACGTTTACCGACTTAATATTATCGAGAGATGTTTCTATAATTTGGTCTCCTAATATGACATGTCACACATATACATATTTAATATATATCTACATCGCATGCAAATATATATACATATCTAGTATGTGTATAAGCAATCATATCAGATGATCATGGACCACAACCTAATATGATTAGGCCCGAGCCAGTAGGCCTAATCACTCAAATCAAGATCTATGTGTGCAACGGTGTATCTCCATGCCCTGTGATCGTTCATCTCGTCCTCGTCGGTTTCGTCGACATCTTGATACATCTCCATGCATCACGATCGTCTATCTCGTGGGTCCCGCTATCGCATCCACGCTCCCGCTGCGCCTCCTCATGTGATTACAACTTAATCATAGGCACGCAGGCCCGACAATAAACGAGAAATATAATTGAGATTCGCAGACCTAAATAATAATAATCACAAGTACACACATCACACGGTCCATGATCATCCGTCCACACATCATACATCACATGTATAAATAATCATCATCATGTAGTACTACTAGATAATAATAAAAAATAATAATCAACTAAACCTTTTAATTAATTAATATTTTTTTCTGAAATCAGGGACATAGGGAATTTCTCAATTCCTAAGGGTATTTTCGTAATTTGGACAAAAGACACAATTGGAATTTCTCAAATTCACAGGGGCAAAACTGTCATTTTGCCCAAAACCCTAATTTTCTCTTCTGCTGCTGCCACCCCTATTTGGGGCGGCTGTCAGCGGGCGAGGGCGAGGGTAGTGCCCTCGCTGCGAAGCAAGACGCCTTGGCCGGGCCGCCATCAGTGGGCGCCGCCACCTCATGGCGGGTCTTTGTCCCCCAAAGGCCGCCGCCCTTTGTGGGGGGTTTACGGGGAGCAGCGGCGGTAGGCATCGCTGCCCTGGCGGCGGCGCCGCTTTTCCTTCGGCGGCGGCGGCGCCACGCCTCTGGCGGCTCGCCGCCGCGGGTCGCCATCCCCGCCATGACAAAGTTCTGCTGCAAGCAGACCGTCGGTCGGCTGCTGCAGGGGCAAAGACTTGGCGCGATGCATGCACCAAAGTTGCTTATTTGGCTGCCGGCTGCGAGGCATGTAGATCGAGGGCAGCAACCGTTGCTGCCCTTCCTCGCTTTTAAGTCCAACGATTTTGACGTCAATATTCTTCCTAAACACAACACACGAAGCGGTTCAAAACCAATCATTCGCACGAACAACCCTGGCTCGATACCTTTGTTGGGAAATCATGGGGGGGTGACATCATATGCGCAGCCGGAAGAACAAGAAAACAAAATCCCCGATTCCAAAAAAAGATGTTGGCGTCGTCATCGCGAAGATTGGCGCGCAAAAAATCCATAAAACACAAAAGCTGCAGATAGAGATTTATTACCTAGGAGATCGAGATATCCCCTGTTTCCTTGCAGATCCTTAGAGAGGGTGAAGGAGGTCAGCGTCCTCCTCTCTAGCGGTGATCCACACAGCAGGGTTGCGGCGACCCTTCTCAAAACTCCGGGCCCTCGAGGGGTGGAGAGGGAGAGAAGAATAGGAAAGGCAAGCAAAGACTCTAGCCTATGAGGTCCGGAATCCCTCCTATTTATAGAGATCCCGTGTCAAACCCTAATGAGTCCTTCCCTAGTGGGTATTGGATCTGCATCCAATAAGACAAAGGCTCCGTCCGGATATCTCGTATCCGAACCTCTACTCATCGCAATGCCTACCATATGTGTGTGACCCTCTAGGCCCAATATCGAAGCTGGCCGTGAGTCATACCTATCAGAACTCCTTGAACTTCAATTGAATTATTATCTCTGTAATAATTCACTCGACTCATCGATCACTGGACGTACTAGGCCACTCTACGTAGTAGTCCCCAGACGATCTGGGGGAATCCAATCCATTGGACTGTCGTCCTCGATTACCATGTACCTATAGTCCCTCATCCATCTAATATCCCGAGACCGGTATATCGAAAGCATGGTGTTGTCGAGGACCCATACGGTTTCTACTCGAAGTCTCGCTCTAATCGGATTCTCCGGAGAACTCTTTTCTCTCAACCCGAATGACGGCGCCGGGATTTGTCCGAGCAAGAACACATGGGATATTCCTCTCATGACGCCGAGAGTGGATGATCCTCTATCGACACTCAATAGCCCTCGTAAGGTCGACTACCACTCCCAATGACCACTGTACTAGATCCTGGGACAGCCAAACCTATAAGTTCGGTATCAAAGAGTGGAGCACTCATACAGGGACATCCTTGGTGTCTCAAGTCTAAGGACCGGATACACCACTAGGACTCTGGAATCATTGTCGACAATAAGGCATCATCAACCATCCAGCATTCCGTAAAAGCGGATCAATCAAGTGAACTCATTCTCTAATGAGCACCTGCATTGTATCCCTAGTGTCCCTACACGAGCAGCTATGAGACCAGCTGCATCCATCATATGGACGGTATACAAAGACACACCCATCTATCCGGTTATCACGATGTCCCTCTCGAGTAACCTATGACCGGGATTATTTAGGATATGTGTTTAAAGGTGAATCGATCTCATTATCGTGATCTCATCACGATTCGATTCCCATTGCACAAATCTAAGGACATCACAATATATATATATGCATTTATTTAATAGTTATAAAGTGATATACGCCAAAATATAATAAGCAAAAAGATTCTGTATCAAGTCACACGTGCCATCACTCACGTGATTGGCTTGCTGGGCACCTATGACTAGCAACTTTTGCATTAGCCAAAACCCAAATAATTAGATGAAAGGTTAAAGAAAACAAATCTGAAGAATTGCAGCCAACGTGAGTTTGAGAAAAGAAGAAGAAGAAGAAGAGCTTGAGGTTTTTTCATCAATTTTTCCACATTTGGGATTCAAATAATTTTAAGGCAAGTGTTCTAACCCCATCCCACAGTAACCTTAATCTCTATTTTCATTTTTATTCTGCAAAATTTGAAAGATTTCAACTATGAACTAAGCCTTCTTTCGTTTTGATATAAAGATATGAATTTGTAATTTTTTGGTAATCTGACCTCTATGCAATATTTCAATCATAACATTTTATAATAAACTCTGATTTAGACAAAACCTATTCCATTTGAAATTAGACAAAAATATCTTTATTTTGACACTAAGATCGAATGATTTGGTGTTTAAATTCCTACTAAAACTTCTATTTAAATTAATCCTACAGATTCTGCAAACCAGGGACTGAAATTTCTGACCTTTTGTTGCTTAACTGCTTATAACATTCTGATGTGAACTCAAATTTCTTCAGAGTATGATTTATTTGAAGCTAGACTCAAAAGGCTTTCTGTATATACTTGATTTAAAATTTTTGGAGTACAATTGCTAACTGAAACATCTGCTTTCATCGACCCTATGGATTCAGTAAAACAAAGCTAATATTTTCAGACCTTTCATTATGAAATTATCTGTAACTCCCTGTTTTAAATTCTAATTCTTATAAATCTTAATTTGCATAAACCTAGATTGATAAAGCTTTCTAATGACACCTATTTTATATAAATTAGAGCATAATTGGTTGTCCAAATAGTTCATATAATGTTCCTATCAAATTTTGCCAGAATCAAGCTTTGGTCGATTTCGGCTTTCCTTGTTTCTTCTCTTTGGAAATCGATTTTGGCAAAAACTCTTACTTCAGTTAAGCTTTACATTATTACCTTAAATTCATGTATACTTTTGTCCTTTATTTATTTGTAGATCTGTAGCTATCATCTAAAGATCATGTTTGCATCGTAGTGATTCGACACATGCATCCCATTGTTCCACATTTACTTTTAATATGTGCTTCTTCCAGTTTCATTTCTTTAGACATTGAATTCATCTAACTTTCTTATTTCAATTGAGCTATATATGATTTCTTGAAATCTTTGTATGCTCTTGCTTTTGTTTCCTTTCAAATCTGAATACATTTGTGAAAGATTATGTTTGTATTGTATTGACTCGAAAGACATATGTACATTTCGTTGTTCCGCATATGCTTCCAATATATGCTAATTTCATTATTCATACTGTCCCTTTATACTCTGGTGTTTGTGGGGTAAATGTGAACCTTTGCCAGAAATGGTAAAGGGAGTTATGCTTAGAGCCCGTGATGCTCTGCCGGCCCCCTATGACTTCACTCAGACGTGGGTGGATAGAGCTCCCAAACGTGGGAGACTTATGTTTGGTGGTTATTCAGAAATGGATGGACCATATTATGTTATGATCCCACTTCACCTTCTATATGGTTGATATGATATCCAAAGCTTTGGCTATGTTTCTATGCATGCTTTGGATAAGAATGAAATGAATGCATCGTCATGTGATATTGGAGCTTCTATTCATGTTTTGTTCTTTGATATGTTTCCGAAATGTTATAAGTCTTTGTTATACCTTGAAAACTATCATATGTCATCGATATGCTCCTTATGCCAATGATATGCTCCAATTACCTTTCCTCGATTGTATGAACAAAACGTGCTTCAAACGATACGACATTGTAATTCTGCATTCAAACAAAACATGCTACTGTTTCATCTTGTATCTCTGCTTTGTATTTTGATACCTTATTTGTTTGAAACCTGTCCTCTTTGCTATGAATATGTTAGTCATTTGCTGAGCTTTATATGCTCACCCCGTTGCTATATAATTTTTTTAGGATAGCTTATCGCTCGCTAAAATATGTAAATTAGGTTGAGGCAGTGGAAGGCTAGAAGATTTTGGGGCAAATATTTTGTACTTGATACGTTGATGTTGTATAAGTTCTTTTTGGGTGTAATGAAATATCAATAATAAATCTAGATTGATGTATCTTGTAAATATTTGAAAAGTATATCTTACGTTAGGATTTTGAAAATGTTAAGTTTAAATTTTGTATTGATATAAACATGTAGTACATGTTGGTTTTGTGATTGCATTAATTATCGCGCTTATGGATTTACGATATAGTTATGGTTTAATTAAGTTACTTTTGGATTTTAAAGAATCATCTAGTGACATGATATATGATTATAAATTGCACAGGTTTTGGAATTGTGGATTGTAGAGGTGAATGACTTGAATTTTTTTCTTAGTGATCTCAAATGTCTGATTAGATCCTGGATTTTTTGTTGAATTATAATATTATCAATTTTGAGTTAGGTTCACACCTCTTGAATGGAAAATTAAATTCGAGGGGGCATGACAGTGACTAAAGGTGCTAGATGCCACAAGTTAAGGGATAGGATGTGAGGGCTTGATATTTACCTCCACCATCAGAGTAAACTGTTTTAATTATAGATTGAAAGAAGTTTTCGACCAACTTTTTAAAGTTGGTGAAGATTATTGAAATTTCTGATTTATGACGAAGAGGGTATATCCATGTGTACTTAGTAAAATAGTCTACAAAAATAACATAAAATCTAAACTTGTAAAAAAAGTGACGGGAGCAAGGTCCCAAATATCAATATAAATAATTTTAAATAGTTTAAAGCATGATATGGAAAAAATGTCAAAAGAGAGTCTATAACTTTTATTACTAAGACAAGCATCACAATAAGTGAGAATGATATTATTTGTAAGAGTAGGAAGAGAATAACGAGAAAGTAATTTATTTTAGATAGAGAGTAAAGGATGATCGAGACGACGATGCCACACATCAATTAGAGCTACAATTGAGGAGTAAACAGTGGGTTGTTTTATTTATGGAACTGATAGCCATTAATAAACATTCTTTAGTCTTGGACCAAAGATGCCCCGTGCTCAAATCCTTGATAAGAAAAGAGTTAGAAAAAAATCCAGTGAAGGTATTATTTTGTTTGTAAAATTAAGAAACGAAAATAAGATTTCGTTTAACGTGAGTTCTTGACTGGTCGCCTATTCTCTTCCTCCTCCAAGGTTCTCACCTCCGATGCCCGCCACCCCTTTGGTCGAGCGGCTGCGGCTACGACCAGTCAAGAGCTTGGCAGACATCTTCTCCGCGTGGTCTTGTCCTCTACCATTTGCATCGGTTGCCACCAATCCTTCTCCGTGCTCTCTGAACTGCAACGATTGCAGTTCTGTGCTATCTAAACTGGAACCACTTCCACGACACTTGCTACCCATCGCTGCCACATAAAATGCTGCTAAACTCCTCCTTCAACGACAAAGTGCTACTCATCACTGGAAGCATGCACTTCACCGCCCAGATTCTTAAGTGCAGCACTCCATTCCTTACTGTAGAACTGCTGCACAGAAATCTACACCTTTACACTTCTACATCACTGCATCCTGCTCATCGCTGTTACACAAAGTGCTGCTCATCACTGGAAGCACGCACTTCACCACCTAGATTCCTAAGTGCAGCACTCCTGATTCTTTACTGTAGAATTGCTGCACATAAATCGACAGCTTTTTGCACTGGTCTTCTCCTTCAAGGAAGACCTCTTTTGCCACCACCCCAGGTGACGTTGATTTATACCCACACTTCTTGATTATTGTCATCACTTCTAGTTACTCCTATATATTAGTATATATCTTCCAAATGTCCTCGTTATCTATCTCTGATTCTCCAATTACTGTTCTCGTAGGGAACCACAGTACTTTTCTATATACAAGCCTTATCTCTATAAATGCAACAACCCTCATCCCCTTTAAATTATCCAAAGGTGGTAATTACGTATCCTGACGTGCTCAATTCTCTAATTTACTATTTGGCTATGATCTTGTAGGCTATTTGATGACTCTCTTCATTATCCACCGGTGATGCTCAATATCTCATGTGCATCTAGTCTAGTAAAAAATCCGGACCACAAACTATAATTACGCCAATATTGTCTCATCCTTCAAGCAATTAAAGTCTCGGTTTTTAGATCCCTCATCTCACTCATTTCTTAATGTCCCTCACCTCACTCATTTCTTAATGTGATAGCAAACTTGGTGCAAGTTGCAAACCAACCTGGCTCTAGCTCTGATACCATGATACAATGAAGAATGAAATTATAAATGTAAGAAAAGTACATTCCAAATAATATTATATAATGTCTATTTATACGTGAAAGAGAGGATTTCCTCAATTGAGTATTGAGATTTCCTCGTGCAGTTAAGGAAATCTCATCTGTTATGTAGTTGAGGAAATTTCTTTATCAAAAGAAATCTCAACTTGTCACATGAATAATAATAGAAGATTATGGCTGATCATATAAGACCTATGATGATACAAGGTGCTGTAAGACCACTCTTCATTGAGTAAGAAACATCGACAGCTTTAAACTCTGCAAGATCATAACAATTCAAGTAAGTTTCTAAGTAATACTGGTTAAAAATTTTGGACTTTCCATCTATTTGAGGGTAAATTGGCACACTCTTCTTTAACTTTATCCTTATTAAAGAGAGAAATCTCACTAAAAAATAAAAATAAATAGTTTTTTAGGATCAACGGATCATGACATGCCATGTAGTCTTGCCCTATGCTTTATAAATAGTTTGATAATTTTCTTAACATTATCTATACATATTCTTTGTTAGGCGATTCTTCATCGCTATCTTATATTTGTTGAACACCTTCAAAATATCTTTAATAAAATTCATGATCATATCTTTCAAACTAAGGAACGTGAAATACCTCTAGCCTCTGTTAGTTCAAAAGACTTAATTACTTTATTTTTATCTATATATTATCATAAATCTAGAAGCGAGAATATAATACAATACACTTAGCAGGTCATATTATCCTCACTCCCCCTAATGGAGTGTCATGGAAGTGCACCAAAATATACCTTTGTGCAACAGGATGATCTTCCCCATACAATCCAACCCTAATAGTAAATGGATGTGGGGGCTAACGTGTTAGGACAAGTAACATGGATTAAGCCTACAAATATTGTCAAAACTTTGTAATGTCTAGGTCCATTACATAAAGCTGTGGTTAGATCATCCAAGAAGAAAAATGTCAGAATTTTCTTTGCCACGCTAGTACTTAATCTCATACTTAAAGCCTGAATTCTTGAAAGTCACTTTGTGTTGCACTGTTGTTACTAAACTCTGACCCAATATGTATCAAAAGGGAGGAGGTCAATCACAATCACAAAGCAACGTCCCATTCTCACTCAAATTAAGCAGCTGAAGTAGGAAATAGGCCTAGAGGGTAACGTTTGTACGATAGATAAATACGATGAATAGATGATCAGATATAAGATATTCGATAAATCTTTATTTTAATGAATTCTAAGATCTAGTAAGGCTTATAGTAGTTATTGGATGACGATTTAATATCCATTTAATCAAGAGTTATTAGATAGAGATCTAATGCCAAAAAAGAAGGATCCATTTGGATAAATTAAGAGGACTTTCTATGTATATAGGAGTTGGGGCTTAGAGAGTTATGTAAGAGATTGCTAGTTATAGGTGCCTTGTAAGCTAATCACGTGGATGATGACACATATGACATGTTGTATAATCTTTTTATTTATTATTATTATGATATTTTCATACTTTTTATTAGATGATAAATATATTGTGATATTCTTGAATTTGTGCAATGGGAATTGGATCATGATAATAAAACTAATTCGTTTATAAATACAAACAGACTAGTATGCTGTATGCCCATCTATATGATGGAAGCGGTTGGTCTCATAGCTACTCGTGTAGAGATATTAGGAATATAGTACAGGTGATCATTGAAGAATAAGTTCATTGATCGATCTACTGTTAGAACCCTTACGGATTCTAAGCTTGGGGTTGATCTCTTTAGGGGATCGGCCTCGTTGTAACTCTATAGGGGTTTCTTTATCCAGGTTGCTGCTCAAAGACTACTAAAAAGATTTATCTATTTATTTTTCAAAAGTGGATGAATATATGACTATTTATAGGGCTTCTAAACCCGAACTCCTAATAGGACTCCTACTTCTAACCAACTCTTAATGCTTCTCTAAGAAGAAACCTCCAAACTAATCCTACCCTTAGCTGGCCTCTTCACCTCTTTAATAGAGGTCTGCTTGGTAGGTTTTACATGAATGTCCCTTTCAATGAAACTCAATTAGGACTCTTCTAGCTAGAGTCCTAACAGACCTGTCCTCTTCAAATTAGCCTTGTACTCGAGGTTGATAATCCATAAATTTTGGGAATTTGATCTTCTAAGTCATCATAGTTCTCCCAAGTGACATCTTTTACTAGTAGGTTTGCCCACTATATTAGCACTTTAATAGTGAGTCATCATCATTGAATCACGATCCATCGTTCAATAATGGCACTCGGTTGGGTCTAGAGTTCTCCAAGGATAGTCATATTTGGTAGATAGCTTTGGGCTATCTCGTTTTGTCCCAACTTGAGTTTTAAATATGACACATGGAAGACTGGATGAATTCAGAAGCTGGCGGGTAAGTCCAATTTGTATGCTACAACTCCAATGCACTCTAAAAATTAGTAGGGTCCATAGAACTGAGGTGAAAACTTCATAGATACTCTGGTTTGGATTGATGTTTGCTTGTATGGTTGGAGCCGTAGGAAGACCCAATCTCCTACTAAAAATTCTCTTTTGCCTTTGTGTTGATTATATTGTTGTTTCATCTTTGCTTGAGCTGCAATAAGATTATCTTTTAGCAACTTCAGTATTTTGTCTCTATCCTGTAGTTTCCTGTCTACTTGTTCTTCTTTAGAGGTGTCCAACACATATTTTGGGATCACAGGGGGAGGTCGGCCATACAAAGCCTCATAGGGAGTATATTTTGTAGATGAATGATAAGTTATATTATACCACCACTCAACCTAGGGAAGCCACTTTTTCCACTCTTTTGGCTAGTCACTAGTGAAGCATCTGAGGTATGTCTCCAAGCATATATTCACCACTTTAATTTGGTCGTCGGTTTATGGGTGATACACCGTACTCATTTTTAATTTAGTGCCCTGCATATGAAATAACTCATGATCACTTACAATAGATTTTGATATCCCATGCAATTTTACAATATTCTCCATAAAGATTCAAGCAATACTAGAAGTAGTGTAGGGATTACGTACAGTGCAAAAGTGAGCATACTTTGTAAAGCAATCAACCACGACAAGAATTGTACCTTTTCCTTATGATGAGAGAAGCCCTTTGATAAAGTCCATTAATATATTAGTCTATATTAAGTCTGGGATAAGTAAAGGTTGCAGCTTTTCGGGACTTGCCAATGTCTCGCCTTTATGTCGTTGACATACATCATATTGTGCCACAAATTTAGCAATAATATTTCTCATCCCTACCCAATAAATTTTTTTCTTAATTCTCTTATAGGTTCTAAAGAACCCAGAGTGCTCAGCCGTAGGTGTGGAATGCATTTATTGAAGGATGGTATTTACGTAAATAGAATTTGGCACAAGCACAATGTGTCCTTTATAGCGTAATTCTTTTGAGTCCCAACTGTAATGAGCCACGGAACTTGGTGTTTCCTCCTTATTTTTTTATGATCTTACTAGTCTTTGGATCTTCCTATCATTCACTCTTAATATCCTCAAGGAATTTGCTGGTTAGAAGTGAAATGGTCAAAAATTCAACTTGCTCGGGTAATCGTGAAAACGCATCTGTAACAACATTCTCTTTCCCCTTTTTGTAAGTTATTTCATAATCATATCTAAGAAGTTTTGTTACCTATTTTTGCTGCTCAGGGGAAGATATTTTTTGCTCCAAGAAATATTTTAGGCTTTTATGGTCGGTCTTGATTTGAATGCGTCACCCGATCAAGTACGGTCTCCTGGTCACCACATGCATAATCACGATCATCTCCTTGTCGTAAATAGTCATCTTGAGATAGGAATGAGATAATGTCTTATTAGAATAAGCGAAGTGGCTACCATCTTACATTAGTATAGCACCAATTCCAACTCTGGAGTCATCGACTTCAATAACAAAAGTCTTGCCAAAGTCGGGTAGCGCTAGTACTGGCGTTGTCGTCATTGCGGCTTTAACTTCATCAAAGAGATGGTGGCTTTATCCGACCATTGGAAAGCATCATTTTTTAGCAAGAAAGTAAGGGGTGTACTGATCTTTCCATAGTTTTTTATGAACTTATAGTAGTAGCCTATTAAACCGAGAAAGCCATGTAGCGATTTTATGTTCCTCAAGGTTGGTCAGTTCTACATTGCTTCAATTTTGGAGGGATCTACTACCACGCCTTCCTTTGACATAATATGCCCAAGATATTCAACCTTCTATTGAAGAAAGCTACACTTTAATTTTTTGACAAAAAGAACGTAAAATTGTCAAAATAAGTCGTAAGTGGTGAAAATGACTTTAAAGAGAATGGCTATAAATAAGGATATCGTCGAAGAAAACCAACATAAACTTATGAAGATAATTCTAGAAAATATCATTTATAAGGCTCTGGAAGGTGGAGGGAGTATTGGTGAGACCAAAGGGGATTGTCAAAAATTCCTAGTGGCCATTATGTGTTCAAAATGTGGTTTTCAGTATGTCTTCTTCGCACACTCATATTTGATGATACCTGGATAGAAGGTCCAACTTTCTGAAGACTCGTGATCCCTTTAATTCATCAAATAATTCATCCACTACTATAATAGGGTATTTTTGTTATGCCATTAAGAGCTCGATAATCAATGCACATTCGTCATGTTCCGTCCTGCTTTCGTATGAGGAGCACCAGTGAAGAGTAGGGGCTGTAACTTGGCCGAATAACTCCTGTTTCGAGCATCTCTTTTACAATCCTTTCTATTTCATTCTTCTAAAGATGTTGATATTGATATGACCAAGTATTTGCTAAAGGTTTGCTTGGAAGAAATGGTATATAATGATCATGCCGATGGGTAGGAGGTAGGTTACGTGGTTCATCAAATATATATGAAAATTCAGCAATTAAAGGAAGTAGATTTGAATCTTCGAATTTTGTTGGCTCTCCCTTAGTTTGTTGCTCCAGTTGTACCAAAAAGCCACTGCATGCTTTGTGCAAAACTTTCTGCATTCGTTGTGTGTAAATCATCGTTATGTCGCCCCCACATTTCCCATGTAGTATCACCTATCTCCATTGTTGCTTCAGAAGTCCTCCCACTTTCATCGTTTACGGGTTTGCGTAACCGGCAAGGGCATGCATTGTAATATCAACTGGTTACTGTTCATTATCCATGACCTCTTCCTCATGCTCCTAGACCTCCTCCTCCATGTCTTCAAGAGGTTCAATCAATAGGAGGTGGCCCCTTTTACAGCAATGATCAAGGTTCCATAGCTCATCACAATGCCAACAAATACACTTTATTGATCGGTCACGTAGTTCTTCTCTTGTTAATTTTTTTGGCAGTGAGGGATGGCTGGGAGCAGAAGAAGGTTTATATGCCGCAGCCTAGGAAAGGTTCTCATCCTCCGAGCATCTTGGTTGAGCCATTCTTCTTGTATTCAGGCGAAAGAAATCGTAGCTATCACGGTATGGGGCTACCGTGCCTTAACCTCTCCTTTTATCTCTGGCTTGAGTCCTTCGATGAATGTTCCTAATAATTGACGGTCAATCGAATCATAAGCAAGGTAGGATAGCTTCTCAAACCTGGTTTGGTACTCTTGAATCATAGATGTTTGCCGAATCGTTACGAGTTGTCCATTGATATTTTTATATTTCGTAGGTCCGAAATGATTCAGCAGTGCGTTCATAAATTGATTCCATGTCTGAGCCCCATGATTTTATTCCAGCCAATTGTACTATTGAATAACATCTCCTTCATGGTGGATGATAGTAATTTCTACCATAACATCATCCGACGTTCGGTAATAGCGAAAGTAACGTTCGATGCGCAAAATCCACCCCACCAGGTCTCCTTCTTCCTATCACGGGAAGTCCACCCTCATACATAGCTGAAGCATATCTGAGAGTTGTCCCTCATTCTCTAGAGGTTTCTCTAAACTCTCTTCTCACTAAAATTTGTTTGGACTCAGTGGCTTTCCAATTCTGAATTTTGCAAACAAAGCGCGCAATTTGTTCTCCAAGCGCGATTCAAGCCGCGATTCAATTCGAGATTCCAATGCTTCAAATATGCCTGTAGATCAGAGATGTCCTATCTTTTTTTTGTTGATAGGTTAATGGCATGGGGTGGTGGAAGGTTCGGAAAAATTGAGGATCACAGAAAGGTATTCTAGCAGGTTTTTATATCTAAAGTATAGCAATTTGGACCTAAATGGTTTATATTGAGAATTTTTTGACGAAACTAAAGAAAAATCTGTTGTTTGGAAGTGTCAAAATTGTCATGAAAATTTTGTAAAGATTTGGATGGAAAAAAACGTAGTAGCAAGATCAAACAAACTGTGCTATACGGCTGAAATTCTGTAGTGCATTTTTTATCGAAGAGATGAAAACATTACGATAAAAAGTTTATGCAGCAATATAGGAACAACTTTTTTTTTTTTGGAATTTTGAATAAAGATAACTATATTGCAGTAGTAGTAAGATAGGAAACTAGAACCTATTGCAATTCATGGGGAGATCAAAGGATGATCCGCGGTGGTAGAGATGACGGCGGAATTTGGCGACGATCTTTTAAGCAATTGTGGGAATTGCTTTGGGCAGCTGTGGAGAGATGATGGATGGCTATGGAAGGGCAGTGAGATACCAAAAATGCTGCTCTGATACTAAGTGTTAGAACCCTTGCGGATTCTAAGCTTGGGGTTGATCTCTTTAGGGGATTGACCTCCTTGGAACTTTACAAGAGTTTGTTCCTCCAAGTTGCTACTCAAAGGCTACTAAAAAGATTCATCTATTCCTTTTTCAAAAGAGGATAAATACATGACTATTTATAGGACTTCTAAACCTCAACTCCTAATAGGACTCCTACTCAAGACTCTTACTTCTAACCAACTCCTAATGCTTCTCTAAGAAGCAACCTCCAAACTAATCTTAACCTTAGCCAACCTTTTCACCTCTTTAATAGGGATCGGCTAGGTAAGTTTTACATAAATGCCCCCTTTAATGAAACTCAATTAGGACTCTCCTAGTTAGAGTCTTAACATCTACTTATAGAATATTGAATGGTTGATGATACCTCATTGTTAGACAACGATTCCGTCATCTCAATTTTGTGTTTAGTCCTTAGACTTAATACACTAAGGATGCCCTGTATGAGTACTTTGCTCTTGGATACTAGACTTATCGGTTTGGAGGTTTCAAATCTAGTATAACCAATCATTGGGAGTGGCAGCCAACCTTACGAAGATAATTGTGTATCAATAGAGGATCATCCGCTCTTGTGTTATAAGAGGAATATCCTATGTGTTCTTACTCATGCAAATCCCTAGCTAGGGTCATTTTGATTGAGAGAGAAAGAGTTCTCTAGAAGAATCCGATTAAAGTGAGCCTCGAGTAGATTCTATATAGGCTTGACAATACCATACCCGATATACGATCCCTGGGATATTAGATGGATGAGGGACTATAGATGTTGAATCTCGGATTTTGATGATGAAATTGGTAAATTATTTGATCTAATCTATCTATTGAGAAAAATGTGCAGAATTAAGTACGATAGCAGTAAGACATAAAGCAAATATTGTGTCAAAGTCAAAATTGAGATTTCGTTGGAAGTTCCAGAGTTCATCGGAAGTCCGGACATTCTGTCACGAACGGTCGTCGCACACTCGCAACAACTCCATTCAATGAACCGTTCGTCGCTCACACCCACATGTACAGCTGCTTGACAACCTGTTTTCTCTTAGTTTTGGGTCATTTTGCTTGTAAAAATGTAAGTTCGAACAAGCTGCATCGTTACAAAGCGACCGCTCACCGAACTGAGCAAAATAGCCCCAAAATAGCTCCGTTTTCGCGTGACGCGAGCTGATTTCTGGAATCTGCCTCTGCTCACCAAAACATCAGCCATCTCAACCCCTTTAAACCCCCCGGGTGGCACAGGGCTGGATGGGGCTTCGGATATATATCGGGCGTTGAACACTCTTTCGCAAGTTCGCACGTTGCCTTGACGGGAACTTGTTGTAGCGCCCGGGACCAGGTGAGTGGCTGTTTGTGGGCTTGCAGCTATTCATTCAACCTTCTAAAGCCCTTGTTTTCCCCCTCTCCCTCTTTTCTCTTGTGCATGTAAGGTACTCGCTGATTTGCTTGTAAAGCTTCCCCTTTTCGTGAGACGTCGGGACTTGTCCGTCGCTCGTTCTTTTGAACTAATTAACTTTCTCTTTTTACAGGTCCTTCGGGACCTGCGAGAGGTTACAAGTGGGCTGATCCTTATGGAGTAATATTGCAAGGGTGAAGCGCGACTTAGGCAATGCAAGCTAAGTTCGCGTCTTTGCCGCAAGCGTGACCCGTGACTTAGGCAACGCAAGCTAAGTTCGCGTCTTTGGCTGCAAGGGTGCCTCACGCCTTAGGCAATTCCAACTAAGGCCGTGTTAGGACTCTAGCTAGGAGAGTCCTAATTGAGAGGGACATTCATGTAAAACCTACCTAAGCTGACCCCTATTAAAAAGGTGAAGAGGCCGGCTAGGGTTAGGAGATTGTTTCTTAGAGATAAATTAGGAGTTGTAAAGAAATAGGAGTCTTGATTAGAAGTCTATTAGGAGTTGGTTAGAAGAAGGAGTCTTGAGTAGGAGTCTTGAGTAGGAGTCCTATTAGGAGTTAGGGTTTAGAAAGCCTATAAATAGCCATCTATTCCTCCTCTTTTCATAAGCAATAGATGAATCTTTTCTACAGCCTTTGAGCAGCAACTTGGAGGGAGGAACCCCTATAGAGTTCCAAGGAGGCCGATCCCCTAAAGAGATCAACCCCAAGTTTAGAATCTGCAAGGGTTCTAACACCTGGTATCAGAGCAGCATTCTTGGCATCTCGCTGCCTTTCCATAGCCATCTATCAACCCTCCACAACCGCCCAAAGCAATTCCCACAATTGCTTAAGAGATCGTTGTCAAATTCCACCGTCATCTCCACCACCACGGATCATCCTTTGATCTCCCCGTGAATTGCAACAGGTTCTGGTTTTCTACCTTAATGTTGCTGCAATTTAGTTATCCTTATTTGAAAATCTCAAAAAAAATTATTCCTATATTGCTGCATATACTTTTCGTCATAAAGTTTTCATCTCTACGACAAAAGATACATTGCAGAATTCCAACCGTATAGCACCGTCTGTTTGATCTTGCTACTGTGTTTTTTCTATCCAAATCTATATGAAATTTTTATGACATCTTTGACATTTCCTAATAGCAGATTCCCTTTGGTTTCATAAAAAAATTCTCAATATAAACCACTAATCTTTTACGTCTAATCTGCTATACTTAAAAATCTGTGCTGCAGAAAATTTCAGCTGCATATTGTTGCCTTAACCCATCTATTTGCAATCTTTTTTGAATGAAATTTCTTATACACTTCATAGATCATCTTGGTTTCCATCTAAGATTGATCTATAAAGAAATTCATCTCTAAAAACGATTTTGTGTTGCTGCAAATTTTCGTCGTAACCTGCTGAAATTTCTCGACAAGAATACTGCAATCGCAACTTGCACCAATTTCCTTGCTGTTATACTGCCGAAATTTTCTTGATTAAATTAGATATCCTTGCTGTCATATAAATTGTGATTTTGCTATCAATTCCCTCCTCAATTCTCTCACGGTTTTGGTGGGAATTACGTCGAGAAACCGTTGTTTCTTCGACGACAATTCTACTCTTACAAGACAACACAGACTTGCTACAACTTCCATTGATTTCTATCAAACATTTGCTACCATCTACCACAGATCCAAAACTTTTATCTACAGCTCTAAAACTCTACCAAACCACACCCTCAACAACCTGCACCCAAAATAGCCACAAAACAAGCCTAAATCATAGCCTACATCCACCAATCTACCAACCCTTTTGACCATCACCTCTCTCCTCCAATACATGCCTTTAACCCGATAACAAAAGGGAGATCTTGATATCACAGATTAGACGGCATATACTATGACATCTGAGGAAGTATTCAATGCTAAATTCGAAGCCTTCGAGGCACGAATGGAGGATGAGATTCGGATGCTCTTTACCGAACTCAGATTGGGTCGACCACTAAGCCCGAAGAAATCATATCAAGGAGAGAGCTTTGCCCAATCGCACTAAGCCCAAAGATATGACTTCCAAGAGAGGGGAAGCTCTATGATCAACCTCAACTATCCATGCATGAGAGTGGACTTCCCTAGATGGGAAGAAGGAGACCCGATTGGTTGGATCTCGCGCGCGGAGCGATATTTTCGGTACCAGAAAACCGCGGATGCATCTATGGTGAAAATTGCAGCTATACATCTTGAAGGGGATGCTATACAGTGGTTTGACTGGTTTGAACATACTTATGGAGTCCTTTCATGGCGACAATTCAAAGAAGGACTGCTGATCCACTTCAGACCAACTGATTACGAGAATATTGACGGACAACTAGCAAAGATCCGTCAAACCTCCACCATTTAGGAGTACCAAACCAGGTTTGAAAGGTTATCTAATCAAACTCATGATTGGTCTCAAAAACAGCTATTGAGGACCTTCATTGAGGGCTTGAAGCCGGAGATCCGAGGAGAAGTTAAAGCGCGACAACCGTATACGCTTATGGCAGCCATCTCTTTCGCACGACATCAAGAGGAGCAATTGAACCATGAAGCTCAGAGGACTAGGGTCACTCCTCAACCAGTAATATTGAAGCCCTCAGCCCCCCTACTGTCGACCAAGTCCCTGCACCAAAGAGGTTAACAGGAGAAGAGCTTCGGGAGCGATATGCGAAGGGGTTATGTTCGCATTGTGACGAGCCATGGAGCCGTGAGCATCGCTGTAGTAAAGGAAGACTTCTTATGATTGAACCAATAGAAGAAGAAGTCATTGAACATTCAGAAGAGAGCCTTGAACGTGAAGAAGAAGATGCAGAAGAAGAGCCACAATCAATCGAAGTTACGGTACATGCACTAGCCGACTACTCAAACCCGCAAACGATGAAAGTTGGAGGCCTTCTCAAACAACAACCGATCACTGTTCTCATCGACACGGGCAGTACTATTAACTTTCTAAACAGTAAGGTTGCTATCCAGATGTCTTTACCTATTGAGAATTCCAGCAGGTTTGACGTTAAGATCGCCGATGGATGGATTTTGAAGTATGATTGTAGGCGCCCACAAGAGAAACTATTGTTGCAGAACCAAGAGATAATTGCAGATTTCTTCCTTCTCCCTCTTTACAATCATGAGGCCATGCTCGGAATTAAATGGTTGACGATGTTAGGTGATATTTCCTGGAATTTTATGAAACTAATTATGAAATTTTACATTAAGGATAAACAAGTGACATTGCACGGGAAACGTGGGGGCGACATAACAACGATTTGCATACAACAAATGGAGAAGGTTTTGCATAATGCATACAGCGGCTTTTTGGCACAACTTGAGCAGCAAACTAAGGGAGAGCCAATAGAATTTGAAGATCCAAACCTACTTCCTTTGCTTGCTGAATTTTCAGATATATTTGACGAACCACACAACCTATCTCTTACCCGTCGGCATAATCATTATATAACGATTCTTTCAGGCAAACCTCCAGCAAATACTCGGTGATATCAGTATCTACATCTCCAAAAGGATGAAATAGAAAGGATTGTAAAAGAGATGCTTGAAACAGGGGTGATTTGGCCAAGTTGCAACCTCTACTCTTCACCGGTGCTACTTGTACGCAAGAAGGATGGAACATGGTGAATATGCATTGATTACCGAGTTTTAAATGGCTTCACTGTCAAGGAAAAGTACCCAATACCAGTGGTGGATGAACTTCTTGATGAATTAAAAGGAGCTCGAGTCTTCACGAAGTTGGACCTCCGATCCGGTTACCACCAAATTCGGGTATGTGACGATGACATTCCAAAAACTGCATTTCGCACACATAATGGCCATTATGAATTCTTAGTAATGCCTTTTGGACTCACTAATGCTCCTTTAACCTTTCAAAGTCTCATGAACGATATTTTTCGGAGCTATCTTCATAAATTTGTGCTGGTATTTTTCGATGATATTCTCATTTATAGCCCTTCTCTTGAGACTCACTTTCAGCATTTACGGATTGTTCTGACGATCGTTCGGGAGAATACTCTTTTTGTAAAGCAACCAAAGTGCAGCTTTCTCCAGCAAAAAGTAAAGTACCTTGGGCATATAATATCAGAAAAAGGAGTGGCAGTAGACCCAGCAAAAATTGAGGCAATGCAAGGCTGGCCGAAACCTACAAACGTGAAATTACTGCGGGGGTTCCTTGGACTAACGGGCTACTACCAAAAATTTGTTAAGGACTATGGGAAGATCAGTGCACCACTCACTTCTTTACTGAAAATAGATGCTTTCCAATGGTCGGACAAAGCCTCTGCTGCCTTCGACAAACTTAAGGCAGCCATGACAATGACGCCGGTGCTTGCGCTACCAGATTTCAATAGACCCTTCATCATTGAGGCCGACGCATCTGGAGTCGGAATTGGAGCCCTTCTCATGCAAGATGGTCGACCACTCACATACACTAGCAAGACACTATCTCCCTCCCATCAAAATAAGTCAATATATGATAAGGAGATGCTTGCCATTGTGCGCGCAGCAACGAGGTGGAGACCCTACTTAAATGGTCGACGATTTCAAATTAAAATCGATCATAAAAGCCTCAAGTACTTTTTGGAGCGAAAGATATCATCCCCTGAGCAGCAAAAATGGGTAACAAAACTTCTTGGATTTGATTATGAAATAACTTACAAAAAGGGGAAAGAGAATATTCTTGCAGATGCGCTACTCGAGCAAGCTGAAGTTTCAGCCGTTTCACTTCCGACCAGCGACTTCTTTGAGGATATTAAGATGGAATGGCAGGAAGATTCAGAGGCAAGTAAGATTATAAAAAAATTACAAGAAGCACCAAGCTCCGTGGCTCATTACAATTGGGACTCAAAAGAATTACACTATAAGGGTACTAAGTTGAAAAGGAGTACGGTATATCACCCGCAAATCAACGGTCAGACAAAATTTGTAAATAGGTGCTTGGAGACAGCCCAAAGCCACCCACCAAATATGACTATCCAAGGAGAACTCCAGACCCAACCAAGTGTCATTATTGATCGATGGATCGTGACTCGACGACGACGACCCACTACTACAGTTCTAATACAGTGGGTGAACCTACCAACAGAAGATGCCACTTGGGAGAACTATGATGACTTGAAGATCAAATTCCCAAAATTCATGAATCGTCAGCCTCGAGGACAAGGCTGATTTGAAGAGGGCGGGTTTGTTAGGACTCTAGCTAGAAGAGTCTTAATTGAGAGGGATATTTATGTAAAACCTACCTAAGCTGACCCTTATTAAAAAGGTGAAGAGGCCGGCTAGGGTTAGGAGATTGTTTCTTAGAGATAAATTAGGAGTTGTAAAGAAATAGGAGTCTTGATTAGAAGTCTATTAGGAGTTGGTTAGAAGAAGGAGTCTTGAGTAGGAGTCCTATTAGGAGTTAGGGTTTAGAAAGCCTATAAATAGCCATGTATTCCTCCTCTTTTCATAAGCAATAGATGAATCTTTTCTGCAGCCTTTGAGAAGCAACTTGGAGGGAGGAACCCCTATAGAGTTCCAAGGAGGCTGATCCCCTAAAGAGATCAACCCCAAGTTTAGAATCTGCAAGGGTTCTAATAGGCCGTGACATTGTGGTATCAGAGTGGGTAAGCACTTCGAGTGAGCAGCGAACGAACTTCACAACTTCGCCATGGCAAAGCATCTTGGCGAATCAAGAAAGACGGGGCAAGCCGGACCCTTGCCCCAAGCAGCCGTAGGTGGGCTGCATGTGCACACTCGCTCTTATGCTGTTGGAGCCGCTCAAGAGGAGTGCAGCAGCGAACACGATGAGCAAGAAGGTGGCTAGTCTCCGCGAGCGGAGGAAGCGCAATCTGGAGCGCTAACTAGGAAAAAGAGCCATAAGGAGAGACTCACAACGGCGGAAACCCGCTTGGATGTTCTTGAAGCGAGCATGGAGGAACTCTACCATGGCCAACAAAGGCTTGTTGGGGTAGAGATCTCACAAGAGGAAGCGGAGCCTAGGATCGACAAGGTCGAGGCCCTATTCGATCGACTGTCTGATAACACCAAAGACTCCGTGCAACAATTACAGGATGTTGTGGCGGAACTCACTTCAAAGGTGGCCATGCTCACAAGAATACTAAATGGGGGAGGAAGCAACACCCACGTTGCACCGCCACAAAATTTGAGGGCACCTGAGCCTCATGGATATGGAGGGGGCAGAGATGCCAAAGAGCTCGAGAACTTTCTGTTTGACATGGAACAATACTTTCGAGCTACGAGGCCCGATTCTGAAGATACCAAAGTTTCTATAGCAACAATGTATCTGAATGGAGATGCGAAACTTTGGTGGCGAACCCGTTGGGAGGAGATCCAACAAGGCCGGTGTCGAGTCGACACATGGGAGGACTTGAAGCGGGAGTTGAGAACTCAGTTCCTACCGGAGAACACAAAGTTCATCGTAAGAAGGAAGTTGAGACAACTCCGCCATAGTACCACCATCCGAGACTATGTGAAACAATTTTCTGCACTAATGCTGGACATACAAGACATGTCCGAGAAGGACAAGTTGTTCAGCTTCCTCGATGGTTTGAAGCCAAGGGCTCAACAGGAGCTAAATCGAAGGAATGTTACCGATGTGGTCGGGGCAATTGCTGCTGCAAAAAGACTCACCGACTTTGTTTCCTCCGAAGACCCAGGGAGAAGGAAACAATCTTCAGGCAATCGCCCTCCAAAACATTCTCGAGGGAAGGAGCTCGGGGGCGAACAAAAGAAGAAGAGTTCCCACAAAGGGCCAAACCCAAAAGGCAAAGCCTCAAAACCTGGAAGATATTTCTTATGCGAAGGACCGCACATGGTGAGGGAGTGCCCACAAAAACAGGCACTCAATGCTTTGACGGCTTCCATCCACCCCAATTAGACAAGGGCAAAAGCTGTTGCTCTTAGTTCGAAAGCAGTTGAATCCAAAGAAATGACGATGAGGAGTCGCAAGGACCCCGAATGGGAGCAATGCGTTTGTTGAACGCCATGCGGGGTCAAGTGGGAGAGAACATCAAGACAAAGCTACAAAAAGTAGGAAGTAGTGAGCTGATGTATGTGGACATCAAGCTAAATGGCCAAACGACCCGTGCAATGGTGGACACGGGCACTACCCACGACTTCATAGTCGATCGAGAAGCACAGCGACTTGGGTTGATCTTGGAGAAGAGCCCAAGCCGAATGAAGGCGGTGAACTCGGAGGCTAGGCGAATCTCCGGGTTGGCGAAGGGTGTTCCCATCAAAATCGGGACATGGAGCGGGAACACCAACATGATGGTTGTGCCATTAGATGACTTCCAAGTGATTCTTGGAATGGAGTTTATGCATGTGGCAAAGTTGGTGCCAATGCCGTTCTTGAACTCCCTACGATTGATGGGAGGCGATGACCCCTGCGTGGTTCCCGTCTCTCAGAGAGGAACTAAGGAGCCCCAACACATATCGGCATTACAACTGAAGAAAGGGGTGCAAAAATGTGAATTGACATTCGTGGCTGCTATGAAGCTAGAGCCACTCAACGAGAAGGCCATTCAAGAACCTGCTGCGGTGGCGAACGTCCTGAAAGAGTTCAAGGACGTTATGCCACCCAAGTTACTGAAGACTCTTCCACCACGCAGAGGCATGGATCACAGCATCGAGTTGGAGCCAGGAGTGAAGCCTCCAGCGAGACCACCTTATCGCATGCCCCCGCTAGAGTTGGCAGAACTCAGGAAGTAGTTAGGTGAACTACTAAGCGGTGGTCTCATCCGCAGCTCTAAAGCACCTTTTGGAGCTGTAGTTCTCTTCCAGAAGAAACAAGATGGGAGTCTCCGATTATGCGTCGACTACCGAGCCCTCAACAAAGTCACAGTGAAGAACAAGTATCCTATCCCGCTTATTGTGGACTTGTTCGACCAATTGGGCAAAGCTAAGTATTTCTCAAAACTCGACCTTCGGTCGGGGTATTGGTAGGTTCATATTGCTGAAGGCAATGAAGCGAAGACTACCTATGTGACCAGATATGGAGCGTTTGAGTTCTTGGTGATGCCTTTCGGCTTAACCAACGCTCCGGCCACATTCTGCACTCTCATGAACCAGCTATTTAAGGAGTATTTGGATAAGTTTGTGGTCGTCTACTTGGATGATATCGTCGTCTATAGTCAAATGCTCGAGGAGCACGTCAAGCACCTTCGGACGATTTTCAAGGTTCTTAGGGAGAACACTTTGTTCGTGAAAAGGAAGAAATGCTACTTTGCTCAAACAGAGATATTATTCTTGGGACATCGAATCGGCGATAGCTCCATTCGGATGGATAAGTCGAAGGTGCAAGCGGTTGCGGAATGGCGAACTCCAAAGAAGGTGCCAGAGTTGAGATCCTTCCTTAGTTTCATCAATTATTATCGACGCTTCATAGCGGGATATTCAAAGCGTGCAACCCCACTAACGGAGTTGCTGAAGAAGGAGTAGCCTTGGAAGTGGTCTGACAAATGTAAAATAGTAGTCCAAGATCTGAAGGCTGCTATTATGAAAGAACCAGTGCTCAAATTGCCAGACTATGGGGAGGCTTTTGAAGTCCATACAGATGGTTTGAACTTCGCTATTGGGGGAGTACTCATGCAGGAGGGTCATTCGGTGGCCTACGAGAGCCGCAAACTCAATGAGACCCAACGGCAGTATCCAGTGCATGAGAAGGAGATTACAGCAGTGATCCATTGTCTACGAGTTTGGCGACACTATCTCCTTGGATCGCGATTTATGCTGAGGACGGACAACATCGCTCTGAGCTATTTCTAAACTCAGAAGAAGCTCTCCCCAAAGCAGGCGCGTTGGCAGGACTTCCTGACTGAATTTGATATGACAATGGAGAATAAGCCTGGGAAGGCAAATGTCATGGCCGATGCATTGAGTCGGAAGGTAGAGCGTGTGAATGCCGCACAATTGGAGGGCGGAAACCAAGCAAGTCAGTTGTACTCCAACTTCCTTTCCAGAATCAAGGATGGACTGTATAGTGACCCCCAAGCAGTTATCCTGATGCAGCTCATCAAAGAAGGCAAGACACGACGATTTTGGGTCCAGGAGGTGTAGGGAAATCCTTGGGGCGACATCATATGCGTAGCGGAAGAACAAGAAAAACAAAATCCCCGATTCCCAAAGTGATGTTCGTCGTCGTGCGAAGATTGGTACGCAAAAAATCCACGAAACATGAAACTGTGTATAGAGTAGATTGTGTTACCTAGGGAGATCGTATATCCCTGTTTCCTTGCAGATCCTTAGGAGAGGGTGAAGGAGGTCAAGCGTCCTCCTCTCTAGTGGTGATCCACCGGCAGGGGTTGCGACGACGGCTCCAAAAAAACTCCGGACCTACTCTGAGGTGGAGATGGAGAGGAGAATAGGAAAAGGCAAACAAAAGCTCTCTAGCCCATGGGGCTCTGAATCCCTCCTATTGATAGAGGTCCCCTGTCAAACCCTAATGGGTCCTCCCCTAGTGGGTATTGGATCTGCATCCAATAAGACAAGGGCACCATCGGATATTTCATATCCGAACCTCTATTCATCGCAATGCCTACCATGTGTGTGACCCTCTAAGCCCAATATCGAGCTGGCTGTGAGTCATACCTGTCAGAACTCCTTCTAACTCAGTGAATTATTATCTCTATAATAATTCACTCGACTCATCGACTACGGACGTACTAGGCCACTACGCCGTAGTCCCCAGACGATATAGGGGAATCCAATCCATTGGACCTGTCATCCTCGCCATTCGTGTACCTATAGTCCCTCATCCATCTAATATACCAGAGACCGTATATCGAGCATGGTGTTGTCGGACCCATCTTGTTTCTACTCGAGTCTCGCTCTAATCGGGTTCTCAGGAGAACTTTTTTCTCTCTCAACCCGAATGAATGACCGCCGGGGATTTGTCCGAAAGCAAGAACACATGGGATATTACTCTCATGACGCCGAGTGGATGATCCTCTATCGACACTCAATAGCCCTCGTAAGGTCGACTACCACTCCCAATGACCGGTTGTACTAGATGCGGGACAGCCAAACCTATAAGTCGGTATCAAAGAGTGGAGCACTCATAGGACATCCTTGGTGTCTCAAGTCTAAGGACCAGATACACCACTAGGACTACTGGAATCGTTGTCGACAATAAGGCATCATCAACCATCCAAAGATTCCGTAAAGCGGATCAATCAAGTGAACTCATTCTCCAATGAGCACCTGTACTGTATCCGTAGTGTCCCTACACAAGCAGCTATGAGACCAGCTGCATCCATCATATGGACGGGTATATAGCACACAAGTCTGTCCGGTTATCACGATATCCCTCTCGAGTAACCTATGAGCGGGATTATTTAGGATTTGTGTTTAAAGTTGAATCGATCTCACTATCGTGATCTCATCACGATCCGATTCCCATTGCACAAATCCAAGGACATCACAATATATGTATGCATTTATGCAATAGTTATAAAGTGATATATGTCAAAATATAATAAGCAAAAAGATTCTATATTAAGTCACACGTGCAATCACTCACGTGATTGGCTTGCTGGGCACCTATCACTAGCAATCTCCAACTTGACCTAAAGCCAATCACCTATGTGTCTGATCCCCATCAGACCCCTGTGATGCTCAAAACAAATCTGAGACAACGACTTTGTTAGTGGATCTGCAATGTTATCTTTGGATGAAACTTTTTCCACTACTACATCTCCTCGGGTCACGATCTCTCTGATAAGGTGGAACCTCCTCAGAACATGCTTAGATTTCTGATGAGACCTAGGTTCCTTTGCTTGAGCAATCGCCCGTTGTTGTCATAATATAGGGAGATCGGCTCTGCCAGCTACCCGACACGACTCCCAAATCTGTGATGAACTTTTTCACCCAAACTCCCTCCTTTGCTGCATCTGATGCAGCAATGTACTCCGCCTCTGTGGTCAAGTCAGTAGTGGTATCTTTCTTTAAACTCTTCCAGCACACTGCTCCTCCATTCAAGGTGTACACATACCCTGAATTCGACTTGCTATCATCGACATCAGATTGAAAACTTGAGTCAGTGTAGCCTTCAACCTTAAGGCTCTTACCTCCATATACTAGTAAAATATCATTAGTCCTTTTCAAGTACTTAAGGATACACTTTACTGCTTTCCAGTACTCCAAGCCTGGATCCGCTTGATACCTGCTCGTGACACTCAGAGCATGCGCTATATCAGGCGTAGTACATAGCATGACATACATGATAGACCCTATTGCTGAGGCATAAGGTATCATATCTATGTTCGCCCTTTCTTATGGAGTCTTTGGGGACATACTCGTAGAAAGCGATATCCCATGTCTCATCGGTACGAGACCTCTCTTGGAATTTTCCATGCCAAACCTTTTGACAATGGTTTCTATGTACCTGGACTGGGATAAGCCAAGCATCATCTTGGATCTATTTCTATATATTCTAATCCCAAAATATAGGATGCTTCCCCTAAGTCCTTCATGCAGAAGTGTCTAGATAACCAAGCCTTTACTGTGGATAGCATTCCTACGTCATTCCCAATGATCAGGATGTCATCCATATATAACACCAAAAAGGTAATAGCGCTCTCACTTACCTTTCTGTATACACAAGGCTCATCTTCGTTCTTAACGAAGTCATAAGATCTGATTGCCTTATCAAATCTTATGTTCCAACTTCGGGAAGCTTGCTTTAATCCATAAATGGATCTAAGCAACCTACACACCTTATCTGGATAGTTCTTGGACACATATCCCTCAGGTTGCATCATATACACCTCCTCCTCGAGGTTCCCATTGAGGAATGCGGTTTTCACATCCATCTGCCAGATCTCATAATCATAGTGTGCTGCAATAGCCAATAGAATTCTGATGGATTTTAGCATTGCTACGGGTGAGAAGGTTTCATCATAGTCAACACCTTGCCTTTGATGATACCCCTTAGCCACTAGCCTTGCTTTATAGGTCTCTACCTTTCCATCTACTCCGATCTTTTTCTTAAAGATCCACTTGCAACCAATGGGTACAATACCTTCGGGCGCATCAACTAGGTTCCAAACTTTATTGGAGTATATAGAATCCATATCAAAATTCATGTATTCTTGCCACTTCCCGGAGTCTATACTCATAATAGCCTCCTCATAGGTCTGAGGATCAATATCCTCTGCATCCTCTCCTCTAATATGTCCCACATATCTCTCAGGAGGATGGGATACTCTATCAGACCTGCGTAAAGTTGAAACTTGGGTATTAGGTACCTGAACAGACTCGGGCTGTAGAGTGGTGCTTGAGCTTGGTTCTCCAACCCTGCTCAATTCTATCATTCTCCCACTATCTCCGCCAAGAATAAGTTCCTTCTCAAGGAACACTGCTCTCTTAGCTACAAAGACCTTTTGATCCTCGAGATGATAGAAATAATACCCACAAGTTTCCTTGGAGTATCCCATAAATTTGCATCTCTCTTTCCTTGATTCTAACTTATCAGGGTTATGTCTTTTAACTTGTGCAGGGCAGCCCCAAATCTTAACAACCTTAAGATCAAGCTTCTTCCCTTTCTATATCTCATATGGTGTAGACACTACCGACTTAGTTGGAACTCTGTTCAAAAGGTAAGCTGTGGTTTCTAGGGCATATCCCCAGAATGAGATGGGTAGGTCAGCGAAACTCATCATGGACCATACCATATCTAATAATGTACGATTTCTCCTTTCAGAGACACCATTGAGCTGAGGTGTATAAGGAGGTGTCCATTGGGATAATATCCCATTGTCCTTGAGGAACTGAGTAAACTCTGTACTTAAGTATTCACCTCTTCGATCTGATCGAAGAGTTTTGATACTCTTTCCAGTCTGGTTCTCCACCTCATTCTTATACTCTCTGAATTTCTCAAAGGCCTCGGACTTGTACTTCATTAAGTACACATATCCATACCTTGAGAAATCATCAGTAAATGTAATGAAGTAGGAGTAACCTCCAATGGCATGAGTTGACATGGGTCCACATACATCACTATGTATGAGTTCCAACAACTCAGTGGCTCTCTCTCCAGTTCCACTAAATGGAGAGTTGGTCAGTTTTCCACGAATGTAAGGCTCACAAGTTGCATATAACACATAGTCGAATGGATCTAGATATCCATCATTTAGCAACTTTTGAATCCTTCTTTCATGGATGTGACCTAGCCTACAATGCCACAGGTATGCACTGTTCAACTCATCTCGTTTCTTTTTGTACACATTTACATTCATGATATGTGGAGTGGTGTCTAATATAAATAAACCATTATGCAATGTTCCTTTCATGATTATCTTATCATCTAATAATATCGAACAACCATTGTTCTCAAAAATAAATTTATATCCATTAACTGTTAAACATGAAATGGAGATAATATTTTTGATAATAGAAGGAACAAAATAACATGCATCTAATGCAATAAAAGCTCCACTAGGCAGATGTAGGGCGACCTCGCCAATAGCTACTACAGCAACTTTTGCTCCTTTACCCATCTTGAGGTCCATCTCGCCTCTCTCTAGTCTCATAGGCCTTGCCAGGACTTGCAATGAATTGCATATATGATAAGCACTACCGGTATACAATACCCATATGTTATCATAAGAGTCTGACAAATGGAGACTGATCATGAATGTACCTGAAGCTTCATCAAGCTTTTGTTTCCTCTTTCTGCAAGGTACTCTTTGCAGTTTCTCTTCCAGTACCCATATTTACCACAGTGGAAGCACTGGCCTTTGTCCTTTGCTGGGTCTTTCTTAGCAACCTTTGCTTTACCTGGTTTGACCTTGCCCTTTCCCTTCTTAAGGGACCTTTCTGCTTTCCTTTTCCATTTGGTCTCACCAGTGTAGAGAACTGACTTCTCTTTCTTGATAGTACTCTCTGCCTCCCTCAACATATTGAGAAGCTCTGGGAGAGTCACTTCAAGCTTGTTCATATTAAAATTCATTATGAACTGTGAAAAGGAATCTGGTAGGGACTGAAGCACAATGTCCACACACAAGTTATCCTCTAGGACCATTCCTAGACTTGTGAGTTTCTCTATCTACTCAATCATCTTTAGGATATGGTTCTGAACCGGTGTCCACTCAGTCATCCTAGCGCGGAAGAGGCTCTTAGATATCTCATATCGCTGAGTCCTTCCCTATTCCTCAAACAATTTGCGGACATATAGGAGAATGGATCTGACATCCATCTTTTCATGTTGTCTCTGTAACTCAGGAGTCATAGAGCCCAACATATAGCACTGAGCAAGAGTGGAGTCATCAATGTACTTCACGTAGCGAGCGATCTCTGTTAGGATCGGAGCAGCACTAAGAGGGGGGGGGTGAATTAGTGCAGCGGATTAAAACTTCGGTTTTTTAAAAAATCTTTCGTATGAAGAGAGCGGAACTTGACAAGCTTAATCTTGAAAGCATATTCTTAAATATGCGCAGCAAAAGTAATAAGGAACTAAAGCATATAAGAAGGTTTGAAATAATGTAAATAACAATAATGAAACGCAAACCAAGGATCATGCCGATTTTAGAGTGGTTTGGTCAAATGACCTACTCCACTTGCGAGGCCCCTCTTCGATGAGGCTCCCACCTTCCACTAGCAAGTCTCTTGAAATGGAAGGGTAAATACCCCTCTTACAACTCTTTACAAGCGGTTCACTCTCTTACAGATTTTTTTGAGAAGAGATGAGGGTGAACACTAGCAAATTGAAAAGAAAGCAAGCTAACACTTTTCTAAGATCTTTCTCTCAAACTCTTGCTGCTCAAAAGGTTGTAATCTCAGCTGAGATTTGAGGGGTATTTATAGGCCTCAAGAGGATTCAAATTTGGGCTCCAAAATTTGGGCTCCAAAATTCAAATCCTCTTTGGGTTCCGATCTTTGGCGGTGCCGCTTATAAGCGGTCCACCAGCACTTTCGGGTGCTGGATGGTTCAACGCCCAACCAAGGAGGTGTCATCGCCCAAAGACTTTCTGGTCTTTGGCGGTGCCACCCCTGCTCTCTCGCTCACTTGGTTTGGCTTACTTTTAGCCCAAACCAAATCTGACTTTTGGCCCCAATTGGCCCCTAACCAGGATATAGGATTATCTTCTTAATCCTAATCCTAATTACAAGTGAACTACATAACAAAACACATTCTAAGCAATTTATTAACCATGAATGTCAAGTCTTGTTCGGCGAAGCTTCCATTGAACTTCTTCCGACGGGGTCCAAGCACGCTCCCGAACTTGTGTTGACTTTAATGAGTAGCTGAGACTTCCGGTGATCTCTGCGAACCTTCGACGATCTCTTGGTGAACTTCCAACAGTTCTGATTTCTTCTCGATTGGTTTAAGAGCAACATCTCCAAACGATTCTTGGGACTCTTAAACGTTCATCGAACTTCGACTCCGTATACTTGCTTTGTGTTTTCTGTTTATCGAAGTTAATCCTGCACACTTAACTCAATAATATGGATTAGATCAAATAACCCATCAATTGATTTTATCATCAAAATCCGAGATTCAACAATCTCCCCCTTTTTGATGATGACAATCAATTGATGACGGAGTTAAACATAACTCCCCCTATCTATATGCCATATTATGAGAAGATAAAAAACACTTGAATTCCATCCCATTGGATTCAAGCATAACCCGATAAGTTATAACCGTTGAGCTTATCGTGATCCTCATTAAACAATAGTGAGTACAAAACTTCTATGAAAATCATAAGTTAAATGAAAAGGGACGAATTTTACTACGATAGAAGATAAAGATTTTCAATATAAATTTTATGATTTAGATGTAAGGCATGCTTTCAATATGATCAATCAATCTTGTGATATTTTTAAGGATTTTGCAAGGCATATAAGTCATTCATATCAATCACTTTTCTTAAAGATTTTGCAATTCATATTTTGTCATGCTATTAAGAATGATATAAGTCATGACTTTTCTCCCCCTTTGTCATCAACAAAAAGGGAAATGAGACTTGAAGCACATATTTTGTCATACAACGATTTTATCATTGAAAATTAAGTATGCAAAAATATTTACGCAGAGTTCATTTTAGAGGAAAATTCAGCATGCATTCATATTATCTAATCTCTTCTTTCTATAAATAATAGAAATTGTAGATGTATAAGAGAGAGATTGGGATAAAAATTCAAGTAGTAATTTCACAAAGTCAAGATCATAATTCGAATACAAACTCATTCAAATCGTTAAATTCATTAAAATCTCAACATTACTTTTCAATCATCATATAAGGCATTTAAAGAATTTTGAAACATAGGAGAATGATCAATTTAAGCATACAATGTTTCAAGTCATGAATGCCAATACTTTCACATTTGTAAGTATCAATTCATGAATGCCAAAAGATATTATTTGTGATTCCAATTTTGCAAGATCAAGATTATGATTTAGATAAAACTTATTTAAATCAAATCGGTAACTTGAAATTCATAATCAAGTCATCAAAATCGATTTCGAGATTTCACAACATGTCATATGGAATTTGAAGGAGAATGATTAGATTCACCGAGAGATGGAAAGAAGATGAAAGACTTTACAGAAAATCCAATCAAACAAGTTTATTGTTTAGGGACAATTTAACATACCTAATTCCCTTCTAATGAATTCAAATTGGTCTTCATTCAAGGCTTTTGTGAATATATCTGCTAATTGATGCTTTGTGTCAATGAATTCTAGAACAACATTATTGTTAAGGACATGATCGCGTATGAAATGATGCCTAACGTCGATGTGCTTAGTTCTAGAATGCTGAATTGGATTTTTAGTAAGACATATGGCACTAGTATTATCACATTTTATGGGAATATTTTTAAAGTGAATTCCATAGTCTTCCAATGTATTTTTCATCCAAACAACTTGTGCACAGCATGCACTCGCAGCAATGTATTCGGCTTCCACCGTAGATAGTGCTACTGAATTTTGTTTCTTGGAAGTCCAAGAAACAAGTGCATGTCCTAAAAATTGGCATGTTCCGGATGTACTCTTTCTATCTATCCTACATATGCCAAAATCGGCATCCGCGTAAGCCATTAAATCAAATTTTTCAGATTTTGGATACCATAAACCTAAATTTGGAGTTCCTTTAAGATACCTAAATATTCTTTTAACACTTTTAAGATGAGATAGTTTAGGATTTGATTGAAACCTAGCACAAAGTCCTACACTAAACATGATATCTGGTCTAGTAGCGGTAAGGTAGAGTAGACTACCTATCATTCCCCTCTATGTTTTTTGATCGAAGTTTTCACTATTTTCATCCATATCTAACTTAGTCGAAGTACTCATAGGGGCGTTTATTGCTTTTGAATTATCCATGTTAAATCATTTTAACAATTCTAATGTATATTTAGATTGGTTAAGAAATATATCATCCTTAAGTTGTTTGATTTGTAATCCTAAAAAGAAAGTTAAGTCCCCCATTAAACTCATTTCAAATTCATGACTCATAGATTTGGCAAATGATTCACATAGTGATTCATCCGAAGAGCCAAAAATAATATCGTCAACATAAATTTGTACAATAAGAAAATTATTTTCAAAATGTTTAATAAACAATGTAGTATCAACCTTGCCTTTGGTAAAATTATTTAAAATAAGAAAGGAACTAAGCCTTTCATACCAAGCTCTAGGAGCTTGTTTCAAGCCATAGAGAGCCTTAGTCAATTTGAATACATGATTAGGAAGAAGAGAATTTTCAAATCCGGGAGGTTGTTCGACATATACTTCTTCGGAAATAAAACCATTCAAGAAGGCACTTTTGACATCCATTTGAAATAGTTTAAAATTATAACTACTAGCATAGGCAAGGAGCATCCTTATGGCTTCTAATCGAGCCACGGGGGGCGAAGGTTTCTTAAATGTCGATACCTTCTTCTTGGTTGAAACCTTTGGCCACTAATCTAGCCTTGTTTCTAACCACGATACAATTTTAATCTTGCTTGTTTCTAAAGACCCACTTAGTACCAATGACTAATTGGTCACTAGGTCTAGGAACAAGCTCCCCACCTTGTTTCTCTCAAATTGATTCAGTTCCTCTTGCATTGCAATAATCAAAAAATCTTCTTTTATGGCCTCGTCAATGCACTTAGGTTCGATTTGAGAGAGGAAGGCTGACATTAGCATAAAAAATTCTTGAAAGAGGAACGAGTTTGAACCCCTTTAGATGTATCCCCTATAATTAGCTCCTTTGGATGAGCATCTATATACTTCCATTCCTTAGGTAAGGAAATTTGGAAGAAGGTGCATCCAAGTTGCTATTTTGAGGAGGGGGTTCATTTAAATTCAAATTATCAAAACCAAGATCATCATCAAAATCATTTTTCTTAAAATTTGAGACTTCATTAAAAACTATATGAATAGACTCTTCAATTACTAAGGTTCTTTTATTAAAAAACCCGAAAAGCTAAAACGGAAGAGTAACCAAGAAAGATGCCTTCATCGGATTTTGCATCAAATTTTCCTAAGGCATCCCTTTCATTTAAAATAAAGCATTTACAACCTAAAAACTTTAAAATAGGAAATATTTGGTTTCTTGTTATTCCATAATTCATAGGGAGTTTTTTGATAAGGAAGGTCTTATTAGGACTCTATTCATGATGTAGCAAGCAAGTAGTATTTTTTGGCTTCGCCCAAAAAAATACTTAGGTAAACTATGTTCATTTAACATAGTTCTTGCCATTTCTTATAGGTTTCTATTTTTTCTTTCAACTACTCCATTTTGTTGGGGATTTCTCGGAATGGAGAAGTTATGATTGTATCCATTAACTTCACAAAAATTTTGAAAGTCATGGTTTTGAAATTCACCACCATGATCACTCCGAATTGATGAATTCATGAACCCTTTTTCGTTTTGAGTGAGTTTACAAAATTTAGAGAAACACTTAAAACAATCACTTTTGTGAGCTAAGAAATAGGTCCAAGTGTATCTAGAGTAGTCATCCACAATCACAAAAGCATATTTGCTTCCACCTAGACTTGTTGTATCAATTGGTCCAAATAAGTCCAAATGGATCAATTGTAACGGTCTAGTGGTGCTAATTTGATTTTTTTTGGTTTGAAGCTTTTTTTTTATTTGTTTCCCTAGTTGACATGCACGCATACCTTATCTTTAATAAACTTTATATTCGGAATCCCTCGTACTAATTCTTGAGATGAGATTTTAGATATTGTTTTCATGCTTGCATGGCCTAATCTCCTATGCCAAAGCCAAGCATCATCATTTATGGCGGAGAAACACATTTCATTACTTAGTTCATCAAGATTGACGGTGTAGACATTATTTTGTTTTAAAGCAATCATAGTCATGTTATGATTTGGTTTTTCAATAATGCACATATTTGATTCAAATCTAACGATATAACCTTTATCGCATAATTGACTAATGCTCAATAAATTATGTTTTAATTCATCAACTAGTAACACATCATCAATGGAAAAACTTGATTTGTTACCTATGGTTCCCTTGCCAATGATTTTGCCTTTGTTGTTGTCTCCGAAGGTGACATAGCCTTCGTCCATGCTAGTGAGCTTGGTGAATTGGGATGGATCTCCGGTCATATGCCTTGAGCATCCACTATCAAGATACCATCTCTTGCTCCTAGCATGTGATGGTGTATGTTTCTACAAGAAGAAATTATTTTTAGGTACCCATTTACTTTTGGGTGCCTCAAAAACTAATCTAACTTGTTTATCATGTTGCATAGACTTGATCATGGTTCCTTTAGGAACACAAATCAATTTGTTCGGACTAATTTTCTTGAATGGACATTGGTAAGTTATATGTCCATATTTGCAACAAAAGTTGTAATTGCTTTGATGTTGAACATGTAAGATAGGACCTTTAACGAAGGTGGTTGGATTTTTGTGAGGACTTCTCACAAATCCGATTCCACTCCTTTTAGGAACGTGACCCTTATTTGTAAGGATCATGTTTAAGGACTTGCTACCGACCTCGAATTTCTTCAAGGTGTCCTTAAGTACTAAGTTCTCATTTTGGAGAGTTTCTAAATCATGGCATTTAACACATGGAGCTAGACAATCATGATATTCAGTTTTTAATTTATCAAAAGCACACGTAAGACTATCATGCTCCTTTCTTAGCAATTTGTATTTTCTACTAATTGTCTTACATTCATCAAATAACTCATGGAAGGCATTTAATAAATCATGATAAGGTAAATCTGCATTAATTAAATCCGTTACCTCTTCTTCTTCAAGGCCATTAGGGCGTAGTGAGCAACTTGCTTTCGGTGTTGGACTCCTCTTCTTCGGATGTGCTTGAGTCATCCCATGTTGCCTTGAGCCTTCTTCTTTGGTGTTCTTTTTTTTTGGCTTGAGGGCAATCGTTCTTGTAGTGTCCGGTTTTTTTGCATTCATAGCAAATCACTTGGTCCTTCTTTTGTTCAAATTTTTTTTTTTGTATTATTTTTAAATTTGTTCTTCCTTAAATATTTTTTGAATTTTTGAGTCAAAAGTGCAATGTCATTGTCACTGTCCTCATCATCACTTGATGTTCCTTTCAAGTGGTCTTCTTGTGATTTGAGTGCCATATCCTTCCTGTTCTTTGGAAGGGGTTCTCGAGCTTCGTCATGAGCTTGACATGTCATTTCGTAGGTCATTAGAGACCCAATGAGTTCTTCAAGAGGGAATGTTTTAAGGTCTTTGGCCTCTTGAATGGCTGTAACTTTTGGATCCCAACTTTTAGGGAGGGATCTTAAGATTTTAGTTACTAGTTCAAAGTTAGTAAAATCTTTACCAAGAGCTTTTGAGTCCATTGATGACATCTCAAACCCGGGTGTACATGTCTCCGATGGACTCACTTGGTTTCATTCAGGAAAAGTTCGTAAGAGTGCACAAGAATGTTGATTTTGGACTCTTTCACTCGGCTAGTGCCTTCGTGAGTGACCTCAAGAGTTCTCCAAATATCAAAAGCGAATCACAAATTGAAACACGATTAAATTCGTTTTTGTCTAGTGCACAAAACAAGGCATTCATAGCCTTTGCATTTAAAGCAAAAACCTTCTTCTCCGATTCATTCCATTAAGCTCATCGGAAGAGAAGATTTTTTGAAACGTTTTCAACAATAGTCCAAAGCTCGAAATCCATAGAAATGAGGAAGATCCTCATCCGAGTCTTCCAATACGTGTAATCCGACCCATTAAACATAGGTGGACGAGTGATAGAATGGCCCTCTTGCATGCCGGAGTAAGCCATCTCTCTTGGGTATTAAACCAAATATGAGAGATAACCTCGCTCTGATACCAATTGTTAGGATCGGAGCAGCACTAAGAGGGGTATGAAGAGAGTGGAACTTGACAAGCTTAATCTTGAAAGCGTATTCTTAAATATGCGCAGCAAAAGTAATAAGGAACTAAAGCATATAAGAAGGTTTGCAATAATGTAAATAACAATAATGAAACGCAAACCAAGGATCACGCCGATTTTAGAGTAGTTCGGTCAAATGACCTACTCCACTTACGAGGCCCCTCTTCGATGAGGCTCCCACCTTCCACTAGCAAGTCTCTTGAAATGGAAGGGTAAATACCCCTCTTACAACTCTTTACAAGCGGTTCACTCTCTTATAGATTTTCGAGAAGAGATGAGGTGAACACTAGCAAATTGAAAAGAAAGCAAGCTAACACTTTTCTAAGATCTTTCTCTCAAACTCTTGCTGCTCAAAAGGTTGTAATCTCAGCTGAGATTTGAGGGGTATTTATAGGCCTCAAGAGGATTCAAATTTGGGCTCCAAAATTTGGGCTCCAAAATTCAAATCCTCTTTGGGTTCCCGATGCTGGCGGTGCCACCGCCCAGCCAAGCGGTGCCACCGCCCAGCGCTCGGGTGCTGGACGGTGCAACCACCCAGCCAAGGAGGTGTCACCGCCCAGCCAGGCAATGCCACCGCCTAGCTCTCCGGTTCACTTGGTTTGGCTTACTTTTAGCCCAAACCAAATCGGACTTTGGCCCCAGTTGGCCCCTAACCAGGTTATAGGATTATCTTCTTAATCCTAATCCTAATTACAAGTGAACTACATAACAAAACACATTCTAAGCAATTTATTAACCGCGAACGTCAAGTCTTGTTCCGGCGAGCTTTCCGACGAACTTCTTCCGACGGGGTCCAAGCACGCTCCTGAACTTGTGATGACTTTAATGAGTAGCTGAGACTTCTCGGTGATCTCTGCGAACCTCCGACGATCTCTTCGGCGAACGTCCAACAGGTTCCCGATTTCTTCTCGATTGGTTCCGGTAGCATCTCCGACGATTCTTCGGACTCTTAAACATTCATCGAACTCGACTCCGGTATACTTGCTTTGTGTTTTCTGTTTATCGTAGTTAATCCTGCACACTTAACTCAATAATATGGATTAGATCAAATAACCCATCAATTGATTTTATCATCAAAATCCGAGATTCAACAATCTCATCCTCGTTTGCCCCATCTTCGGGTGTAGGCATCACTGTATCAAGGACGTACACAATTTTCTCCGCTGTGAGAACAATTCTCAAGTTACGGAGCCAATCCGTATAATTTGGACCAGTGAGGCGGTTGACATCAAGTATTGCACGTAAGGGATTTGAAAGCGACATTTTCTGAAAATAAAGATGCAGCAGAAATGAATAACATGCAGATTTTGTAAGAAATAAACTATCAAGATATGGACTTCTATCTTAATATGCTCCCACTATTTTACTAACGAGTCACGCGACACCCTCAGCACGTGAAACGGAAGTCTCCGGCAGACTTCTAGTGGGGATCAGGATCCAATCAGCGTCTTAGTGTAACCTCGAGGGACTCGACCAATCACGCTAAGCCTAAATGGTAGGCAACTCTTGTCGATCACAACTCCTTGTGATTCCCGTCCTGTTCGGCCTCCGAATCACTATGGCCTCGAGGGACTCGACCAACCATGATGCTCGGTTAAGTCAACACCTTCGTTACAAGATGAGTCTGATTTGATGATATACCCTCGAGGGACTCGACCAAGTATACCATGCCCTCAGGTCACCGGTGACATCTCTATGTCGTAAGCAAGATAGCGAATCGCGATATAGGTGAGTCTCGAGGGACTCGACCAACTCAACCTACACCGGGAATCGGTTCCTACTTATAACGATGGAAGGCCACGTGGGTCAATCTAATTGCCTCACGTTTACCAACTTAATATTATCGAGAGATGTTTCTATGATTTGGTCTCCTAATATGACATGTCACACATATACATATTTAATATATATCTACATCGCATGCAAATATATATACATATCTAGTATGTGTATAAGCAATTACACAAGATAATCATGGACCACAACCTAATATGTTTAGGCCCGAGCCAGTAGGCCTAATCACTCACATCAAGATCTATGTGTGCAATGGTGCATCTCCATGCCCTGTGATCGTCCATTTCGTACTTGTCGGTTCCGTCGACATCTTGATGCATCTTCATGCATCATGATCGTCCGTCTCGTGGGTCCCGCTATGCATCCACGCTCCCGCTGTGCCTCCTCATGTGATAACAATTTAATCATAGGTACGCAGGTCCGACAATAAACAAGAAATATAATGGAGGTTCGCAGACCTCAATAATCATAATCACAGGTACACACATCAAACGATCCATGATCATCCGTCCACACATCATACATCACATATATAAATAATCATCATCATGTAGGACTACTAGATAATAATAATAAAAATAATAATCAACTAAACCTTTTAATTAATCAATATTTTCTGAAATCAGGGACATTATAGGGAATTTCTGAATTCATAGGGGTATTTTCATAATTTGGACAAAATACAGAAATTGTAATTTCTTAAATTCCGAGGGGCAAAACTGTCTTTTGCCTAGAAAACCCTAATGCCCTTTCCCCTTCTTGCTGCTACCGTCGCCGCCACCCTACCTGCGGGTGACATTGTCAGGGCATGGGGGAGGGCATCCCCCGCCGGGCAGCGGCGACGCATTAATGGTAATGGCTGCCTTCGCACGGTGGGCCCCTTTCGGCACTGGCCGCGGGCCATGGCGGGTGCTGTCCCCATCGGGCGACCGCCCCTGTGGGGGTTTCACCTGGAGGGGGGGACGGGCGGCGCCCGCTACCCTACGGCGCCTCTGCCCGTGGGCTGCCTACTTTCGGCTGCGTTGCACGCACGCAGATCGAGGGCAGCAACTTCCTTGTTTTTGCGTCAATAATTTTGACGTCAAAATTCTTCCTAAACACAACACACGCAGTTCAAAACCAATCATTCGCACGAACAACCTGGCTCTGATACCACTGTAGGGAAATCCTTGGGGCGACATCATATGCGAGAAAGAAGAAGAAAAAAAAACAAAATCCACGATTCCCAAAGAGATGTTCGTCGTCGATGCGAAGATTGGAACGCAAAAAATCCATGAAACATGAAACTGGCAGATAGAGTAGATTGTGTTACCTAGGGGAGATCGTATATCCCTGTTTCCTTACAGATCCTTAAAAAGAGGGTGAAGGAGGTCAAGCGTCCTCCTCTCTAGCGATGATCCACACGGCGGGGGTTGCACGACGCCTCCTCAAAACTCGGACCTACCGAGGTGGAGATGGAGAGGAGAATAGGAAAAGGCAAACAAAAGCTCTCTAGCCCATGGGGCTCAATCCCTCCTATTTATAGAGGTCCCCTGTCAAACCCTAATGGGTCCTCCCCTAGTGGGTATTGAATCTGCATCCAATAAGACAAAGGGCTCAAGTGGGATATCTCATATCCGAACCTCTATTCATCGTAATGCCTACCATATGTGTGTGACTCTCTAGGCCCAATATCGAGCTGGCCGTGAGTCATACCTGTCAGAACTCCTTCTAACTCAGTGAATTATTATCTCTGTAATAATTCACTCGACTCATCGACTACGGACGTACTAGGCCACTAAGCCGTAGTCCCTAGACGATCTGGGGGAATCCAATCCATTGGACTGTCTATCCTCGATTTACCGTGTACCTATAGTCCCTCATCCATCTAATATACCGAGGAGACCGTATATCGAGCATGGTGTTGTCGGACCCACGGTTTCTACTCGAAGTCTTGCTCTAATGGATTCTCCCGGGAGAACTCTTTTCTCTCAACTGAATGACCCCGGCGGGGATTTGTGCGAGCAAAAACACATTGGATATTCCTCTATGACGCAGAGAGTGGATGATCCACTATCGACACTCAATAGCCTTCGTATTGAAGGTCGACTACCACTCCCAATGACCGGTTGTACTAGATCCGGGGACGACCAAACCTATAAGTCCGGTATCAAAGAGTGGAGTACTCATCTGGGACATCCTTGGTGTCTCAAGTCTAAGGACCAAATACACCACTACTAGGACTACGGAATCGCTGTCGACAATAAGGCTTCATCAACCATCCAACATTCGTAAGTAGATCAATGGTGAACTCATTCTCCAATGAGCACTGCATTGTATCCCTAGTGTCCCTACATAAGCAACTATGAGACCAGTGCATCCATCATATGGACGGGTATACAAAGACACCGATGCATTGGGTTATCACGATATCCCTCTCGAGTAACCTATGACCGAGATTATTTAGGATATGTGTTTAAAGGTGAATCGATCTCACTATCGTGATCTCATCACGATCCGATTCCCATTGCACAAATCTAAGGACATCACAATATATGTATTCATTTATGCAATAGTTATAAAGTGATATATGCCAAAATATGATAAGCAAAAAGATTCTATATTAAGTCACACGTGCCATCACTCATGTGATTGGCTTGCTGGGCACCTATGACTAGCAAGAGGGACTCGTTTACACAAAAGGGAATAGGGTTTATGTTCCCCGAGTGGATAATTTGAGGCGTGAACTCTTAAAAGAGTGTCACGATTCCCTTTGGGCTGGACACCCAAGCATTCACAGAACATTAGCTCTCGTGGAGAGGGCCTTCTACTGGCCAAAGATGGGGACTGATATGGAGGAATATGTTTGAACATGCCTTACTTGCCAATAAGACAAGGTGGAGCAGCGGAAGCCGGTGGGACTTTTGGAACCGTTGCCCATACTAGAAACGCCATGGGAGAGCATTTCCTTGGATTTCATATCAAGCTTGCCACTTGTAGGGAGACTCGGATCGATACTCGTGGTGGTCGATCGGTTTTCAAAGTATGCAACTTTCATTGCTACTCCCCTACACTATTCAGCAGAGGAGGCGGCCAAGCTGATGATGAAGGATGTGGTGAAGTATTGGGGAGTCCCCCACAATATCATTAGTGATCGAGATGCTCGGTTCCTGGGATGATTCTAGACTTAGCTGTTCAAATTGTTGGGGTCGAAGTTATACTTCTCTACAAGCCTCCACCCCCAGACGGATGGCCAGACTGAAAGAATAAACTCGCTCCTAGAGCAATATCTCCGGCACTACGTGAGTGCCAACCAATGAGATTAGGTGAAGCTGTTGGACATTGCCCAATTCTCCTACAACTTGCAGCGGAGCTCTGCATCCAACAAGAGCCCCTTCGAGATCATCACAGGACAACAACCATTGACTCCGCACACCATGGCAATTGGGTATACAGGGGGTAGTCCATCAGCCTATCATTTCACAAAGGAGTGGCATCGAAATGCAGATATTGCGCGGGCTTACTTGGAAAAGGCGGCAAAAAGGATGAAGAAGTGGGCAGACTTGGGAAGGCGACCGCAAGAGTTCAAAGTTGGCGATTTGGTGCTGGTAAAGCTCCAACCGGCATCACTCCAATTCTTTAGGAACAAAGTCCACAAAGGATTGGTGCGCAAGTATGAAGGGCCCTTCCCAATTATCAGCAGGGTAAGCAATGTCTCTTACAAGTTGCAGCTGCCGGCGTGGTTCAAAATTCACAACGTTCTTCACGCCAGCAACCTAAAAGCCTACCACTCAGATCCGCAAGATGCTTCCCGAAGTGTTCCAACTCGGCTACCTCCCATCACAGCCTCATATAAGAAGCGAGTTGAAACCATTCTAGTGGACCGCAAGATAAAGCTACCAAACGGAGCTGAGTAGACAGAGTACTTAGTGAAGTGGCGAAAGCTTCCCCGAACTGAAGCCAATTGGGAGCCTGAAGATGCCCTGCGACATGAAGAAGAAATCATCAACAACTACCAATAGAGTCTATTAGGATCGGAGTGGCACTAAGAGGGGGCGGGGGGTGATTTAGTGTAGCGGTGAAGTGCGATAAACTTTTCACGATTTAAACACTTTTCGAAAACTTCGTACGATAAAAGCAACATTTTCGTTTAAAACCGTTTCGATTGCGTTTTAACTTGAAGAAATAAGTAAGACAGAGACAAAGTAGTATAGCATTAAAGTGCAAATGGTTTGCAGTAATATAAATGACAATAAGTAAATGCAAACCAGAGATCACGCCGACTTTACAGTGATTCGGTCAAATGACCTACATCCACTTGCGAGGCCCCTCTTCAATGAGGTTCCCACCTTCCACTAGCAAATCTCTTGAAAGGGAAGGGTAAATACCTCTCTTATAACTTTTACAAGCGGTTCACTCTCTTACAGATTTTCAGCAAGAAAGAAGGAGGTGAACACTAGCAAATTGAAAACAAGACTAGCAAAGACTCTTCTAAGACTTTTCTCTCAATCAATTGCTTCTCAAAAAGTTGTAATCTCAGTTGAGATTTGAGGGGTATCATAGGCCTCAAGAGGATTCAAATTTGGGCTCCAAATTTGAATTCTGATGGAGTTCCCAATGCTGGCAGTGCCACCGCCTGTTACTGTCAGACGTTGACAGTGCTGGGCGGTGCCACCGCCCAGCCCAGGTGGTGCTACCGCCCAGCTCTCGGGTGCTGGGCGGTGCAACCGCCCAGTCTGGCAGTGCTACCGCCAGACTCTTCGGTTGACTGGTTGGGCTTCAAACTTAGCCCAAACCAAGTCTGATTTTGGGCCCAGTTGGCCCCTAACCAGGATATATGATTATCTCTTAATCCTAATCCTAATTACAAATTAACTACATAACAAAACACATCCTAAGCAATTTTTCAACCATGAACGTCAAGTCTTGTTCCGGTGAGCTTTCCGACGAACTTCTCCCAACGGACTCCCAGCAAATTCCCGAACTTGTGATGACTTTAATGAGTAGCCGAGCCTTCTCGGTGATGTCCGTGAACCTCCGACGATCTCTTCGACGAACTTCCGAAAATTCCGACAGGTTCCCGATTTCTTCTCGGTTGGTTCCGACAGCATCTCCGACGATTCTTCGGACTCTTAAATGTCCATCGAACTTGACTCCGGTATCCTTGCTTTGTGTTTTCTGGTTATCGTAGTTAATCCTGCACACTTAACTCAATAATATAGATTAGATCAAATAACCTATCAATTGATTTTATCATCAAAATCCGAGATTCAACAATCTCCCCCTTTTTGATGATGACAATCAATTGATGACGGAGTTAAACATAACTCCCCCTATCTATATGCCATATTATGAGAAGATAAAAACACTTGAATTCCATCTCATTGAATTCAAGCATGAACCGATAAGTTCTAACCGTAGAACTTATCGTATTCTCATTAAGCATAATGTCAATGCTAAACTTCAATGAAAATCCTTTTCAAGTCGAAAGATAAGAGACAATTTTTACTACGACGGGAGATAAAGATTTTCAACATGAATTTCATGATATACATGTTTGACATGCTTTCAATATGATCATTCGATCTTGCAAATTTCTCAAAGATTTTGCAAGGCACATAAGACATTCATATCACACTAGCTTATATAAGTCATGCTATTAAAATGATACAAGTCATCACTTTTCTCCCCCTTTGTCATCAACAAAAAGGGAAAGAAAAATTCAGCATTCATTAATTTTATCAAATCTCTTCTTTCTATACAAGCCCATTCAAATTCAATTCGTCAATTTGAAACTCAGCATTCATTCATTCATTCATTCATTCAAATTCAGCATTCATTCATTCAAATTTACCAAAAATACTTATCCAGAATTCAGCTTAAAAGAAAAAATCAGCATTCATCCAGAAGCATATATCCAGAATTTAAAAATACATTTAAAAAGAAGGTTCAGTTTTTGTTCAAAAGATGACCAGCTTGGAACTTGAGATTAAGAGTAAACAGAATAGAATAAAAAGATACATCAATCCGTAGGAGGAAATCCATAGTGCTGATACATAACATCTATTTTTTGATTTAGCTGTCGTAGTTCCTTTAAAATTTCAATTTGCTGGAGTTGAATTTGTTCTTGCTGCGATTTGAGTTGGTCTTGTTGGAATTTGATCTGAGATAGTTCTGCCATAATGAGTCCTTCAGAGGATGATACAGGAGCTGAAGGCATTGCACCAAAGGGACTAGGAGGAGGAGATTCATTTCCCATAAAAATTGGTGTTTCTGGTTGTTCTACTAGTGGAGGAATAGGATCAGTCCTTCTAGGTTGCCTTACCCATATTCCATTGTTAAATATGCACCTAAGTCTCTTTAGTAGATTTTTATTGATGACGTTATATCTATCACTCTGAATTGTTTCTTCATCGGGTGGGATGCAAATGCTATAGGCACGAAGAAATCTAGTGATTAACCCCCCATATGGCAACATAATATCTTTAGCTGTAATGTCCTGCATGTGTTGCCGTATTGAGTATCCAAAACAGTTATGTTGACCGGTCATAATCCAATACATAGTGCTTATCTCTATTGTACTCATTTCATCAAGATTATATTGCTTAGGGAATAGTATACTTGTCATGATATGATGAAGAATCTTAGAGTTAAAAGGTAGTAAGTATTCGCAACTCTTGGGTATTATTCCGAAGTTTGAGTTTGCAAAAATGGTTTCGACAGCTTCGGTGTAAGTTGCTCCTATTATATTAACATCCAATTTTCCTCTAAAATAGCAACCCCTATCTTTTTCAGTGATTCCAATTAGTTTACAAATAGAATTATCAGAAATCCTAATTTGTGTTCCTAACATATAAGTGCTTAGGCTATCGTTATCTACCCATAGGTTTGCATAAAAGAGCCTAACTAATCTAGGATAAATTGGTTCATCTATTTGTAAGAGAGGTAGGGCCTCTAGATGAGCAAACCACCTAATGGGTTCTAAGTCTCCTAGTTCATCAAGATTAACGTGTTTTCCCTTATGGATATATCTTGTTTCAAAATATGGAAACCTAAGAGCGTCTTCTTTGGATCTAAAAAGATTGTGGTCATATGAATCTCCTTCAATCCTTTTCCCTTTTGATCTCTTAGGAGTCATTTTCTAGACAAGATGATAAGAGAAATATGAATTGTAATGAATAGGTGAAACAAGAAGAAAGTGAAGGGAAGATTTTACCTTATGGAGTGTTTCTGGGATGATGGAGAGTTTGGACCAACAAGAATCCTTCTCCAAGGTTTGTAGAAGTTAGAATGAGGGATTAAGAGATTTTGGGAGAGTTGGAGCAAGAGTTCCACGGGTTGAGGGCGGTGTCACCGCCGGCCCTAACCATTTCGGGTTATAAAGGGCTCTCGGGCAATGCCACCGCCTGAACAAGCGGTGCCACCACCTGGCGCCTGAGAGCTCAGGCGGTGCTACCGTCGATTCTGGCGGTGCCACCACTGGCTTGCCGCAGAAGAAGGAAAGAAATCTTTTCTTCCCCCTTCTTGATTTCCAGAGGTTTTTGACGCAAGGAAAGGTTGAGATATTGAGTTATATTTTAATATATCATTTGGAATCAAAAGAAGAAGATGAAATCAAATCCACAAACGAGCGGAACAAGGATGAGACATTCTTCGTAAAATACATTCAAACGTCTTACTTTAAGGGACAATTTAATATGCCTAGTTCCCTTCTAATAAATTCAAATTGGTCTTCATTTAAGGCTTTTGTAAAAATATCTGCTAATTGATGCTTTGTGTCAATGAATTCTAGAACAACATCATTGTTAAGAACATGATCGCGTATGAAATGATGCCTAACGTCGATGTGCTTAGTTCTAGATTGCTGAATTGGATTTTTAGTAAGACATATGGCACTAGTTTTATCACATTTTATGGGAATGTTTTTAAAGTGAATTCCATAGTCTTCTAATATATTTTTCATCTAAACAACTTGTGCACAGCATGCACTTGCAGCAATGTATTTGGCTTCCGCCGTAGATAGTGCAACTGAATTTTGTTTCTTGGAGGTCCAAGAAACAAGTGCATGTCCTAAAAATTGGCATGTTCCGGATGTACTTTTTCTATCTATCCTGCATCCGCCAAAATCGGCATCCGTATAAGCTATTAAATCAAATTTTTCAGATTTTGGATACCACAATCCTAAATTTGGAGTTCCTTTAAGATACCTAAATATTCTTTTAATACTTTTAAGATGAGATAATTTAGGATTTGATTGAAACCTAGCGCAAAGTCCTACACTAAACATAATATCCGGTCTAGTCGCGGTAAGGTAGATTAGACTACCTATCATTCCCCTATATGTTTTTTGATCGAAATGTTCACTATTTTCATCCATATCTAACTTAGTCGCAGTACTCATAGGGGTGTTTATTACTTTTGAATTATCCATATTAAATCGTTTTAACAATTCTAAAGTATATTTAGATTGGTTAAGAAATATACCATCCCTAAGTTGTTTGATTTGTAATCCTAAAAAGAACGTTAATTCACCCATTAAGCTCATTTCAAATTCATGACTCATACATTTGGCAAATGATTCATATAGTGATTCATCTGAACAGCCAAAAATAATATCATCAACATAAATTTGCACAATAAGAAAATTATTTTTAAAATGTTTAATAAACAATGTAGTATCAACCTTGCCTTTGGTAAAGTTATTTAAAATAAGAAAGGAACTAAGCCTTTCATACCAAGCTCTAGGAGCTTGTTTCAAGCCATAGAGGGCCTTAGTCAATTTGAATACATGATTAAGAAGAAGAGAATTTTCAAATCCGGGAGGTTATTCGACATATACTTCTTCGAAAATAAAACCATTCAAGAAGGCACTTTTGACATCCATTTGACATAGTTTAAAATTATAACTACTAGCATAGGCAAGGAGCATCCTTATGGCTTTTAATCGAGCCACGGGAGCGAAGGTTTCTTCGTAATCGATACCTTCTTCTTGGTTGAAACCTTTGGCCACTAATCTAGCCTTGTTTCTAACCACGATACCATTTTCATCTTGCTTGTTTCTAAAGACCCACTTAGTACCAATGACTAAATGGTCACTAGGTCTAGGAACAAGCTCCCACACCTTATTCCTCTCAAATTGATTCAATTCCTCTTGCATTGCAATAACCCAAAAATCATCTTTTATGGCCTTGTCAATGCACTTAGGTTCGATTTGAGAAAGGAAGGCGGCATTAGCACAAAAATTCTTGAAAGAGGAACGAGTTTGAACCCCTTTAAATGTATCCCCTATAATTAGCTCCTTTGGATGAGCATCTATATACTTCCATTCCTTAGGTAAGGAAATTTCGGAAGAAGGTGCATCCAAGTTGCTATTTTGAGGAGGGGGTTCATTTAAATTCAAATTATCAAAACCAAGATCATCATCAAAATCATTTTTCTTTAAATTTGAAACTTCATTAAAAACTACATGAATAGACTCTTCTATTACTAAGGTTCTTTTATTAAAAACCCGAAAAGCTTTAGAAACGGAAGAGTAACCAAGAAAGATGTCTTCATGGGATTTAGCATCAAATTTTCCTAAGGCATCCCTTTCATTTAAAATAAAGCATTTACAACCGAATACTTTAAAATAGGAAATATTTGGTTTTTTGTTATTCCATAATTCATAGGGAGTTTTTGATAAGGATGGTCTTATTATGACTCTATTCATGATGTAGCAAGCCGTATTTACGGCTTCGGCCCAAAAATACTTAAGTAAACTATGTTCATTTAACATAGTTCTTGCCATTTCTTGTAGGTTTCTATTTTTTCTTTCAACTACTACATTTTGTTAGGGATTTCTCGGAGTGGAGAAGTTGTGATTGTATCCATTAACTTCACAAAAATTTTGAAAGTCACGGTTTTGAAATTCGCCACCGTGATCACTCCGAATTGATGAAATCATGAAACCCTTTTTGTTTTGAGTGAGTTTACAAAATTTAGAGAAACACTTGAAACAATCACTTTTGTGAGCTAAGAAATAGGTCCAAGTGTATCTAGTATAGTCATCCACAATTACAAATGCATATTTGCTTCCTCCTAGACTTATCGTATCAATTGGTCCAAATAAGTCCAAATGAATCAATTGTAATGGTCTAGTGGTGCTAATTTGAGTTTTTGATTTGAAACTAGTTTTTATTTGTTTACCTAGTTGACATGCATCGCATACTTTGTCCTTAATAAACTTTATATTTGGAATTCCTCGCACTAATTCTCTAGATGAGATCTTAGAGATTAGTTTCATGCTTGCATGGCCTAGTCTCCCATGCCAAAGCCAAGCATCATCATTTAAAGCAGAGAAGCACATTTCATTACTTAGTTCAACAAGGTTGATGGTGTAGACATTATTTTGTTTTAATGCAATCATAGTCATATTATGGTTTGATTTTTCAATAACACATACATTTGATTCAAATCTAACGATATAACCTTTATCGCATAATTGACTAACACTTAAGAGATTATGTTTCAATCCATCAACTAGTAAGACATCATCAATAGAAAATTTTAATTTGTTACCTATGGTTCCCTTGCCAATGATTTTCCCTTGATTGTTGTCTCCGAAGGTGACGTACCCTTCTTCTTTGCTAGTGAGTATAGAGAAATGAGATGGATCTCCAGTCATATGTCTTGAGCATCCACTATCTAGATACCATCTCTTGCTCCTAGCTTGTGATGGTGTATGTTTCTACAAGAAGGGATTATTTTTAGATACCCATTTTCTTTTGGGTGCCTTAAAATCTTGTTCATCATATTGCATAGAATTGATCATAGTTCCTTTAGGAACCCAAATTAGTTTGTTCGGACTAATTTTCTTGAATAGACATTTATAAGTTTTATGTCCATATTTGCAACAAAAGTTGCAATGGCTTTGGTGCCGAACATGTAAGACGGGGCCTTTAACGAAGGTGGTTGGATTTTGGTGAGGACTTCTCACAAATCCGATTCCACTTCTTTTAGGAACGTGACCCTTATTTGTAAGGATCATGTTCAAGGATTTGCTACCAACCTCGAATTTCTTCAAGGTGTCATTAAGTAGCAAGTTCTCCTTTTGGAGAGATTCTAGATCATGGCATTTTATACATGGAGCTAAACTATCATGATATTCAATTTTTAATCTATCGATATCAAAAGTGAGACTATCATGTTCCTTTTTTAGCAATTTATATTTTCTACTAATTGTCTTACATTCATCAAATAACTCATGGAAAGCATTTAATAATTCATGATAAGGTAAATCTGCATCAATTAAATTTGTTACCTCTTCTCCGATGGCCATTAGGGCGTAATGAGCAACTTGCTTGATGTTGGACTCATCTTCTTCGGATGAGCTTGAATCATCCCACGTTGCCTTGAGCACCTTCTTCTTTGATGTTCTCTTTTTGGCTTGAGGGCAATCGTTCTTGTAGTGTCCCGGTTTTTTGCATTCATAGCAAATCACTTGGTCTTTCTTTTGTTCAAATTTATTTTTTGTATTATTTTTAAATTTGTTCTTCCTTAAATATTTTTTGAAATTTTGAGTCAAAAGTGCAATGTCATTGTCACTGTCCTTATCACTTGATGTTCCTTTCAAGTGGTCTTCTTGTGATTTGAGTGTCATATCCTTCCTATTCTTTGGAAGGGGGTTCTCGAGCTCGTCATGAGCTTGAAATATCATTTCCTAGGTCATTAGAGACCCAATGAGTTCTTCAAGAGGGAATGTTTTAAGGTCTTTGGCCTCTTGAATGGCCGTAACTTTTGGATCCCAACTTTTAGGGAGGGATCTTAAGATTTTAGTTACTATTTCAAAGTTAGTAAAATCTTTACCAAGAGCTTTGAGTCCATCGATGACATCCGTAAACCGGGTGTACATGTCTCCGATGGACTCACTTGGTTTCATTCGGAAAAGTTCGTAAGAGTGCACAAGAATGTTGATTTTGGACTCTTTCACTCGGTTAGTGCCTTCATGAGTGACCTCAAGAGTTCTCAAAATATCAAAAGCTGAATCACAAATTGAAACACGATTAAATTTATTTTTGTCTAGTGCACAAAACAAGCCATTCATAGCCTTTGCATTTAAAGCAAAAATCTTCTTCTCCTATTCATTCCATTCGCTCATCGGAAGAGAAGATTTTTGAAATCCATTTTCAACAATAGTCCAAAGCTCGAAATCTATAGAAATGAGGAAGATCCTCATCTAAGTCTTCCAATACGTGTAATCCGACCCATTAAACATAGGTGGACGTGTGATAGAGTGTCCCTCATGCATGCTGGAGTAAGCCATCTCTCTTGGGTATTAAACCAAATATGAGAGTGAGCTTAGCTCTGATACCAATTGTTAGGATCGGAGCGGCACTAAGAGGGGGGGGGGGTGAATTAGTGCAGCGGTGAAGTGCGATAAACTTTTCACGATTTAAACACTTTTCGAAAACTTCGTACGATAAAAGCAATGTTTTCGTTTAAAACCGTTTCGATTGCGTTTTAACTTGAAGAGATAAGTAAGACAGAGACAAAGCAGTATAGCATTAAAGTGCAAATGGTTTGCAGTAATATAAATGACAATAAGTAAATGCAAACCAGAGATCACGTCGATTTTACAGTGGTTCGGTCAAATGACCTACATCCACTTGCGAGGCCCCTCTTCGATGAGGCTCCCACCTTCCACTAGCAAATCTCTTGAAAGGGAAGGGTAAATGCCCCTCTTATAACTTTTACAACCGGTTCACTCTCTTACAGATTTTCAGCAAGAAAGAAGGAGGTGAACACTAGCAAATTGAAAACAAGACTAGCAAAGACTCTTCTAAGATTTTTCTCTCAATCAATTGCTTCTCAAAAAGTTGTAATCTCAACTGAGATTTGAGGGGTATTTATAGGCCTCAATAGGATTCAAATTTGGGCTTCAAATTTGAATTATCGTGGAGTTCCCAATGCTGGCGGTGCCACCGCCAGTCAGTGGCGGTGCCACCGCCTGTTACTGTCAGACGTTGATAGTGCTGGGCAGTGCTACCGCCAAACTCTTCGGTTGACTGGTTGGGCTTCAAACTTAGCCCAAACCAAGTCTGATTTTGGGCTCTGTTGGCCCTTAACCAGGATATAGGATTATCTCTTAATCCTAATCCTAATTACAAGTTAACTACATAACAAAACACATCGTAAGAAATTTTTCAACCATGAACGTCGAGTCTTGTTCCGGCGAGCTTTCCGACGAACTTCTCCCGACGGACTCCCAGCAAGCTCCCGAACTTGTGATGACTTTAATAAGTAGCCGAGCCTTCTCGGTGATCTCCGTGAACCTCCGACGATCTCTTCGGTGAACTTTCGAAAATTTCGACAGGTTCCCGATTTCTTCTCGGTTGGTTCCGGCAGCATCTCCGACGATTCTTCGGACTCTTAAACGTTCATCGAACTTGACTCCGGTATCCTTGCTTTGTGTTTTCTGGTTATCATAGTTAATCCTACACACTTAACACAATAATATGGATTAGATTAAATAACCCATCAATTGATTTTATCATCAAAATCTGAGATTCAACAGCGTCGACGAGGGCATCGATAGTTTAAGTGGGGGAGAATGTCACGAACGGTCGTCGCACACTCGCAACAACTCCATTCAACGAACCGTTCGTCGCTCACACCCACATGTACAGCTACTTGACAACCTATTTTCTCTTGGTTTTGGGTCATTTTGCTTGTAAAAATGTAAGTTCGAACAAGCTGCAGCGTTACAAAGCGACCGCTCACCGAATCGAGCAAAACAACCCCAAAACAGCTTCGTTTTCGTGTGCCGCGAGCTGATTTTTGGAATATGCCTCCACTCACCAAAACGTTAGCCATCTCAGCCCCTTTGAAACCCCCGGGTGGCACAGGGCTAGATGGGGCTTCGGATATATACCGGGTGTTGAACACTCTTTCGCAAGTTTGCACGTTGCCTTGACGGGAACTTGTTGTCATGCCCGGGACCAGGTGAGCGGCCGTTTGTGGGCTTGCAGCTATTCATTCAACCTTCTAAAGCCCTTGTTTTCCCCCTCTCCCTCTTTTCTCTTATGCACGCAAGGTGCTCGCTGATTTGCTTGTAAAGCTTCCCCTTTTCACGAGACGTCGGGACTTATCTGCCGCTCGTTCTTTCGAACTAATCAACTTTCTCTTTTTACAGGTCCTTCGGGTCCTACGAGAGGTTACAAGTGGGCTGATCCTTATGGAGCAATATCGCAAGGGAGAAGTGCGACATAGGCAACGCAAGCTAAGTTCGCGTCTTTGCCGCAAGGGTGACCCGCGACTTAGGCAACGCAAGCAAAATTCACGTCTTTGGCCGCAAGGGTGCCTCACACCCTAGGTAATTCCAGCTAAGGCCGTGACAGTTTGTCGGAAGTTCTACAGGAACCAACTGAGAAGTCCAAGAGCTTGCTAAAGAAGCTCATAAGAACTTGCCAAGAAGATCATCGTGAAGTCCAGGAGCTTACCGGAAGTCCACCGGAACATTACCAAGAGATCGTCGGAAGAACAATTGACATACTAGAACTAGAATGCATTGATAAATGTCTTAATTATCATAGTTAGATTGTAAATTCAGTTAGGATTGTGAGGTGATCACACTAACTCAGTTAGGGGCCGATTGGGCCCTTAGTAGGGTTTAATTGAGCCGGATTGAATAGCCCATTTAACACCTAAAATCAGGATTGATGGTGGCACCACTTGGGACTCGATCTCCCAGGTGTTCTGGGTGGTGGTACCACCCAAACTGGGTAGTGGTACCACTGACATTTAATGCTGTCAAGCGGTGGTACCACCCTTGTCAAACGATGGTACCACCAGAGCTTGATCTCCGAGCTCTATCAGGTGGTCGTACTGCCCAGACTAAGCGGTGGTACTGCCCAGTGTTAGTCTACAAGCAGTAGTATCGTCCAATATTGGTGGTGGTACCATCAGCACCCGAAATTCGGGAAAGTGACACTTTTGGGCTCCAAGTCAAAAGCCATTGGGTCTATAAATTCTCCACCCTTTTCTGCATGAAAGGGCACAAAAGTGTTAACATAATCTTAAATTCCTGTAGTGCTAAAATGTTGTAAAAGTGAGAAAGAGTCCTCCCCTCCCTCTCTTAACTTTGTAACCATCCAAGAAAGAGGAGTGAGGCTTGTAAGGGTTATCTTCTAAACTCGGTAAAAGGAGAAAGAGTTATAAAAGGTGGTTGGTCTTCGCCTATTGAAGGAAGGCCATTAGTGGATATCGGTGACTTCGACGGAGGAGGAATCTGAAGTGGATGTAGGTTACAATGACCAAACCACTCTAAATTCTAGTTTGCATTTTTATTTGAGCAATTTACATTATTGCAATCTTCCTTAACTTTCTCTTATGAAAGCCTTCGAAGTTTAATATCTTTCCAAAGCGGATTTAATTAGAACAAGTATTTTTCAAAATCAATGATTTTTTCATTGTACTAATTTACCCCCCCCCCTCTCTCTCTCTCTCTCTCTTAGTGCCGCTCTTGATCCTAACAATTGGTATCAGAGTTCGATCACTCTTATTAGGTTTGAAACCCAAAAGAGATGACATTTGCTGGTATCCAAGAGGGTCACTCAATTATGTTAGGATCAGAGCGGCACTAAGAGGGGGGGGTGAATTAGTGCAGCGGATTAAAACGTTGGTTTCAACAAATCTTTCGTACGACAAAAATCGGAATTGGAAGTGCTTAACTTAAAAGCGTATTCGCAAAGTTGTGCAGCAAAGGTAATGATGAAATAAAGCAAGTAAGAAGGTTTGGAGTAATGTAAATAGTAGTAATGAAATGCAAACCAGAGATTACGCCGTTTTTGAAGTGGTTCGGTCAAGTGACCTACATCCACTTGCGAGGCCCCTCTTCGATGAGGCTCCCACCTTCCACTAGCAAATCTCTTGAAGGGGAAGGGTGAATACCCCTCTTACAACTCTTTTACAAGCGGTTCACTCTCTTACAGATTTTCAGCAAGAAAGAAGGAGGTGAACACTAGCAAATTGAAAACAAGACTAGCTAAGAGTTTTCTAAAGCCTTTCTCTTAAACAATTGCTGCTCAAAAAGTTGTTCTCTCAACTGAGATTTGAGGGGTATTTATAGGCCTCAAGAGGATTCAAATTTGGGCTCCAAAATTTGAATTCTCTTGGAGTTCCTGATCTTTGGTGGTGCCACCACTGTCCGATGGTGGTGGTGCCATCTTTGTCGGTTTCGAGTTCGACAGTGACAAGGTGCTACCGCCCTCAAGAGTTCAGACCCACTAGTTGGGCTTCAATCTTGGCCCAAACTAGTCGAACTCGGGCCCAATTGGCCCCTACTTGGGTTATAGGATTAATACCTAATCCTAACCCTAATTAACATGCTAACTACAAATTTAAAGATATTTTATAAGCTATTACAAAGTCCATAAGTCAAGACTTCTTCCATGAAGCCCAAGCCGAACTTTCGGGCGGTCTTCCGATAAACTCTGGAAACCATTATGCGGACTCCGGCAAGCTCTTAAACTTCACGATTTGATCTTGGCGAAGTTCCAACGAGCTTCTTGACAAGCTCGATCTCTCTCGGTGAGCTCATGAACTTCCCACGAACCTTTTCGGTGAGCTTCCAAAAAAACCCTTCGACAAGCTCCCTACTCATTTCGGCTGGTTCCTAAGAAGCATTCCCGATGAACCCCGGACGTCCGGTCGAACTCTCGAACTCCCAATGAATCTTCAAGGCTTGACTCAGACTTTGTTTCACTTTTTGTGTCTTTCTCATTATCATAGTTATTCCTGCACACACAAACTAAAACTCTACTCCGATCTAGACAATTATTACAACGCGAATCGACATTCCGTTGCCCGGCACGTCATTGGTTGGCGCTTCATCTGATTCTTTAGCGCATCGTCCTCTCTTGCGGCTTGTTGCCCAATCGGCAGTTGACCTCCGCAACCCCGATATCCTTGGCGCAATTCCGCTCTCCTTGGCCCGATGCCCGACGTCCGAAGCCTTCTGCCGTCCAATATTCTGACGTGATCTCCTCCGGCGCAACGTCAATTCCTCTTGCGTTAACTGTCTAATCCTGATCGAGTAGACCTGCATCACTCAAAATGTAGTTTAAATTATAAACACATATCAAGTGGTTTCATCATCAAAATACGAGATTCAACAATCTCCCCCTTTTTGATGATGACAACCACTTGATGACGGAGTTAACCTTAACTCCCGGAGTTTAAACAAACTCCCCCTATCAATATGCCATATTGATAGAACCTTGAATTCAAGCAGAATTCAAGTCATTGCAATATTCATCATGAATACTTGCAATACATCATCATGAACATATGCATAAAACTTATGCATCACATGCCATGTCATCAACATACTTCTCCCCCTTTGTCATCAACAAAAAGGAGAAGTACCACAATCAAGTATTTGTTATATGGGTTCAACTCATTGCATGAAAAACATAATATCAAGTTTTATCATCATGCAATCTAATGATTAAAGATGTATAAGTTTAGCATGTTTGGTCTTCTTGAGATAGCTATTGATTGCTTCTCTTTAGACTATAAGCTAGCAATTTTTACGATATGCAAGTTTTACTACATACAAGCTAGCAAAAAATTACGAAAGCAAATACAAGATAGCTTTCTTGTGTAAGCTCACGATTCTTGCTTCCTATTGCAATGTGCAAGTTGCAAGTTTTGCTTCTTTTGCAATGTGCAAGTTTTCAAATTTTGCATCTTGAGCGAGCAATATTTCTCCCCCTTTGTCATTGTCAAAAAGAAGGAAAGATCCTTTACATCAATTATGACAAAGGTAAGTATCAATCTCATTTGTGCATCATTATATTTTCAAATTGAAACATGCACTATTTCAAAAACCTTATATTTCATTCATGCACGATATTGAATAAATCAATCAACATTATGAGCATATCATACATGATACATCATTTTGTTAATAAATCATAGCATTTATCAATATTTTGATTATGATACCAAGCATTCATTATTTAGAGAATTTATGATGCACATTATATGCATATATCATCACAATAAAAAGTAATTGCGTACATAATTTCAAATCATAAATGTTTCAAATCATGATGGTATTAACTTGTCAAATTTCATCCGACCATTCATGATCATAACTTTTCATTTGTATGTATTAAAATAATATCAAGAGTATTTCATGCATAATTTTATATCACCACATAAGGAATATCAAGAAGAAAGTAGTTGGGTGATGCGATAAACATTTCATGAATACAAGGAATTGCATAAAAATCATATCATGAAAGATTAGAATATGTGAATACCAAAGTGTATAATTTCTTTTTGAAAAACCTACTCATAAATAATCAAAAGAAAATCTTGGGAGATCAATTAATGAAAAAATCTTGATTCATAATAAATCTTAATTTGTAAATATTACGGAATCAAGATCACGATTTTGGATAAAACTCATTCAAATTCAAATCGTCCAAATCATCAGAATCTTAATATTACTTTCAAGAGATTCAAAATGGTATACATAGATTTATCATAAAGTAAATTAATTTTCAATCATCACATAAGGCATTTAAAGAATTTCTGAAACATAGGAGAATGATTAATTTAAGCATGCAATGTTTCAATCAAATTCAAGTCATGAATAACAATACTTTCATATTGTGAGTATTAATTCATGAATACTAAAAGACATTATTTGGGATTCCAATTTTGCAAGATCAAGATTATGATTTAGATAAAACTCATTTAAATCAAATCGTTAACTTGAAATTCATAATCAAGTCATCAAATTCAATTTCGAGATTCACAAAATTAGTAAAATAAATTCATTAATTTCAATAGGATAGAAAATATATTTTCATTTTATACAATTAATTTCATGTGAGTGTATTCAAGTCTTTTGTGAAAACATGTATCATCATCGAAACATAAGTTTCGTCATGAAGCCGTTAAGACCAAACATATCATAATATCACATCTATCATCAAAAGACTATCAAGAAATTCATACATAGATGTACATGCACTATGTCATCTTAATATGTCATAAAAACGATTAGTCAAAAAACATTTAATCTAAAATGAGAGTTTCAAATCAACATTTACATCAAAAACTCATGTATGTCATAAAATCATCAAGATACACATGTATGGATTAATCCTAAGCATTATCACATATCATATAATTATCATCCATAATGTTGTATACATCATTTAACATTTCAAAAACATAACATGCATGAAACATTAGCAATATACATTTCATGATCAAAGTTTTTAATTTTTTCAAAGGATGCTAAAAGAAAAACATGATATAATTTTTGAAAAATAATTTTTATTTCCTATTCCTACAATCTAAATTAAGCACTCATGAAAAACTTCATGTAACTTCAAAGTAATTCAAGAGAGTTGAGTTACTTACCTTGTAGTCGAAGCCCGTCAAAGCCCAATTCACCGTTTCACCTTTGGAAGTTCTTGATTCATCCTTGGGTGCCTTCCTTTTCTTTGGCCTCTTCCTCCGTTCAAGTTCATTGTTTATTTTAGATTTTTGTTTAATGAACTTATTAAGAGTTAGTGTTCGAAGTTCAAGTTCATCATTGTCCTCATCACTTGAGTCATCGCTCAAGTGGTATACATTTGTCCGGAGTTCCAAATCCTTCCTATTTTTTGGAAGGTAGTTCAAGTGTTCATTGTGTTCATCATGTGCATTGCGCACCATTTCATATGTCATCAATGGGCCGATAAGTTCTTCAAGTGAAAAAATATTTAAATCTTTTGTTTCTTGTATTGCCATAACTTTTGATTCCCAAACTTTAGAAAGTGATCGTAAAACTTTACTAACAAGTTCAAAATTCGAGAAACATTTGCCAAGAGTTTGTAAACCATTGACGACATCCGTAAAACGGGTGTACATGTCAACAATGGTTTCGCTAGGCTTCATTTGAAAAAGCTCGAAATCATGCATTAAAATGTTAACTTTCGAGTCTTTGACTCTACTAGTTCCCTCGTGTGTGATTTCAAGTGTTCGCCAAATATCAAAAGTCGTTTCGCACGTAGAAATCCGATTGAACTCATTTTTGTCCAAAGCGCAAAATAAGGCATTCATAGCCTTTGCGTTTAAAGAAAAATACTTCTTCTCCAAATCCGACCATTCGTTCATTGGTTTAGAGGGAAGTTGAAAACCATTTTCGACAATATTCCATAAATCCAAATTCATAGAAATCAAGAAAACTCTCATTCGAGTTTTCCAATAAGTGTAGTCCAATCCATTAAACAATGGTGGACGAACAACCGATAAGCCCTCTTGAAAGCCATGAAGAGCCATTTCTCTCGGGTGTAAGTCCGAAATGAGAAATACCGGGCTCTGATACCAATTGTTAGGATCGAAGCGGCACTAAGAGGGGGGGGTGAATTAGTGCAGCGGATTAAAATGTTGGTTTCAACAATTCTTTCGTACGATAAAAATCTGAATCAGAAGTGCATAACTTGAAAGCGTATTCGCAAAGTTGTGCAGCAAAGGTAATGATGAAATAAAGCAAGTAAGAAGGTTTGCAGTAATGTAAATAGTAGTAATGAAATGCAAACCAGAGATTACGTCGTTTTTGAAGTGGTTCGGTCAAGTGACCTACATCCACTTGTGAGGCCCCTCTTTGATGAGGCTCCCACCTTCCACTAGCAAATCTCTTGAAAGGGAAGGGTGAATACCGCTCTTACAACTCTTTTACAAGCGGTTCACTCTCTTACAGATTTTCAGCAAGAAAGAAAGAGGTGAACACTAGCAAATTGAAAACAAGACTAGCAAGGACTTTTCTAAGGCCTTTCTCTCAAACACTTGCTGCTCAAAAAGTTATAATCTCAGCTGAGATTTGAGGGGTATTTATAGGCTTCAAGAGGATTCAAATTTGGGCTCCAAATTTGAATTCTCTTGGAGTTCCCGATGCTGGCGGTGCCACCGCCTGTCAGTTTCTGACCCTGACAGTGCTGGGCGGTGGCACCGCCCAGCTCTCGGGCACTGGGCGGTGCCACCGCCTATAGTGTTGTCAACCCACTAGTTGGGCTTCAATCTTGGCCCAAACTAGTCCGAACTCGGGCCCAATTGGCCCCTACTTGGGTTATAGGATTAATACCTAATCTTAACCCTAATTAACATGCTAACTACGAATTTAAAGATATTTTATAAGCTATTACAAAGTTCGTAAGTCAAGACTTCTTCCGGCGAGCTTCTAGCGAACATTCGACGGTCTTCCGATAAATTCTCGGAAACCATTCTGCGGACTCCCGGCAAGCTCTTAAACTTCACGATTTGATCTTGGCGAGTTCCAACGAGCTTCTTTGGCAAGCTCCGATCTCTCTCGGCGAGCTCTGCAAACTTCCCACGAACCTTTCGGTGAGCTTCCAAAAAACCCTTCGGCAAGCTCCCTACTCATTCTCGGCTAGTTTCGGCAGCATTCCCGACGAACCTTCGGATTTCCGTCGAACTCTCGAACTCCCAATGAATCCTTCGCGCTTGACTCCGCACTTTGTTTCGCTTTATGTCTTTCTCATTATCATAGTTATTCCTGCACACACAAACTAAAACTCTACTCCGATCTAGACAATTATTACAACGCGAATCGACATTCCGTTGCTTGGCACGTCATTGGTTGGCGCTTCGTCCGATTCTTCAGCACATCATCCTCTCTTGCGGCTTGTTGTCCAATCGGCGGTTGACCTCCGCAACCCCGATATCCTTGGCGCAATTCCGCTCTCCTTGGCCCGATGCCCGACGTCCGAAGCCTTCTGCCGTCCAATATCCTGACGTGATCTCCTCCGGCGCAACGTCAATTCCTCCTGCATTAACTGTCTAATCCTGATCGAGTAGACCTGCATCACTCAAAATGCAGTTTAAATTATAAACATATATCAAGTGGTTTCATCATCAAAATACGAGATTCAACAAATTACACGTCCGCCCTTGTTTAATGGAACTGATTACACCCATTGGAAGACTAGAATGGGGATTTTTCTAATTTTTATGGATTTCGAATTACGGAACATTGTAGAAAATGACTTTCAAAAGCCTTCTCTTTTAATGAATGATTGGAATGAGTTGCAGAAGAAGACTTTTGCTTTAAATGCCAAGGCTATGAATGCCTTGTTTTGTGCTTTGGATAAAAACGAGTGCAATCGAGTGTAGATTTGTGAAACGACTTTTGATATTTGGTACACACTTGAAGTTACTCACGAAGGCAATAGTAGAGTAAAGGAGTTAAAAATTAATCTTTTAGTCTATACTTAGGATGAAACTAAGTGAGACCATTGGAGACATGTATACCCGATTTACGAATGTCGTCAATGGTCTGAAAGGACTTGGTAAAAGTTTTTTTAATTTTGAACTTGTTAATAAAATCTTGAGATCGCTTCCAAATTGTTAGGACCCTTAAGTAACGGTCATTCAAGACGCTAAGGATTTAAACAACTTTCCTCTCGAAGAATTTATCAGTTCATTAATGACCTATGAGATGACTTGCAACACTTATGAAGAGCTTAAGAATAACCTTCCAAAGAATAGGAAGGATATGACACTAAGAACTCAAGAAGACCACTTGAAAGAAAATTCAAGTGATGAGGACTATGATAATGACTTGACACTCTTGACAAGAAAATTTAAAAAATTCATAAAAAAAAATAAATATAAAAATGAGACTAAAAATAAATTTGAACCCAAGAAAGAACAAGTCATATGCTATGAATGCAAGAAGCCGAGACATTTCAAAAATGAATGTCCCTAAGCAAAGAAGAAACAACCAAAGAAGAAGAATGTCATAAAGCAACGTGGGATGACTCAAGTGCATCCGAAGAAGAGGAGTAAACCAACATAGAGCAAGTTGCTCACTACGTGCTAATGGCTATTGGAGATAAGATAAGTAGTTCATTAGATGCAAATTTATCTTTTGATGAATTACTAAGTGTCTTTCATGATTTATTCGGTGAATGTAAATTAGTTAGTAAAAATATAAATTATTAAAAGAAAGCATGCTTCTCTTGTTAGTGACTTTAATATACTAAAAATTGAGCGTGATGATAGTCTAGCTTCTTGCATAAAATATGATGAATTAGAAACACTTAAAAAGGAAAATTTACAACTATATAAAACCTTAGAAAAATTTGAAATAGATAGCAAATCCTTAAACATGATTCTTGTAAGCAAAAAATATGTTTATAGAAGAGATGAAATCGGCTTTGTGAGTAACACTCATAAAAATCCAACCATCTTTATTAAAGGTCCAACCTTGCATGTTTCACCCCGAAATAAATGCAACTTTTGTTGCAAATTTGGACATGTTGCTTATCAATGTCCATTTAAGAGATGTAGTTCACACAAATTGATTTGAATTTCTAAAGAAACCATAAAGAACTCCATGCAAAATGATAAGTTAAGCCGATTGATTTTTAAGTCACCCAAGGTCAAATGGGTACCTAAAATCATCCTTTTTTATAGAAACGTTTACCATCACAAGCTAGGAGCAAGAGATTGTTAGGAAATTTTAGGGGTGACATCACATACGTAGCGGAAGAACAGAAAACAAAATCCCCAATCTCTCAAAGATTTATTCGTCATCGTACGAAGATTGGTGCACTAATCCATAAAATAAAAACTATGTATAGGAAAGATTGTGTTACTTAGGGAGATTGTATATCCCTGAATCCTTGCAGATCTCTAGGAGAGGATGAAGGAGGTCAAGCGTCCTCCTCTCTAGCGGTGATCCATACAGTAGGACTATGACGATGCTCTTCAAAACTCCAGGACTACTCTAAGGTGGAGAAGGGGAGGAGAATAGGAGAGACAAACAAAAGCTCTAGCCTATGAACCACTGAATTCCTCCTATTTATAAAGGTCTCATGTTAACTTAACTCTAATAGATCCTCCCTTATTGGGTATTGAATCCTTATCCAACTATCCAAGTCTCTTAGATCAGTAGATCTCTATCCAATAATCTCTTATAGGTTTTTATTGGATCTTATCCATGGGATCCAATAATTCAAGGGCTTATTAGATATCTAATAAGATAGGGCCTCCGACGGATATATCATATCTGAACCTTTACTCATCGCAATGCCTACTATATATGTGTGACCCTCTAGGCCTAATATCTGTTAAGATCGAGAGCACTAAGAGGGGGGGGGGTGAATTAGTGCAGCGGAAATCTTTCAGCGATTTAAAAACGAAAGCTGCGTTTGTCCGATAAAAACGATTTCGATGTAAAAGCCAATTCTAAGATTACTTAAGATTAAGCGCAGTTTACGTCTAAGCACAGTTTACTTCTAAACTGAGTTTGCGTCTAAATACAGTTTGCATCTAAACGCAGTTTTGCGTCTAAACACAGTTTTACGTCTAAACGCAGTTTTGCGTCTAAACTCAATTTACGTCTAAACGCAGTTTTACGTCAAAACGCAGTTTGCGTCTAAAAGTAGTTTACGTCTAAACGACAGTTTTATGTCTAAACACAGTTTGCGCAGTTTGCGTCTAAACACAGTTTTGCGTCTAAATTCAGTTTACGTCTAAAGGCAGTTTTACGCAGTTTGCGTCTAAACGCAGTTTTACGTCTAAACATTTAAAAGAAGTTTACGTCTAAAACACAGTTTTATGTTTAAACACAGTTTGCGCAGTTTACGTTTAAACGCAGTTTTACGTCTAAACGTAGTTTGCGTCTAAAACAGTTTCAAAGGGATCTAAACTTAGAAACTAGTTCATAAAAGCGCAGAAGACAGTTTTGCAGAATCAAAACACAAACGTAAGCTGATCGTATGAAAAACACAGATTTACGTTTGAATGCAGATTCGAAAATGTCAGCACTTAGAACTTATTCGTAAAGGCGCAGAGAGCAGTAGTTATGTAGCAGTAGTTATGTAGGAGGTTTGCAGTAATGATAAGGTACTCGAAATAAAAGCAAACCAGAGATTTAGAGTGGTTCGGTCAGTCTTGACCTACTCCACTTTTGGCTTCCTCCTCCGACGAGGTCACCGACGTCAACTAGCTGCCTTCCTTCAATGGGCGAAGGCCAACTGCCCTTTTACAGTTTCACTCCGTTTGATGGGCTCAGGAGACAACCCTTACAGAACCTTTCTCTCCTCACTTTTACAATTCAGAAACTTAAAGAACAGAAGGAGGAGACTTAAAGGCTTTACAACAATTTTGAGCTCAAGAATCACAGAGAAGATCAAGATTTCGATGTAGGTCTCTTACTCTTTTTTCTGTGCTGAATGGGTGGGGTATTTATAGGCCCCAACCAGTTCAAATTTGGAGCTCAAAGCGATCAAATCCCGGAATTCGGGATCGTGCAATTGCACCTCCTGACCGAAGAGGTTGCACCACCTGGCGAGTTCGGAGATCGAGCCCAGGGCGGTTGCACCCTCTGTCATTGTGGGCGGTTGCACCGCCTGAAGTCCTGGCTCGAGATCGAGCCCGGTGCCACCTCTGACCCGAGGCGGTTGCACCTCTCGCCAGAGCTCAAGACCGAGCTCGGCGGTGCTACCTCTCTGTGGGGGGAGGTTGCACCGCCAGTCTAGCTCGAAGATCGAGCTCAGGCGGTTGCACCTCCTGCTGGGGGCAGTTGCACCGCCCAGATCTCACTGGGAGATTTAGCCCAGCGGTGCCACCTCGGCCTAGGGCGGTTGCACCTCCCTGGTGCAATCGTGGTCCGAATGGTTAGCTCCATTCGCCCAATTTCAATCTTTTCAGGGGCCCAATTGCCCCAAGATTAAGCTAATGGGATCACCTCCCATTTTCCAACTTAATCAATGTGTTAACTTACGATTAAATCTAAGACAATTTCTGCAGCTTTGCTCGATCGTCAATCGCTTCTTCCAGCGAACTTTCGCCGATCATCCGATGAACCCTCGGTGATTCTTCATGGACTCCGGCAAACTCCTGGACTTTGCAACGATCCACTTGGCGAAGTTCCGGACGAAGCCGCTTGGCAAGCTTCTGGACTTCGGATCTGTTCTCATGAGAACCTCCGACGACCGTCCGAACTTCCGTCGAACTCTCGAACTCCCTACGTGATCATGATCTTGACTCCGGCGCAACTCCTGCTGCTTGTCTAACTTTCATCGTAGTTAATCCTGCACACTTATCTCAACACATAGATTAGACAACAAATGACAATTGACTTCTACATCAAAATATGAGATTCAACAATCTCCCCCTTTTTGATGATGACAATCAATTGATAATGGAGTTATCCTTAACTCCCCCTATCTATATGCCATAGTTGAGATAAGTCAACCTTGAATTCAAGACCTAAGAATTCAAGTGACGTATTGATAAGTTAGATCAGTTAAACTTATCAATACTCCCATCATGATACCCATCATGATGTATCTCTTCAAGAATGATGTCAAGGCTTGACATACATCATCAAGTTTGTATGATTGTGTTTGTAACTATTCATCATGTAATTGAATATTATCATATAAAGCTGCGAAGGACTATTACATGATGCACACATTTGAGATTTTCTAGCAAGTTTGCATTTACTTCACAAGATAGGATATCAACTCAAGACATAATGCAAACTATAGCACATGTTCATATATCTCTTGGTGATGCAAGGATGGCATAACCATAACATTATTTATAGCATCACTAAAGTATTTGCAACTATGACATAGACATGATCATAGCAGTGTTTATCAATTCATATGTTTCTCCCCCTTTGTCATCAACAAAAAAACATGGTAATTGTGATACCAGGAAAACAATATTAGCAAGCTTTATAGAGGAATTTTACATAGATTGCTTTGAAAACTTCTTCCCCTTTTTGTTATAATCCATTTTACCCGCAAAGATATTACAGGATGAAATACATACACAGGAATCACTTTATCAGATTTATTTCAGAAACTTATGAAAGTGTACGAATAAATCTGTTTTATAGCATTCGAACAAATAAGATGCATTTGGACAAGATTTTGTTACAGATTTTCACATTTAAACATGGCAATCAAGTGATCTGATCATTCAATATAGTCCGAAAAATAAGTTTATTTATTCGGACACATCAATATTCCTAATTCTCTTTTAATGAAATCAAATTGTTCTTCACTTAGAGGTTTTGTAAAAATGTCAGTCAGTTGATGTTTGGTGTCAATGAACTCTATGGTTACGTCATGATTAGTGACATGATCTCGTATAAAGTGATGTCTAATATCAATATGTTTTGTTCTTGAGTGTTGTATAGGATTTTTAGTTAAGCATATTGCACTCGTGTTATCACATTTAATGGGATTATCTTTAAGATTAACTTTGTAATCTTCTAAAGTGTTTTTCATCCATACAACTTGTGCACAGCATGCACTTGCTGCAATATATTCAACTTGGGTTGTTGATAGAGCAACCGAAGCTTTGTTTCTTAGATGACCAGGATACAAGGGCATGTCTAAAAATTGACATGATCCTGATGTGCTTTTTTCTATCTAGTCTACATGACCAAATGAAGTCCCATCAAAGATAAGCTGTTAACTCAAAATTTTCTGATTTTGGGTACCATAATCCTAGATTTGTGGTTCCATTAAGATATCTAAGTATTCTTTTGATTGCTTTGAGATGAGATATCTTAGGGTTTGATTGAAATCTAGCACAAAGTCCTACACTGAACATGATGTCTGGTCTGGTGGCAGTGAGGTAAAGTAAACTTCCTATCATACCCCTATAAGTCTTTTGATTAAAGCTTTCTCCACTTTCATCAATTTCTAACTTAGTGGAGGTGCTCATAGGGGTGTTAATAGCCTTTGAGTTGTTCATATTAAACTTTTTTAATAAATTCATAGCATCTTTTGTTTGACTAATAAAGATGCCGTTGCTTAATTGTTTGATTTGTAAACCTAAGAAGAATGTTAATTCTCCCATTAAGCTCATTTCGAATTCAAGACTCATGGTTCTAGCAAAAGATTCACTCAGAGATTCATTTGTAGAGACAAAGATAATATCATCAACATAAATCTGAACAATGAGAAAATTATTTTCAAAATTCTTGATAAATAATGTAGTATCAACCTTGCCTTTTGTGAAGTTATTTTCGATAAGAAAAGAACTAAGTCTCTCATACCAAGCCCTTGGGGCTTGTTTTAAACCATAGAGAGCTTTAGTTAATCTAAACACATGATTAGGGAGGCTATCATTTTCAAAACCAGGAGGTTGTTCAACATAAACTTCTTCGGAGATAAAGCCATTTAGAAAAGCGCTTTTAACATCCATTTGAAACAACTTAAAATTATTACTGCTAGCGTAGGCAAGGAGCATCCTTATGGCTTCCAATCGAGCCACAGGAGCGAAGGTTTCTTCGTAATCGATACCGTCTTCTTGGTTGAAACCTTTGGCCACTAATCTAGCCTTGTTTCTAACCACGATACCATTTTCATTTTGCTTGTTTCTGAAGACCCATTTAGTACCAATAACTAAATGGTCATTTGGCTTAGGAACAAGCTTCCACACTTCATTTCTCTCAAATTGATTTAATCCATCTTGCATTGCGATAATCCATGAATCATCTTTCATGGCTTCATCAATGCATTTGGGTTCAATTTGGGAGAGAAAGGCGGCATTCGCACAAAAGGTTTTAAGAGAAGATCGTGTTTGAACCCCCTTTGACGTGTCTCCTAGGATTAGCTCCTTAGGGTGAGCATCTACATACTTCCAATCCTTGGGTAAGGATATTTCGGAAGTGGATGCATCCAGGTTGTTAGTTGGAGAAGGGGTTTCCTTTAAATTCAAGGAATCAAAATTAACATCTTCATCAAGATCATTTTTCGTGATTTCGGAAATCTCATTGAAAACAACATGAATGGATTCTTCAATAATTAGAGTTCTTTTATTGAAGATACGAAAGGCTTTAGAAACTGTAGAATAACCAAGAAAGATTCCTTCATCGGATTTAGCATCAAATTTTCCTAAGTTGTCTTTTTCATTCAAGATAAAACACTTACACCCAAAGACTTTAAAATATGAAACGTTGGGTTTTTTATTGTTCCATAACTCATAGGGAGTTTTGGTTAGTAGAGGTCTCACTAGAACTCTATTTAAAATGTAGCATGCAGTATTTACGGCTTCGGCCCAAAAATATTTGGGTAGGTTGTGTTCATTCAACATGGTTCTTGCCATTTCTTGTAAATTTCGATTTTTTCTTTCTACAACTCCATTTTGTTGAGGGTTTCTAGGAGTACAGAAATTATGGTTGTATCCATTGAGTTCACAAAATTCCTGGAAATCATGGTTTTGAAATTCACCACCATGATCACTTCTAATTGACGAAATCATAGAACCTTTCTCATTCTGAACGAGTTTGCAAAACTTGGTGAAAGATCTAAGACATTCACTTTTCTGTTTTAAGAAGTAAGTCCATGTGTATCTGCTATAGTCATCCACGATGACGAAGGTGTATTTGCTACCTCCTAGGCTTGATGTGGAGATGGGTCCGAACAAGTCCATATGAATCAATTGTAAGGGCCTAGAGGTGCTTATTTGATTTTTAGATTTGAAGCTACTCTTAATTTGTTTACCTAATTGGCAGGCATCACATACATTATCTTTGATGAACTTGATATGAGGAATTCCTCTTACAAGTTCTTTGGATGATATTTGAGTGATTAGCTTCATGCTAGCATGACCTAATCTTCTGTGCCATATCCAAGCATTCTCATTTAAAGCAGAAAAACATATTTCATTACATAAATCATTGATGTCAATAGTGTATACGTTATTTTGTTTTAATGCAATCATAGATATGTTTTTGTGTGGTTTTTCAATGATGCAAGCATTAGATTCAAATCTAATAATATATCCTTTATCACACAATTGACTAATGCTCAAGAGGTTATGTTTTAGACCATCAACTAGCAAAAACATCTTCAATAGAGAAGTTGGATTTGTTACCTATGGTTCCTTTGCCAATGATTTTACCCTTGTTGTTGTCTCCGAAGGTGACATATCCTTCGTCTATGCTAGTGAGCTTAGAGAATTGGGATGGATCTCCGGTCATATGCCTTGAGCATCCACTATCAAGGTACCATCTCTTGCTCCTAGCTTGCGATGGTTTAGTTTTCTACAAGAAAGGATGATGTTTAGGTACCTATTTGCTTTTGGGTTCCTCACAAATAGATCTACATTTTCTATCATATTGCATAGAATTTGTCATGGTTCCTTTAGGAACCCAAATCAATTTGTTTGGACTAAATTTCCTGAATGGACAATAATGCGTCCTGTGTCCGAACTTGCAACAAAAGTTGCATTTGCTTTGATGTCTAACATGTAAGATGGGGCCTTTTACGAAGGTAGTTGGATTTTGGTGAGGACTCCTCTCAAATCCAATCCCACTTCTTTTGGGAACATGACCATTGTTTGTAAGGATCATGTTTAATGACTTGCTACCAACCTCGAATTTCTTCAAGGTGTCCTTAAGTAGCAAGTTTTCTTTTTGAAAAGTTTCTAGATCATGACATTTGATACATGAATTTAAATTATCATGATATTCAATTTTTAACTTATTAAAATCACAAGTAAGACTATCATGCTCCTTTTTTAGCAATTTGTATTTTCTATTGATAATCTTGCATTCATCAAATAATTCATGGAAAGCATTTAATAATTCATCGAAAGATAAATCAGCATCTAATAAATTCGTTACCTCCTCTTCGATGGCCATTAAGGCGTAATGAGCAACTTGCTCGGTGTTGGACTCCTCTTCTTCAGATGCGCTCGAGTCATCCCATGTTGCTTGAAGAGCCTTCTTCTTTGATGTTCTCCTTTTGACTTGGAGACAATCACTCTTGTAGTGTCCCGGCTTTTTGCATTCATAGCAGATCACTTGGTCCTTCTTGGGTTCAAGTTTAATTTTTGCATCATTCTTAAACTTGTTTCTTTTAAAGAACTTTTTAAACTTTCTTGTTAGAAGTGCCAAGTCATCATCACAGTCCTCATCACTTGAGTTTTCTCTCAAGTGGCATTTAGAAGTTTTGAGTGCCATATCCTTCCTGTTCTTTGGAAGGATGTCTTCTTGCTCTTCATGAGCTTTACAAGTCATTTCGTAGGTCATTAATGACCCGATTAGTTCTTCAAGAGGGAAGTTGCGCAGATCTTTGCTTCTTGAATAGCAGTGACTTTAGGATCCCAACTTTTAGGAAGGGATCTTAGTATCTTATTTACGAGTTCAAAATCCGAAAAACTTTTTCCGAGTCCTTTTAGACCGTTGACGACATCCGTGAAACGGGTAAACATGTCGCCAATGGTTTCACTCGGTTTCATTCGGAAAAGTTCAAAAGAATGCAACAACAGATTGATTTTTGACCCTTTCACTCTACTTGTGCCCTTGTGGGTCACTTCAAGTGTGTGCCAAATATCAAATGCAGTTTCGCAAGTTGAAACACGATTAAACTCATTTTTATCAAGTGCGCAAAATAAGGCATTCATAGCCTTTGCATTAAGAGCGAAAGCCTTCTTTTCCAATTCATTCCAATCGATCATTGGAAGAGAAGCCTTTGAAAATCCGTTTTCAACAAGGTTCCACAGTTCAAAATCCATAGAAATAAGAAAGATCCTCATTCGGGTCTTCCAGTAGGTGTAGTCCGTCCCACTGAACATGGGTGGACGTGTAATAGAATGCCCCTCTTGGTTTCCGGCGTATGCCATCTCTCTTGGGTTTTAATCCGTTAGAGAGTTAACCTTGCTCTGATACCAATTGTTAGGATCGAGAGCACTAAGAGGGGGGGGGTGAATTAGTGCAGCGGAAATCTTTCAGCGATTTAAAAACGAAAGCTGCGTTTGTCCGATAAAAACGATTTCGATGTAAAAGTCGATTCTAAGATTACTTAAGATTAAGCGCAGTTTACGTCTAAGCACAGTTTACGTCTAAACTGAGTTTGCGTCTAAATACAGTTTGCGTCTAAACACAGTTTTGCGTCTAAACATAGTTTTACGTCTAAACGCAGTTTTGCGTCTAAACTCAGTTTACGTCTAAACGCAGTTTTACGTCAAAACGTAGTTTGCGTCTAAAAGTAGTTTACGTCTAAAAGACAGTTTTATGTCTAAACACAGTTTGCGTAGTTTACGTCTAAACACAGTTTTGCGTCTAAACTCAGTTTACGTCTAAACGCAGTTTTACGCAGTTTGCGTCTAAACGCAGTTTTATGTCTAAACGTTTAAAAGAAGTTTACGTCTAAAACATAGTTTTATGTTTAAACACAGTTTGCGCAGTTTACGTTTAAATGCAGTTTTACGTCTAAATGCAGTTTGCATCTAAAACAGTTTCAAAGGGATCTAAACTTAGAAACTAGTTCATAAAAGCGTAGAAGACAGTTTTGCAGAATTAAAACACAAACGTAAGCTGATCGTATGAAAAACACAGATTTACGTCTAAATGCATATTCAAAAAGGTCAGCACTTAGAACTTATTCGTAAAGGCGCAGAGAGGAGTAGTTATGTAGGAGGTTTGCAGTAATGATAAGGTACTCGAAATAAAAGCAAACCAGAGATTTAGAGTGGTTCGGTCAGTCTTGACCTACTCCACTTTTGGCTTCCTCCTCCGACGAGGTCACCGACGTCAACTAGCTGCCTTCCTTCAATGGGCGAAGGCCAACTGCCCTTTTACAGTTTCACTCCTTTTGATGGGCTCAGGAGACAACCCTTACAAAACCTTTCTCTCCTCACTTTTACAATTCAGAAACTTAAAGAACAGAAGGAGGAGACTTAAAGGCTTTACAACAATTTTGAGCTCAAGAATCACAGAGAAGATCAAGATTTCGGTGTAGGTCTCTTACTCTTTTTCTGTGCTGAATGGGTGGGGTATTTATAGGCCCCAACCAAGTTCAAATCGGAGCTCAAACGATCAAATCCCGGAATTCGGGATCAAAGTGATTACACCTCGATCAAGAGGTTGCACCGCTTGGGAGCTTCGAGATCTGAGCCCAGGCGGTTGCACCTCTCTGTTAGGGGCGGTTGCACCGCCTCGAAAGTGCGGCTTTCGAGATCGAGCCCTGGCGGTGCCACCTCGACCGGGAGGTGATTGCACCTCTACCCGAGAGCTTCGAAGACCGAGCTCAGGCGGTGCTACCTCTCTGTTAGGGAGGTTGCACCGCCCAGTCTAGCTCGAAGACTGAGCTAAGGCGGTTGCACCTCCTGGCTGGGGCGATTGCACCGCCCAGTCTCACTGGGAGACTTAGCCCAGGCGGTGCCACCTCCTGTCTTAGGCGGTTGCACCTCCTGGTGCAATCAGGGTCCGAATGGTTAGCTCCATTCGGCCCAATTTCAATCTTTTCAGGGGCCCAATTGCCCCAAGATTAAGCTAATGGAATCACCTCCTATTTTCCAACTTAATCAATGTGCTAACTACGATTAAATCTAAGACAATTTTTGCAGCTTTACTCCGATGCGTCAATGGCTTCTTCCGGTGAGTTTCCGGCGAACTTCCGTCGATCATCCGATGAACCCTCGGTGATTCTTCTGCGGACTTCCGGCAAACTCCTGGACTTTGCGACGATCCACTTGGCAAGTTCCGACGAGCTTCGCTTGGCAAGCTTCTGGACTTCTCGGATCTGTTCTCGCAGAACCTCCGACGACCGTCCGAACTTCCGTCGAACTCTCGAACTCCCAACGTGATCATGATCTTGACTCCGGCGTAACTCCTGCTGCTTGTCTAACTTTCATCGTAGTTAATCCTGCAAACTTATCTCAACACATAGATTAGACAACAAATGACAATTGACTTCATCATCAAAATCTGAGATTCAACAATATCGAGCTGGCCGTGAGTCATACCTGTCAAAACTCTTTCTGGCTTAGTGAATTATTATCTCCATAATAATTCACTCAACTCATCGATTGTGGACATACTAAGCCACTACGCTGTAGTCCCCAGACGATACAGGGGAATCCAATCTATTGAACCTGCCTATCCTCAGTTACCATGTACCTATAGTCCCTCATCCATCTAATATCCCAAAGATCATATACCGAGCATAGTATTATCAGACCCATATAATTTCTACTTGAGTCTCGCTCTAATCGGATTTTCCTCAAGAACTCTTTCTCTCTCAATCCGAATAACCCTAGCTAGGAATTTATCTAAGCAAGAACACATAGGATATTCCTCTTATGACACCGAGAGTGGATGAACCTCTATCGACACTCAATAGCTCTCGTAGGGTTGCTTGCCACTCCCGATGATCGACTGTACTAGATCTGGGACATCAAAACCTATAGGTCCGGTATCAAAGAGTGTAGTACTTATACAGGACATCTTTGGTGTCTCAAGTCTAAGGACCAGATATACCACTGGGACTATGGAATCGTTGTCTGATAATAAGGTATCATCAATCATCAAGCATTCCGTAAGCGGATCAATTAATGAATTCATTCTCCAATGAGCACTTATACTGTATCCCTAGTGTCACCACACAAGCAGCTATGAGACCTGCTATATCCATTATATGGACGGGTATATAGCATACTAGTCTGTCTAGTTATCTCGATGTCCCTCTTGAGTAACCTATAACTGGGATTATTTAGGATTTGTGTTTGAAGGCGAATCAGTCTCATTATCATGATCTCATCACGATCTAATTCCCATTACGCATATCCAAGGACATCACAATATATATATATGTGTATATACAATAAATAATATAAATTAATAAATATCAAAATATAATAAAAAAAAGATTGCATGTCAAGTCACACGTGTCATCACTCATGTGATTAGCTTGCTGGGCACCTGTAACTAACAATCTCTTACTTGAACTAAAGCCAATCACCTATGTGTCTGATCCCTATTAGACCGCTATGACCTCAAAGACAATATTAGACAATGGCTTTGTTAGTGGATCTGCAATGCTATATCTCCTCGAGTCATGATCTCTCTGATTAGGAGGAACCTCCTCAAAACACTTATGTTGAGACCTGAGTTCCTTCACTTGAGCAATCGCCCCGTTGTTGTCACAATATAAGGAAATCAGCTCCTCACTACTCGCTACGACTCCCAGATCTGTGATGAACTTCTCCATCTAGACTCCCTCTTTTGCTTCATTTGCTGTAGCAATGTACTTCGCCGCTATGGTCGAGTCAGCAATAATATTTTGTTTGGAACTTTTCCAACACATTGTTCCTTCATTCAAGGTGTACACATACCCCGAATTCGACTTATTATCATCGACATCAGACTGAAAACTTAAGTTTGTGTAGCCTTCAACCATGATACTACTACCTCCATATACTAGTAAAAGATCCTTAGTCCTTCTCAAGGACTTAAGGATACACTTTACTGCTTTCCAATGCTCCAAGCCTGGATCCACCTGATACCTACTCATGACACTCAAAGCATGCGCTATATCAGGCTTGATACATAGCATGACATATATGATAGACCCTATTGCTGAGGCATAGGGTATCCTATTCATGTTCGCCCTTTCTTTAGGAGTCTTTAGGGATATACTCCTAAAAAGTGATATCCCATGTCTGTGTGAGATCTCTCTTGGAATTTTTCATACCAAACCTTTTGATAATGGTGTCTATGTGCTTAGATTAGGACAAGCCAAGCATCCTCTTGGATCTATCTCTATAGATCCGAATCCCCAAGATATAGGATGCTTCCCCTAAGTCCTTCATGAAGAAATGTCTAGATAACCAAGCCTTTATTATTGATAGCATTTCTATATTATTTCCAATGATCAGGATATCATCCACATATAACACCAAGAAGGTGATAGCGCTTTCATTTACCTTCCTGTACACACAAGGCTCATCTTCGTTCTTAACGAAGTCATAAGATCTGATTGCCTCATCAAATCTTATGTCCCAATTTTGGAAAGCTTGTTTTAGTCCATAAATGGATCTAAGCAACCTGCACACCTTATCTGGGCAATCCTTGGACATGAATCCCTCGGATTGTATTATATACATCTCCTCCTCGAGGTTCCCATTGAGGAATGTGGTTTTCACATCGATCTGTCATATCTCATAATCATAGTATGCTGTAATAGCTAATAGAATTCGAATGAATTTTAGCATTACTACGGGTGAGAAGGTTTCGTCATAGTCAACACCTTGTCTTTGACGATACCCCTTAGCCACTATCCTTGCTTTATACGTCTCTACCTTTCTATCTACTCCAATCTTTTTCTTAAAGATCCACTTGTAACCGATGGGTACAATACCCTTGGGCGCATCAACTAAGTTTCAAACCTTGTTGGAGTACATGGAATCCATCTCAGAATTCATGGCTTCTTGCAACTTCCCGAAGTCTATACTCATAATAGCCTCCTCTCAGGTCTGAGGATCAATATCCTCTCCTCCAATATATCCCACATATCTCTTTGGAGGATGGGATACTCTATTGAACCTTTGAATCATTCCCTCATGGATGTGACATAACCTATAATGCCACAAGTATGCACTATTCACCTCATCTTGTTTCCTCTTAAACACACTTACATTCATAATATATAGAGTAGTTTCTAGCATAAACAAACCATTATATAATGTTGCTCTCATGAATCTTCAAGGCTTTGCGAGAATCTACAACAAATTGCAGATGTGATGAGCAATACCGTTATCCAATACTAATGCACTATCACAAAAATCTGATAATTGGAGATTGATCATGAATGTACTTGAAGCTTCTTCAAGCTTCTATTTCGCCCTCTTTGCAAGGTACTCTTTCAGTTTATCTTCCAATGCCCATCTTTGCCACAGTGGAAGCATTGACCTTTATCCTTTGTCGGGTCTTTCTTAGCAATATTTGCTTTACTTGGTCTGCCCTTGCCCTTACCCTTCTTAAGGGACTTTTCTGCTTTCCTTTTCTTTCTAGTCACACCAGTGTAGAAAATGGCTTCTCTTTCTTGATAGTGCTCTTTGCCTCCCTCAACATATTGAGGAGCTTTGGGAGAGTCACCTCAAGCTTATTCATATTAAAATTTATTATGAACTGTGGAAAGGAATCTGATAGGGACTGAAGCACAATGTCCACACACAAGTTATCCTTAGGACATGGTTCTGAACTAGTGTCCCCTCAGTCATCCTAGCTCGAAAGAGGCTCTTGGATATCTCATATCGCTGAGTCCTTTCCTGTTTCTCAAACAGTTTATAGACATATAGTAGTATGTTTATGGCATCTATATTTTCATGTTATTTCTATAACTCAAGAGTCATAGAGCCCAACATGTAACACCGAGCAAGAGTGAAGTCATTAATGTACTTCACGTAGCGAGCAATCTCATCCTCGCTTGCCCATTTCCTTAGGCGTAGGAATCACTATATCAAGGACATACACTATTTTCTCCACTGTGAGAAATTCTCAAGTTGCGGAGCTAATCCGTATAATTTGGACCAGTGAGGCGGTTGACATCAAGTATGCCATGTAAGGGATTTAAAAGCGATATTTTCTAAAATAAAGATGCAATAGAAATAAATAACATGCAGATTTTATAAAAAAATAAATAATCAAGATATGGACTTTTATCTTAATATGCTCCCACTATTTTATTAGCGAGTCACACGACACCCTCAGCACGTGAAACCGAAGTCTTCGGCAGACTTCTAGTGGGGAACAAGATCCAATCAGTGTCTTAGTGTAACATTGAGGGACACGACCAATCACACTAAGCCCAAAAGGTAGGTAACTATTGTCGATCACAACTCCTTGTGATTCCCGTCCTGTTCGGCCTTCGATTCACTATGGTCTCGAGGGACTCGACTAACCATGATATTTGGTTAAGTCAACACTATCATTACAAGATGAGTCTGATTCGATGATATACCCACAAGGGACTCGACCAAGCATACCATGTCCTCAGGTCACTGGTGACATCTCTATGTCGTAAGCAAGATAGCGAAATCGCGATATAGATGAGCCTCAAGGGATAAGACCAAGTTAACCTACATCGGTAATCGATCCCTACCTATAACGATGGAAGGCCACGTGGGTCAATCTAATTATCTCATGTTTACCGACTTAATATTATCGAAAGAGGGGTTTCTATAATTTGGTCTCCTAATATGATATGTCACATATATACATATTTAATATATATCTACATCATATGCAAATATATATACATATTTGGTAGGTGTATAAGCAATCCACCAGATAATCATGGACCATAACCTAATGTGATTAGGCTCGAGCTAGTGATTCTAATCACTCACATCAAGATCTATGTGTGCAGTGATGCATCTCTATGCCCTGTGATCGTTCATCTCGTCCTCGTTGGAATCTTGACGCATCTTCATATATCGCGATCGTCCGTCTCGTGGGTCCCATTATCGCTTTCACGCTCCCGCTGTGCCTCCTCATGTGATTACAGCTTAATCATAGACACACATGCTTGACAATAAACAAGAAATAAAATGGAGGTTCGTAGGCCTCAATAATAATAATCACAAGTACACAGTCCATGATCATCCGTCCACGTATCATCCATCACATGTATAAATTATCATCATATAGGACTACTAGATAATAATAAAAATAATAATCAATTAAATATTTTAATTAATTAATAATTTTTGAAATCAAGGACGTGTAGAGAATTTTAGAATTCTGAGGGGTATTTTCATAATTTGGATAAAGGACAGAAATTAGAATTTATCAAATTCCCAAGGATAAAACTGTCTTTTGCCCAAGACTGCCCTAATCCCTCTCTCCTCCCTGCTTGCTGCGGGCGCCGCCACCCTTGCCGGCGGGGAGCGGCGCCGCTGCCGCAACCGGGGCCGCCTCAGACCGCGGGCGACTCTGCCCGCGGGGGATGCTCCCGCAGCCGCCACCCGCGCGGGCGGTTGCCCCTGCAGGTGGCGTTGTAGGCGGCGGCCGCCCCTGCGGGCCGCTCGCCCGCGAGCGAGCGCCCACGGGTGGCACTGTCTGCGCGCCGCAGGCGGCTCTGCCTACGGGCGGCCGACAGCCGGCGGCTACAACCGCGCGCAGCAACATTTGCTGCGTGCAAGCGGCCGGGCACCGCCCTTGCGACCATCGCTGTAGCGGCCTGCCATCTTCGAGCGCAGCAAAGGGCAGCAACAGCCCTTCCTCGCCTAGTGCGTAAAAAATTTTAACGTCAAAAGCATTACACAAACACACATAGTTAAAAATCAATTTTTGCATAAACAATCTGGCTTTGATATCACTGTTAGAAAATTTTGATGACGACATCACATACGTAATGGAATAACATAAAATAAAATCTCGAATTTTCCAAAGATTTATCATTGAAGGTTGGTGCGTTAATCCGTAAAAAAGAAAACTATATATATTAAAGATTATGTTATATAAGGAGATCGTATATCCTTGAATCCTTGCAGATCTCTATGAGAGGATGAAGGTGATCAAGTGTCCTCCTCTCTAACGATGATGCACACGGTAGGGTTGCAACGACACTCAGGACTGTAACGACGCTCCATAAAACTCCAGACCTACTTTAAGGTAGAGAGGAGGAGAACCACTGAATCCCTTCTATTTATAGAGGTCTCTTGTCAACTTAATCCTAATGGATCCTCCCTTATTGGGTATTGGATCTTTATCCAACTACCCAATCATCTTAGATTAGTGGATCTCTATCCAACAATCTTTCATGGCTATTATTGGATCTCATCCATGTGATCCAATAATTCAAGGGTTTATTGGATATCTAATAAGATATGGGCTCCGGCGGATTTCTTATATCCAAACCTCTACTCATCGTAATGCCTACCATATGTGTGTGACCCTTTAGGCCCAATATCGAGCTGGCCGTGAGTCATACCTATCAGAACTCCTTCTGGCTTAGTAAATTATTATCTCCATAATAATTCACTCGACTCATCGACTGCGGATGTACTAGGCCACTACGCTTTAGTCCCCAAACGATGTAAGGGAATCCAATCTATTGGACCTATTTGTCCTCAGTTACCATGTACCTATAGTCCCTTAGTCATCTAATATCCTAGAGACCATATATCGGGCATGGTACTATCAGACCCATACAATTTTTACTCGAGTCTCGCTCTAATTGGATTCTTCCGGAGAACTTATTCTCACTCAATCCAAATGACCATGACCAGGGATTTGACTAAGCAAGAATATATGAGATATTCCTCTCATGACACTGAGAGTGGATGATCCTTTATCGACACTCAATAGCCCTCGTAAGGTTGACTACCACTCCCGATGATCGATTGTACTAGATTTGGGACATCCAAACCTATAAGTTTAGTATCAAAGAGTGGAGAACTCATATAGGACATCCTTGGTGTCTCAAGTCTAAGGACTAGATACACTATTAGGACTACGAAATTATTGTCTGACAATAAGGTATCATTACCCATCTAGCATTCCATAAGCGGATCAATCAGTGAACTCATTCTCCAATGAGCACTTGTACTGTATCCCTAGTGTTCCCACACGAACAATTATGAGACCAACTGCATCCATCATATGGATGGGTATATAGCACACCAGTCTATCCGATTATCTCGATATCCCACTTGAGTAACCTATGACCCGGATTATTTATGATCTGTGTTTAAAGTCGAATCGGTCTAATTATCATAATCTCATCACGATCCGATTCTCATTACGCATATCCAAGGACATCACAATATATATATATACGTATATGTAATAAGCAATACAAAGTGATAAATATCAAAATATAATAAGTAAAAAGACTACGTGTCAAGTCACACGTGTCATCACTTATGTGATTGGCTTGCTGGGCACCTATGACTAGCAGAGATGGTACCTTGATAGTAGATGCTTAAGGTATATAATTGGAGATCCATTTTAATTCTCTAAGCTCACTAGCCTAGATGAAGGATATGTCACATTTGAAGACAACAACAAGGGTAAAATCGTTAGCAAAGGAATCATATGTAACAAGTCTAACTTTTTTATTGAAGATATGTTGTTGGTTGATGGCTTAAAACATAACCTTTTGAGCATTAGTCAATTGTGTGACAAATGATTCATCATTAGAATTGAATCCAATGCTTGTATTATTGAAAAATCATACAAAAACACATCTATGATTGTTCTAAAATAAAATAATATATATACTATCGACATTGATGATCTTTGTAATGAAATGTATTTTTTGATTTTGAATGATGATACTTGGCTTTGGTATAGAAGATTAGGTTATGCTAGCATTAAACTAATCTCTCAAATCTCATCTAAAGAACATGTAAGAGAAATTCTTCACATTAAGTTCGTTAAAGACAATACATGTGATGCATGTCAACTAGGAAAACAAATAAAAGGTAGTTTCAAACCAAAGAATCAAATAAACACCTCTAGACCATTGTAGTTGATCCATATGGATTTGTTTGGACCAATTGCAATATCAAGCCTAGGAGATAGCAAATATACCTTTGTCATCATGGACGATTATAGTAGATATACTTAGACTTACTTCTTGGTACACAAAAGTGATTGCTTTAGGTATTTTTCTAAGTTTTGTAAACTTGTTCAAAATGAAAAGGGTTTTATGATTTTATCAATTCGAAGTGATCACGATGGTGAATTTCAAAACCGTGATTTTTAATATTTTTATGAATCTAATATATACAACCATAATTTCTCTACTCTAAGAAATTCTTAACAAAATGGAGTAGTAGAAAGAAAAAATAGAAACTTAAAGAAATGGCAAGAACTATGTTAAACAAACATAGCCTACCCAAATATTTTTGGGTCAAAGCCGTAAATACGATGAGCTATATCATGAACAGGGTTCTAGTAAGACCATTACTCTCCAAAACTCTTTATGAGTTGTAGAACAACAAAAAACTCAATGTTTCATAGTTTAAAGTTTTCGAGTGTAAATGTTTTATCTTGAATTAAAAAGATGCCTTAGGAATGTTAGATGCAAAATCTGATGAAGGGATTTTTCTTGGCTATTCTTTTATTTCTAAGGCCTTTCGTATCTTTAACAAAAGAACTTTGGTTATAGAAGAGTCTATTCATGTTGTTTTTAATGAAGTTTCCGGAGTTAAGAAAAATGATTTTGATGATGATCTTAATTTTGATCCTTTGAATTTAAATAAAACTCTTTCTCTATCTAGCAATTTGGATGCATATTCTTTCGAGCAATCCTGACCCAAGGAATGAGAGTATGTATATGCTTATCCTAAGGAGCTAATCATAGGAGACACATCAAAAGGGGTTCAAATTCGTTCATCTCTAAAGAATTTTTGTACTAATACCATATTTCTTTCTCAAATTGAGCATAAATGCATTGATGAAGCCTTAAAAAATGATTCATTGATGAACCAATTTGAGAGAAATGAGGTATAGAAGCTTGTTCCAAGGACAAATGATTATTTAGTTATTGGTACTAAATGAGTTTTTAGAAACAAGCAAGATGAATTTGGTATCGTGGTTAGAAATAAGGATAGATTAGCGGCCAAGGGTTTCAACCAAGAAGAATGTATTAATTATGAAGAAACCTTCGCTCCTATGGCACGATTAGAAGCCATAAGAATGATAATTTCCCTAATCATATGTTTAAATTGACTAAAGCTCTCTATGGATTAAAATAAACCATAAAGCCTTGGTACGAGAGACTTAGCTCCTTTCTTATTTAAAATAATTTCTCTAAAGGTAAGATCGATACCACATTATTTATTAAAAATTTTAAAAATAATTTTTTTATTGTTCAAATATATGTTGATAATATTATCTTTGGTTTTACAAATGAATCTTTATGTGAATCATTTGCCAGGAGTATGAGCCTAGAGTTTGAAAAGAGCCTTGTGGGGGAACTAATATTCTTTTTAGGTTTAGAAATCAAACAACTTAATAATGGTATTTTTATTAGTCAAACAAAATATGCATTAGACTTACTAAAATGATTTAATATGGATAGTTCAAAGGCTATCAATACTCCTATGAGTACCTTCCCTAAGTTAGATATTGATGAAGGTAGAGAAAACTTTGATCAAAAAGCTTATAGGGGCATGATAAGTAGTTTACTAAACCTCACTGCAATTAAACCAGACATCATGTTTAGCATAGGACTTTGTGCTAGGTTTCAATCTAACCCCAAGAAATCTCATTTAAAAGCTATCAAAAGGATTTTTAGATACCTAAAAGGAACTCCTAAACTAGGATTATGGTATCCAAAATCTAAAAATTTTGAATTACTTGGTTATGCCGATGCTGATTTTGCTAGCTGTCAAATAGATAGAAAAAGTACATCTGGAACATGTCAATTTTTAGGACACACACTTATCTCTTGGTCTTCCAAGAAACAAAACTCGATTGCATTGTTCACAATCGAAGCTGAGTATATTGCAGTAGGTGCATGCTGTGCTCAAGTTATATGGATGAAAAATACTTTAGAGGATTATAGAATTCACCTAAAGAATATATCTATAAAGTGTAATAACACAAGTGCAATATGTTTAATAAAAAATCCTATTCAGTATTCTAGAATTAAACATATTGACATTAGACATCACTTTATATGAGATCAGGTTAATAATCATGATGTAATCTTAAAATTTATTGACACAAAATATCAATTGGTAGATAATTTTACCAAACCCTTGATTAACGAACAATTTGATTTTATAAGAAGAGAACTAGGTATGCTAAATTTCTCGGATACATTAGTTCCTCTTTAAATTTCTCGGACTTATGATATGTGTAATGAGCCATATGAATTTTTTTTATATATGAATTTTATATATAATGTTTGTGTATGAATTGTCTCCTCTTATGGTACGAATTTTCTCCTCTTACAAAAGCAGAACTTATGATGTTTGTGTTAATGAGTGTGTGTGCATCATATAAAAATCTTGCAAGATGGAACCATACAATGTAAGCACCACTTATATTTACACCACACCACAATGCAAGCAGTGTTCACTGTCTGTAGGCTATGGCATCGCCCAACTAGCGGTAGCACCACCAGTGGTCATGGGTTGTACGCGGTAGCACCGCCCAGCTAGTGGTACCACCTCCCCTAACCTATCCTATATAAAGAACAAGTTAGGGCTGGTGGTAGAACCAACCCCAACTCATTCTACACCTTTCCAAAGTACTCCAAACCTCTTGATCCTCTTGCTCTCCCTCTAGCAACTCAAAGGAATCCCCATTTTTCTACTAAATCAAGGATCAATTTCAAGCATCCTTTTGGTGATCACAAGGAGAAAAAACTACTAAGGTAATCCCTAAACCAAATTGATTCCCCCGTTGCATTACTTATTCTTATCTCTTATTTATCTTCATAATTGTAGTCTTCATGACTTTTAGAAGATCCTCAAGGGACAAAGGGAAGAGGGAATTAGATAAAACCTATGACTCCCTAGTTTTTTATTCTCATCAACATACCCTTAAATTTTCAACCATAGAATCTAGAAATATTCATAAGGGTAAATATATTGATTTAGAGGAATTAATTAATTTGGAACATATTCAATGGTTTGTTAACCTAGATATCCTCTCGATCCTTCAAATATGTGAACCTATATATCATAGACTTGTTAGATTGTTCTATAATAATTTGCATGTGGATGAACATGATAGGGTTTCCACTTACCTTTTAGGACATCATATACCTATTACGGATAGCGTAATTTGCAACCTTATAGGAATTGCAGAGAAAGATAAAGGTTATTATTTTAGAGGACAATGGGATGAAGCATCAGTTGGAACCATTTATTATGAAGTCTTAGGAACCATCTTCGGTAATCCTAACTTGTCTATTCTTCCAAAAAAACTATGAATATTTACTACCTTTCAACACCAAACGACTTCATCACATCTTGATAAGCATTATAATTCCAAAATAATATCATCATGATGAAGTTAACCAAATGGAAATAGGAACGATGTATTATATTATGAAAGGACATAAAAATTGTTTTGACTACCTAATACAATAAAACATGATTGAACTATCAAAAAAGGATATGATGCTTTCATATGGTAGCCTGATCACAAGACTAATCCATCCTTATGACTTAGTTATCCCACTTGACAAAGAAGTTATAAAACTAGATAGATTTAATGTCATAAATAGAAACCTACTTCAAAAATTAAGCTGTATATTCAGAAATGGGATATGAACTAGATTGCCTAGAAGGACTAATCCCCTCCCACCTGATCTAGAACTTGAAACACCAATATTAGTGAAAATCAATCTTCTCCTACTAGTCTCTTTGATGTAATACCTCTAGTAGAGCAACCACCCCCTCATCTATCGACAATATAGGGACTCGAATGGATCGATTTGAAAAACGTCAAGATTAAATTTTAACTGAGTTACAACAAATTCATCGATAACTTAATACATTGTTTAGACATTTTTACTTGCCACCACCAAAATAGATGTGTATGTCCTTTTGCTGATGACAAAGGGGGAGAAGTTAATTAAATCCCTCTCTTTTATGTTGCTTACTTTGATGTTGTAATCTTGTGCTTACTTTGATATTATAATCTTGTGCTTACTTTGATGTTGTGATCTCTTTATTGCTGAGAATTTCTAATGTTACCATACAATGATTCTTAATATTGTGAACTTTTGAATGCTACAAATTATAAAAGTTATATCATGATAATATTTTATGCAAATAGTAATGAGAGGCTATGCCTGAAATATTTTATCATGCATGAAGTGATTGTGCATTTAATATCTTGGTGACTTTAAATAAGATTGGTATCGTCGAATATATACTTGAAAAATATGTGTCAAAATGTTTGCTTGAAACATAATATGATGACTTGTAAATATATTATTCCTAGTATCATGCGTGAATTCATATCATTTTGATAAACGTCTTTCATTATGATAAGGTATCATAAGCTTAACTTGGTATTTACAATTGATCTCTTGCCATGGAATGATGAATTGTCATCTTGCTAAATTTCATATTCGAAATTCATATCATATTTGAAAATGATGATTGTTTATTATCATTGGACTTGAAAATGGATGTCATGCCTTGACATCATTTTGATTGATAAATACATGGGATCGTATTAGTAAATCATGATAAGTATCATAATGTGCATATTGATAAGTTTAAATAAATATGACTTATCGGTTTGATACTTGAATTTAAATGCTTGAATTTAATAATATGTTTTCTCAAGAATGACATATAGATAGGGGGAGTTAAGGTTAACTCCGTCACCAATTGGTTGTCATTATAAAAAAGGGGGAGATTGTTGAATCTCATATTTTGATGATGAAATTAATTGGTAAATTGTTTGATCTAATCTATATATTGAGAAAAGTGTGTAGGATTAACTACGATAGTAGTAAGACATAAAACAAATGCTGTGCTAGAGTCAAGATCGAGATTTCGTTGAAAGTTCGAGAGTTCGTCGAAAGTCCAAACGTTTGTCGGAAGTTCTACCGGAACCAACCGAGAAGTCCAGGAGCTTGCCAAAAAAGCTTATAGGAACTCACTAAGAAGATCGTCGTAAAGTCCAGGAGCTTACCAGAAGTCCACCGGAACATTGCTGAGAGATCGTTGGAAGTTCATCGAAAGATTGTCAGAAGCTCGCCAGAATAACAATTGATGTACCGAAACTAGAATACTTTGATAAATGTCTTAATTATCATAGTTAGATCATAAATTGAGTTAGAATTGGAAGGTGATCCCACTAACTTAGTTAGAGGCCAACGAGGCCCTTAACAGGGCTGAATTGGACCGGATTGAATAGTCCATTCATCACCTGGAATCACGACCGGCGATGGCACCACTTAGGACTCGGTCTCCCAAGTATTTTGGGCAGTGGTACCACTGACTATTAATACTGTCAAGCGGTGGTACCACCCCGGTTAAGTGGTGGTACCGCCCCTATCAGGCGGTGGTACTGTCTTCCAAGTGTTCTAGGCGATGGTACCACTGACTATTAATGTTATCAAGCGGTGGTACCACCCCTATCAGGTAGTGGTACTGCCCCTATCAAGTGATGGTACTGCTTCTATTAGGCAATTGTATCGCCAAAGCTTGGTCTCCAAGCTCTATCAGGCAGTCGTACCACCCAAACTGAGCAGTTGTACCACCTAATATCAGTCTGCAAGCAGTAGTACCGCCCAATAATGGTGGTGGTACCGCTAGTACCTTGAAATCCAAGGAAGTGATATATTTTGGCTCTAATTCAGAAGCCATTAGGGCCTATAAATATCCCACCATTTTCTGCATGAAAGGACACAAAAGTATTAACATAATCTCGAATTCCTACAGTGTTAAAGTGTTGTAAATGTGAGAAAGAGTCCTCCCCTCCCTCTCTTAACTTTGTAACCATCCAAGAAAGAGGAGTGAGGCTTATAAGGGTTATCTCCTAAACCCGGTAAAATGAGAAAGAGCTGTAAAAGGTGGTTGGTTTTTGTTTATTGAAGGAAGGCCATTAGTGGACATCGGTGACCTCGACAAAGGAGAAATCCGAAGTGGATGTAGGTCACAACAACCAAACCATTCTAAATTATAGTTTGCATTTTTATTTGAGCAATTTACACTACTGCAATCTTTCTTAACTTTCTCTTATGAATGCCTTTAAGTTCAATATCTTTCCAAAATAGATTTAATTGGAATGAGTATTTTTCGAAATCAACAATTTTTTCGCTGGACTAATTCACCCCCCTCTTCTTAGTGCCGCCCTTGATCCTAATAATAGATACATAGTAATTGTGCATAAACAGGTTAGATTAAATTTCCCTATATCATCTGGAGACTACATGTTTGGATCAGAAAGATACTAAGAGGGGGGGGAGGGGGTGAATTAGTGCTTTAAAAAATGGAGAAACGATATGAAAATTGTTCAATAAAATCGGTATCGAAAATGTGTTTAACTTAGAATATGAATAAGAGAAGTAAGCAATTAAATCAGTAAGCAATAGCAAAGAAGTGCATAAAAGGAAATGCACATCGAATTTATAGTGGTTCGATCGTTAGCGATCTATGTCTACTCTTGATTCCTCCTCCGTTGAGGCCACCAGCTTTCACTAATGATCTTCTTTTCAATGGGCGAAGATCAACTATACTTGGTACAACTATTTTCCCCTTTTCACAGGTTTAGGAGAGAATCTTTACAACTCTCTTTTACAAGGAATCCTCACACCTCCTTTAGAATGACTTAGAAGATTGACGAGGAAGGAACTCAACATTTTCAATAGAGTTTTCACACTTAAAATCATAAGTTTTACATGCTCCTTTCTTGCTATCTTAGGTAAAAATGAGTGGGGTATTGATAGGCTCCAAATAATTTCAAAAATGAAGCAAAAAAGTCTCATCCCCGGGTTTTCAAGGTACTAGCGGTACTATCACCAATGTTGGGCAGTACCATCGCTTGTAGCACTGAGCACTGACAGTACTATCACTTGACACATTTTGGGAGACTATATCCTGGTTGTACTACCGCCAGTCTAGGTGGTACCACCATTAGTTTGGGTGGTACCATGCCTGACACTAGCAATACCACCATTGGGTTTTCCAAAGACGTACACTCCATGCTTTCTAGCTCACAGTCGATTCCACCACTTGGTCTGGAAGTGCGATCGCCTAACCCAACTTTAGGTCATTGAATTGGCTTTCTAATAGGCCCAATTTAGTCCTGATTTAGACCTAATGGGCCCTTAATTAAGTTGGCATGGTTACACCTAAAACCAACTCAATTAAAATGTAAACTACTTCGATCAAAACACAAATGATTACAAACATGAATCATATGTTGTTCGACATATCACTGGTTCATCCAATGCTTCATTCGAACTCTTGGCACGTTGTGTTTTTCTTCAATGTATTGCTTGATCCATCGGCATGTTGACCTTCTATAACATCTGATCTTTGCACAATGACCAATTCTTCTGGTTTGATGCCTGATCTCTAACTCTGACCCAACGTCTGATTCTATTACTTCAATCAATTTGCCTTTTAATGATCGAAGTTAGTCCTATGTCACTTTTGTCAAATACTAAGTAGATCATAAACTCATCAATTAATTTTATCATCAAAATTCAGGATTCAATAATCTCCCCCTTTTTGATGATTATAACCAATTGATGATGGGGTTTTAACTAAAGTCCCCTTATCTATATGTCATATCAAAATAAACTTGAATTCAAAAAGAGATGACCTTCTAATTTTAGTCTTTGAATTTAAGTCAAAACAATTTTAATGAATGTAACTTTCACACTTCATATGCATAGTTAACATATCATTGCATACATCATAATATCAAAGTATGAGTTAAGATTCCAATTCAAGGTACATCATAACATGCATAATTCCAAAACATAAAAATTCTAAATTATCATAAATTTGAGCATAACTTTAAATCGTCAAGGTACATACATGATTCCAAAAAATTTCAAATCATCATAACTTTAGGCATAACTTCAAATCATTAAGGTACATGCATGATTCCAAAATATTAAAATTTTAAATTATTATAACTTCTCCCCCTTTGTCATCAACAAAAAAGAGAAAAGTGCAAGTGTTTTACTTCTCTTTGAAGTATGCAAGCTAGGAATTTTTTGAGATATGTAAGTTAGTAATTTTTTTGTTTCTCTTGACATGTGCAAGCTAGCACTTCATTTTCTTCCCTTTATCATTATAAAAAAAGGAGAAGTGAGTGATACAATGGTGCAAAAATTTACATCAATATTCCAATCATCACATGAAAGATATCAAAGATCTTGAAAGATCAAGTCATGAATATAAAAGATCATGATTCATTTTGATAAATCTCTTCTTTTATAAATAGTGAAAAGAAAGAATCATAGTAAACAATCTTGATTCAAAAGAAAACTTAAGTCATGAGAAATCAAGATAAATGATCCAGAAAAAAATATATGATAACAATTCATACGTTTAGAAGATTCAATATGCCTAATTCTCTTCTAATAAAATCAAATTGTTTCTTATTCAATGGTTTAGTAAAAATATCTACTAATTGATGTTTTATATCAATAAAATCTAAAGATATTTCATGATTAATAATATGATCCCTAATAAAATGATGTCTTATACCAATATGTTTAGTTCTAAAGTGTTGAATGTGATTCTTTATTAAACAAATTACACTAGTATTATCACATTTTATAGGGATATTTTTTAAGTAAAGTCCATAGTTTTCTAAGGTGTTTTTCATCTAAATTACTTGTGCACAATATGCACCTGCTGCTACATATTCACCCTCAATTGTAGATAATGTAACATAATTTTATTTCTTGGAAGATCAAGAAACAAGTGCATGACCTAGAAATTGACATGTTCCAAAGATACTTTTTCTATCTATTCTATATCCAATAAAGTCAGTATCAACATAAGCAATCAATTTAAAATTTTTAAATTTTAGATACCATAATTCTAGATTAGGAGTTTCTTTTAAGTATCTAAAAATCCTTTTAACTACTTTATAATGAGATTATTTAGGGTTAGATTGAAATCTTGTACAAAGTCTAACACTAAACATAATATCAGGTCTAATTGTTGTGAGGTATAGTAAACTACCTATCATACCTCTATAAGTCTTTTGATCAAAGCATTCTCTTTCATTGTCCATATCTAATTTGGTAGAGGTGGTCACTAATGTGTTAATGGTTTTAGCACTATCCAAGTGAAATCGTTTTAGTAGATCCAAAGTATACTTAGTTTGACTAACAAAAGTTTTCTCACTTAGTTACTTAATTTACAATCCTAAGAAAAATGTCAATTCAACTACTAAACTCATTTCGAATTCTTGGCTCATACTTTTGACAAATGATTCATATAAAGATTCATTTGTAGAATAAAAAATAATATCAAAAGATTATTTTTTAAAAATATTTGAATAATACCTTTGACAAATGATTCAACATAAATTTAAATAACAAAAAAATTATTTTAAAAATATTTAATAAATAATGTGGTATTGACCTTGCCTTTTAAAAAATTATTCATAATAAGAAATGAGCTAAATCTCTCATACCAAGCCTTTGGGGTTTACTTCAACCTATAAAGAGCCTTAGATAACTTAAAAATATAGTATGAAAAAAGAACATTCTCAAATCCGGGTGATTGCTCAACATAAACTTCTTCGTAAATAAAACCATTAAGAAAAGCACTTTTGACATCTATTTGAAATAACTTAAAATTATTACAATATACATAAGCAAGTAGTATTCTTATGGCTTCAAGTCTTATCACAAGTGCAAAGGTTTCTTCATAGTCGATACATTTTTCTTAGTTAAAACCTTTGGCCACTAATCTAACTTTATTTCAAACCACGATACCAAGTTCATCTTGCTTATTCCTAAAGACCTATTTAGTGTTAATTATAAGATGATCACTAGGTCTAGGTACAAACATCCATACCTTATTTCTCTCAAATTGATTTAATTCTTCATACATTGTAAAAACACATGAGTCATCTTTAAGAGCATCGTCAATACATTTAGGTTCAATTTAAGATAACAATACAGCATTTGCATAAAAATATTTAAATGAAGAACGAGTTTAAATACCTTTTAATATATCTTCAATGATTAGCTCCTTAGGATGTGTATCTACATACTTTCATTCATCGGGTAAGGATTCCTTGGAAGTAGATGCATCCAAGTTGCTTGGGAGAGGAGAATTTTTATTCAAATTTAATGTATCAAAATCAAAATCATCATCAAAATCATTTTTTGTAAATTCATAAGACTCATTAAAAATAATATAGATAGATTCCTTAATAAATAAAAAAAATTATTGAAAACTCAATAAGATTTAGAATAGAGGAATATCTAAGAAAAATGCTTTCATCGGATTTTGTATTAAATTTTCCTAAGGCATCATTTTCATTTAAAATAAAATATTTATAATAATTTTTTTTAAAATATTAAATGTTGGGTCTTTTGTTGTTCCATAATTCATAAAAAATTTTGGATAATAGTGGTCTTATGAGAATCCTATTCATGACATAGCATGTCATGCTAATGGCTTTGATCCTAAAATATTTGGATAGATTATGTTCATTAAGTATAGTTCTTGCCATCTCTTGTAAACTCCTATATTTTCTCTCAACAACTATAATTTATTGTGGATTTCTTGGAATTAAGAAATTATGATCATATCCATTGGAATCATAAAATTCTTAAAAATCATGGTTTTTAAATTCACCACCATGATCACTATGAATAGAGTAAATCATAAAATCATTTTCATTTTGAACTTATTTGTAAAACTTTAAAAAATATTTAAAATGATTACTTTTATATGTCAAGAAGTATATACAAGTATATCTACTATAATCATCAATAATTACAAAAGCATATTTACTACCTCCTAGACTTATGATATCAATTGGTCTAAATAAATCTATATGAATTAATTATAATGGTCAAGTGTGACTCACTTGATTTTTAGGTTTAAAGCTACTCTTTATTTGTTTACTTAGTTGACATGCATCATAAACTTTATCTTTGACAATTTTAATTCTAGACATACCTCTTACAAGTTTTTTAGTTGTAATTTGTGAAATCAACTATTGGGAAATCTTGGGGGCGACATCACATGCGTAGCGGAAGAATAGGAAAAAAAAATAAAATCCCTAATTTCTCAAAAAGATGTTCATCGTCGTGCGAAGATTAGTGCAAAAATCCATGAAACAAATTGCGTATAGAATAAATTGTGTTACATAGGAAGATCGTATATCCCTGTTTCCTTGCAGATATCGAGGAGAGGGTGAAGGAGGTTAAGCATCCTCCTCTCTAGCGGTGATCTACACAACAGAGCTACGACGACGCTCCTCAAAACTCCAAGCCTACTCTAAGGTGGAGAGGGGGAGGAGAATAGGAGAGGCAAGCAAAGGCTCTAGCCTATGAACCACTAAATCCCTCCTATTTATAGAGGTCCTCTATCAAACCTTAATGGATCCTCCCCTAGTGAGTATTGGATCTGCATCTAATTTCCCAAGTCCTTTTAGATTAGTGGATCTCTATCTAATAATCTCATGGGCTCTTATTGGATCTCGTATATCGGATCCAATAATTCAGAGACTTATTGGATATCCAATAAGATATGGGCTTCGACGGATATCTCATATCCGAACCTCTACTCATCGTAATGCCTACCATATGTATATGACCCTCTAGGCCCAATATCGAACTGGTCGTGAGTCATACCAATGAGAACTCCTTCTAACTTAGTGAATTATTATCTCTATAATAATTCACTCGACTCATCAACTACGAACGTATTAGGCCACTACGTCGTAGTCCTCAGATGATACAGGGGAATCCAATCCATTGGACCTGTCTGTCCTCAGTTACCATATACCTATAGTCCCCCATCCATCTAATATCCTAGAGACTGTATATCGGGTATGGTGTTGTTAGACCCAAACGGTTTCTTCTCGAGTCTCGCTTTAATCGAATTCTCCCGGAGAACTCTTTCTCTCTCAATCCAAATGACCTTAGCCAAGGATTTGTCTGAGCAAAAACACATGAGATATTTCTCTCATGATGCCGAGAGTGGATGATCCTCTATCGACACTCAATAGCCCTTGTAAGGTCGACTGTCACTCCCAATAACCAGTTGTACTAAATCTGGGACATCCAAACCTATAAGTCTGATATCAAAGAGTGGAGCACTCATACAGGACATCCTTGGTGTCTCAAGTCTAAGGACCAAATACACCACTAGGACTACGGAATCACTGTCTGATAATAAGGCATCATCAACCATCAAACATTCCGTAAGCGAATTAATCAGTGAACTCATTCTTCAATGAGCACCTGTACTGTATCCCTAGTGTCCCCACATGAGCAGCTATAAGACTAGCTCCATTCATCATATGGACGGGTATGCAGCACACCAGTCTGTCTGGTTAGCACGATGTCCCTCTCGAGTAACTTATGACCGGGATTATTTATGATCTATGTTTAAAGGTGAATCAATCTCATTATCGTGATCTCATCACGATCCGATTCCCATTGCACAGATCCAAGGACATCACAATATATACATGCATATATGTAATAGTTAATATAAAGTAATAAATTTTAAAATATAATAAGCAAAAAAATTCCATGTCAAGTCACACGTGCCATCACTCATGTGATTGGCTTGTTGGGCACCTATGACTAGCATCAACTTCATACTTATATGACCTAATCTCCTATGCTAAAGCCATGCATCATCGTTTAAAATTGAAAAATAAGTTTCATCACAAAAATCATCAAGATCAATAGTATACACATTATTAGTCCTTAAGAAAATTATAGATTTATTTTTGTGTGGTATCTCTATAATGCAAGTATTAGATTCAAATTTAATGTTATATCCCTTAGCACACAATTGACTAATACTTAGTAAGTTATGTTTTAAACCATCTACTAATAAAATATCTTCAATCAAATGGTTTGATTTGTTACCTATATATTCTTTGCTAATAATTTTTTCTTTGTTGTTGTCTCCGAATGTGACATATCTTTCGTCTTGACTAGTGAGTTTAGAGAAATATGTTGGATATCCAATCATATGCTTTGAGTATCTATTATCAAGATACCATCTCTTGCTCCTAGCTTTCAATTATAGACATATCTATAAGAAAGGGAAGTTTGCTTTTGGTACCTATTTAACTTTGGGTACCTCATGATTAGATCTACCTATCTTAACTATTGGCATTAAGTTATTTATGGTTCCTTTAGCAACCCAAACTAATTTATGCTAGCTATATTTTTTAAATAAATATTTATAGGCATAATGACCACATCTATCACAAAAATTATATTTATCTTTAGGGGAAACATATAATGTGGGTCCTTTAACAATTATAGTTGGCTTTTGTTGAGTGTTACTACTCACAAAGTTAATTCGTTCATTTCTATGTACATGATCTTTATTAGCAAGAATCATGTTTAATGATTTGTTTATAATTTTAAATTTTTCTAATGATTGTTGTAATAACAAATTTTCATTTTTGACTAAGTCCAACTCTTCACATTTAGTGCAAGAAATCAATATGTAATTATCAAACTTATTTTTTAATTTATCAAATTTACTAAAGAGACAAACATTATCCTTTTTTAGCAATTCATATTTCTTACAAACTAATTTAAATTCAAATTCATCATATAAATCATGAAATGGAACAAGCAATTCATCATAAGATAAAAAGGTTTTAGTTGAGTTGATAAAAAGGTTTTAATTGAGTCACATACCTTGTCATTGAGAGCTATGAAAGCGTAGTTTGCCACCTTATCTTCATTGGTTTACTCTTTGTCTTCTGATACACTAGATTTGTCCCAAGTCGCCTTGAGTGCTTTCTTCTTTTTGTTGAGAAATCTTGGGGGTGACATCACATGTGTAACAGAAGAATAGAAAAAAAATCCCTAATTTCCCAAAAAGATGTTCATCGTGCGAAGATTGGTGCACAAAATTAGTGAAACTTAAAAATGCATATTGAATAGATTGGGTTACCTAGGGAGATCATATATCCCTGAATCCTTACAGATCTCTAGGAGAGGATGAAGAAGGTTAAGTGTCCTCCTCTCTAGTAGTGATCCAAACAACAGGGTTGTGACGATGCTCCTCAAAACTCCAGGTCTATTCTGAGGTGGAGAGGGGGAAGAGAATATGAGAGGCAAGCAAAGACTCTAGCCTATGAACCACTGAATCTCTCCTATTTATAGAGGTCCCTTATCAACTTAACCCTAATGGATCCTCTACTATTGGATATTAGATCTCCATCCAACTACCAAAGTCTCTTAGATTAGTGAATCTCTATCTAATAATCTCTCATGGGTGCTTATTGGAACTTATCCATATGATCCAATAATTCATGAGCTTATTGGATGTCCAATAAAATAGGGGCTCCAGTGGATATCTCATATTTGAACCTCTATCATCGCAAGACTCTAGCCTATGAACCACTAAATCTCTCCTATTTATAGAGGTCCCTTATCAACTTAACCCTAATGGATCCTCCCCTATTGGATATTAGATCTCCATCCAACTACCCAAGTCTCTTAGATTAGTGGATCTCTATCTAATAATCTCTCATGGGTGCTTATTGGATCTTATCCATATGATCCAATAATTCAGGAGCTTATTGGATGTCCAATAAAATAGGGGCTCCGACGGATATCTCATATCCGAACCTCTATCATCGCAATACCTACCATATATGTATGACCCTCTTGGCCCAATATTGAGCTGGTTATGAGTCATACTTCACAGAACTCCTTTAGGCTCAGTGAATTATTATACCCATAATAATTCACTCGACTCATCAACTACGGACGTACTAGGCCACTACGGCGCAGTCCCTAGACGATACAGGGGAATCCAATCCATTGGACCTGTCTGTCCTCAGTTACCATGTACCTATAGTCCTGCATCCATTTAATATCCCAGAGATCGTATACCGGGCATGGTGGTATCAGACCCATATAATTTCTACTCGAGTCTCGCTCTAATCGGATTGTCCCAAAGAACTCTTTCTCTCTCTCAATCCGAATGATCCAATCCGAATGACCCTGGCCTAGGATTTGTTTGAGCAAAAACACATGGGACATTCCTATCATGACACCGAGAGTGGATGATCATCTATCAACACTCAATAGTCCTCGTAAGGTTGACTACCACTCCAGATGACCGACTGTACTAGATTTGGGACATCCAAACCTGTAAGTCTAGTATCAAAGAGTGGAGCACTCATATAAGACATCCTTGGTGTCTTAAGTCTAAGGAATATACCATTGGGACTACGGAATCACTATCTGACAAATAATCTAGCATTCCGTAAGCAAATCAATCGGTAAACTTATTCTCTAATGAACACTTATACTGTATCCCTAGTGTCCCCACACGAGCAGCTATGAGACTAGCTACATCTATCATATGGATGGGTATACAGTACACCAGTCTGTCCGGTTATCTCGATGTACCTCTCGAGTAACCTATGGCCGGGATTATTTAGGATCTGTGTTTAAAGATAAATCGGTCTCATTATCGTGATCTCATCACGATCTGATTCCCATTGCACAAATCTAAGGACATCACAATATATATATATATATGCAACAAGCAATATAAAGTGATAAATGCCAAAATATAATAAGCAAAAAGACCACGTGTCAAGTCACACGTGTCATCACTCACGTGATTGGCTTGTAGGGCACATATGACTAGTAATCTCCCACTTTACCTAAAGCCAATCACTTATGTGTCTGATCCCCATCAAACCCCTATGATGTTCAAAGACAGTATGAGACAACTTCTTTGTTAGTGGATCTGCAATGTTATCTTCGGATGGAACTCTTTCCATTACTACATCTCCTCGGGTCATGATCTCTCTAATAAATTAAAACCTCCTCAAAATACTTTTGAAAAGACCTAGGTTCCCTTATTTGAGTAATCACCGCGTAGTTGTCCCAATATAAGGGAATCGACTCATTGCTGCCTAGCACAACTCCCAGATCTATGATGAACTTCTTCATCTAGACTCCCTCCTTTGTTGTCTCTATTGTAGTAATGTACTCTGCTTCTGTGGTTGAGTCAGTAGTAGTATCTTGCTTGGAACTCTTTCAGCACATTGCTCCTCCATTCAATATGTACACATACCCCGAATTCGACTTGCTATCATCGACATTGGACTAAAAACTTGAATCCATGTAACCTTCAACCCTGAGGCTACTACCTCCATATACTAATAAAAGATCCTTAGTTCTTCTCAAGTACTTAAGGATACACTTTACAGCTTTCTAGCGCTCCAAGCCTGGATTCGCTTGATACTTGCTCGTGACACTCAGAGTATGCACTTTATCAAGCCTAGTACATAGCATGACATACATGATAGGCCCTTTTACTGAGGCATAGGGTATCCTATCCATGTTCACCTTTTCTTCAGGAGTCTTTGGGGATATACTCCTAGAAAGTGATATCTCATGTCTCATCAGTTTGAGACCTCTCTTGGAATTTTCTATGCTAAATCTTTTGACAATTGTGTCTACGTACCTGAAATGGAATAAGCCAAGCATCCTCTTGGATCTATCTCTATAGATCTGAATCCCCAAGATATAGGATGCTTCCCCTAAATCCTTCATGGAGAAATGTCTAGATAACCAAGTTGCTGCTCAAGTTTGCTGAACTATTGGCTCTCCCTTAGTTTACTACTTAAGTTATACCAAAAAGCTGCTGCATGCTTTATACAAACCCTTCTCCATTTATACAAAATCTTCACCTGTTTCTCTATATTGAAAAATTTCATAATTAGTTTCATAAAATTCTAAGAAATATCACATAATGTCGTCAACCATTTAATTTTGAGCATGGCCTCATGATTATTAAGAGGGAGGAGGAAGAAATATGCAATTATCTCTTGGTCCTGTAGTAATAGTTTCACCTACAGGCATCTTTGGTCCCACGTTAGGATTCTTCCATCGACGACCTTTACGTCAAACTTGCTGCAATTCTTGATAGGTAAGGCCATCTGGACAACAACCTTACTGTTTAGGAAGTTATTAGTGCTGCCCATGTTGATGAGAATAGTGATCGGTTATTGTTTGAGAAGGCCTCCAACTTTCATATTTTGTGGGCTTGAGTAGCTAGTTAGTACGTGTACTGTAACATTGGTTGGTTGTGGCTCTTTTTTCACATCTTCTTCTTTATGTTTAAGGCTCTTTTCTGAATGTTTAATGACATTTTATTCTACTGGTTCAATCATAAAAAGTCTTTTGTTTCCACAGCGATACTCGCGGCTCCATGGCTCGTCGTAGTGCCAATAGAACCCCTTCGCAAATCGCTCCCGAAGCTCTTCTCTTATTAACATTTTCAGTGTAGGGACTCGATTGATAGTAGGAGGGGCTGAGGGCTTCGGTATTCCTAGTTAGGGAGCAACCCTAGTCCTCTAGGCTTCATGGTTCAATCGCTCCTCTTGAAATCGTGCGAAAGAGATGGTTGCCATAAGCGTATACAATTATCGCGTTTTAACTTATCCCCGGATCTCTGGCTTCAAGCCTTAATGAAGGTCCCCAATAGCTATTTTTGAGACTAATCATGAGTTTGATTAGATAACCTTTCAGACCTGATTTGGTACTCTTGAATGGTAGAGATTTGGCAGATCTTTACTAGTTGTCCGTCAATGTTCTCGTAATCGGTTTGTCCGAAGCGGATTAGCAGTCCTTCTTTGAATTGTTACTATGAAAGGACTCCATAAGTGTGTTCAAACTAGTCAAACCACTATATAGCATCCCCTTTAAGATATATAGCTACAATTTCCACCATGGATGCATCCGCAGTTTTGTAGTACTAAAAATATTGCTCCGTGCAAGGATCCAACTAATTGGGTCTCCTTCTTCCCATCTAGGGAAGACCACCCTTATGCGTGGATAGTTGGGGTCAGTCATAGAGCCTCTCCTCCCTTGGAAGTAATCTCTTTAGGCTTGGTGCGATTGGGCAGAGCTCTCTTCTTGATGTGATCTCTTCGGGCTTGGTGGTCGGTCAAATCTGAGTCCGATAAAGAGCGTCTGAATCTTATCCTCCATTCGCACCTCGAAGGCTTCGAATTTAGCATTAATTTTCTTCTCATATGCCATAGTATATACCTACAAATTTGTGATATTAAGATCTCTCTTTTGTTGTCTAGTTAAAAACATGTATAGGTTGAGAGAAGTGATGGTCGAAAGGGTTGAAAGGGTTGGTGGATCGGTGGATGTAGGCTACGGTTTAGGCTTATTTTGTGGTTGTTTTGGGTACAGTTTGAGGGTATGGTTTGATGGAGTTTAAGGGCTGTGATGGTAGTGGATAAAAGTTAGGAAAAAGTTTTATATCTATGGTAGATGGCAGCAAAGGTTTGATAGAAATCAGTGGAAGTTGCTAAAGGTATGTGTTGTCTTGTAAGAGCAGAATTGTCGTCGAAGAAACAACGGTATCTCGATGAAGTTTCCAGCAAAAACCTAAGAAATTTGAGGAGAGAATTGACAGCAAAATCTCAGTTTATATGACAGCAAGGATGTCGAATTTAATTAAGAAAATTTTGGTAGTATAACAGCAAGGAAATTGGTGTAAGTTGTGACAGCAGAATTCTCGTCGAAAAATTTCAGTAGTTTGCGACAAAAATTTGTAGCAACACAAAATTATTTTTAGAGATAAATTCCTCAATAGATCAATATTAGATAAAAGCCAAGATGATCTATGAAGTGTATAAGAAATTTAATTCAAAAACGATTGTAAATAGATCGGTTAAGGCAACAATATGTAGCTGAAATTTTCTACAGATTATCAAGTATAGCAGATTGGACGTAAGAAGTGTCAAAACTACTGTTAAGAAGTGTCAAAACTATCATAAAACTTTTGTAGAGATTTGGACAGAAAAAATGTAGTAGCAAGATCAAACAATCTGTGTTATGCGGTTGAAATTTTACAGTACAGATTTTCAAGTATAGCAGTTTAGATGTAAAAGATCAATAGTTTATATTGAGAATTTTTTGATAAAACCAAAGGAAAAACTACTGTTAGGAAGTGTCAAAGTTATTATAAAAATTTCGTAGAGATTTGGATAGAAAAAATGCTATAGAAAGATCAAACAAACTGTGCTATGCGGTTGAAATTTTACAATGTAGATTTTCAAGTATAGCAGTTTAGACGTAAAAGATCTATGGTTTATATTGAGAAATCTGCTGTTAGGAAGTGTCAAAGCTATCATAAAATTTTTGTAGAGGTTTGGATAGAAAAATATAGTAGCAAGATCAAACAGACTATGCTATGGTTAGAATTCTACAATGTATCTTTCATCATAGATATGAAAACTTTACGATGAAAAGTTTATGCAGCAATATAGGAATAATTGTTTTTTTGATTTTTAAATAAGGATAATTAAATTACAGTAGCAGTAAGGTAAGAAACCAGAACCTGTCATAATTCACGAGAAGATTAAAGAATGATCTGCGATAGTGGAGATGACGGCAGAATTCGATGATGATCTTTTAAGCATATGTGAGAATTGCTTTGGGTGGTTGTGGAGAGCTGATGGATGGCTATGGAAAGGCAGCAAGATACTAAGAACACTGCTCTAATACCAGGTGTTAGAACCCTTGCAGATTCTAAACTTTGGGTTGATCTCTTTAGGGGATTGGCCTCCTTGGAACTCTATAGGGGTTCCTTCCTCCAAATTGCTGCTCAAAGGCTGCAGAAAAGATTCATCTATTGCTTATCAAAGGAGGATGAATATATGACTATTTATAGTATTTCTAAACCCTAACTCCTAATAAGACTTCTACTCAAGACTCCTACTCAATTAAGACTCTTACTCAAGACTCTTAATAGGACTCCTACTCAAGACTCCTATTCCTTAACACTCCTAATTCTTCTCTAAGAAATAACCTCCAAACCCTAGCCGACCTATTCACCTCTTTAATGGAGGTTGGCTTAGGTACGTTTTACATGAATGCCCCTCTAAATTAGGACTCTCCTAGCTAGAGTCCTAACAGTTGTTTAGGTCTTTAGCTTCTTGTATCGCTATTACTTTTGAATCTTAATTTTTAGAAAGAGATCGTAAAATTTTATTAAGAAGTTTAAAATTCAAAAAAATTTTACCAAGTTATTTTAAACTATTGACAATATCCGTAAAATGGGTGTACATGTCAACAATAGTTTCGCTTGGTTTCATATGAAACAACTCGAAATCATGCATCAAAAGATTAATTTTAGATTCTTTAACCCTACTAGTGCATTCGTGTGTGATTTTAAGTGTGTACCAAATGTCAAAAGCTATTTTGTAAGTAGAAACCCGATTAAATTCATTTTTGTTTAAGGCGTAAAATAAGGCATTAATAGCCTTTGCATTTAAAGAAAAAGTCTTCTTCTCCAAATCATTCTAATTGTTCAATAGAAGAGAAGACCTTTAAAAACTATTTTTAATAATATTCCATAAATCAAGATTCAAGAAAAGCAAGAAAACTCTCATATGAGTTTTCCAATAAGTGTAGTCCGTCCCATTGAACATGGGAGGTCGAACGATAGAAAATCCCTCTTGAAAGCCAAAAAGAGCTATTTCTCTTAATGTTAAACCAAATAAGAAAAACATGACTCTAATACCAATTATTAGGAACGAGTCAGCACTAAGACTGGGGGAGGGGGGGGGGGGGGGGGGGGGGGGTGACTTAGTGCAGTGGTAAAAACATCAATTTTAAAAAATATTCATTCGTTGAAAACCGATCAGAAAGATGTTAACTTAAAAACACTTACGTAAGTATGTAATAAGGAAATAGAGCAGTGAAGAAGTTTGAAGTAAGGTAAATTGCACAAATAAAAATGCAAACCAGATTTTTATTGTGGTTCGGTCATCGTGACCTACATCCACTCTACCGATTCCTCTTCCGTTGAGGCCACCAGCATCCACTAACGATCTTCTTTCAATGGGCGAAGATCAACTACCCTTTTACACTCTTTCTCTTTTTCACGGGTTTAGGAATCCACTCTGTCAATTCCTCTTCCGTTGAAGCCACCGGCATCCACTAACGATCTTCCTTCAATGGGCAAAGATCAACTACCCTTTTACACTCTTTCTCCTTTTCACGGGTTTAGGAGATAACTCTTACAACCTCTCTTTCTTAGACCTCACTTCTCCCTTTAGAAGAGTTTTCTAAATACTAGGAAGAAGGGATTATAAATCCTAAGAGATTTTTCAATTTTTCTTACCTCCTTTTTTAACTTAATTTTATACTCAATTCTTACTACTTCATGTAGTAATAGCTCGGGTATTTATAGACCCAAAATGGCTTCAAATAGAGACAAAAAAGTTTTCATCCCGGGATTCCCAAGTCCTGATGGTACCATTGCCTGTGTTGGGCGGTACCACCTCCTACATCAATAACACTAGGCTACTGCCCAATCTGGCGGTACCATCACTTAGGAGATTGTGTTTATTGAATCTCGTATTTCGATAATGAAACCAATTGATAATTGTTTATGATTTGATCTGCGTTTTTAGTGATACAAGATGCTTCGATCAGGATAAGACAATTAAAGCAAGAAGAATCATGTTGTGCCAAAGGAAAACATGTTAGAAGATTGGACGTCGGGCCGGAGGATCGGTTGACGTATCAATAGAAGGCTTCGGGCCATAGATTCGGGCAACGGGCTAAGAAGAGCGGATATTACGCCAAGGATATCGGAGTTGCGGAGTCAACTGACCGATTGGGCAATAGGCCGTAAGAGAGGATGATGCGCCGAAGAATCGAACGAAGCGTCGAGGGACCAATGACATACCGGATAACATGATTAATGCTTAGTATTAATTGTCTAGATCGAAGTATGTTTTACATGTGCAAGATTAACTACGAAAGCAAGGCATGAAGCAAAATGAAGTCCCGGAGTCAAGGACGTGATTTTGTTGGGAGTTCGAGAGTTCGTCGAAAGTCTGGACATTCATCGGAAGTTCTGTCAGAACCAGTCGAAAAGTCTCGGAGCTTGCTAGAGAAGCTCGTCGGAACTCACCAAGAAGATTGTCGTGAAGTCCAGGAGCTTGTTGGGAGTCCGTCGGAAGATCGCTAGAAGAAACCAAGACATAGGAACTTATTTAGCTTAACAAATGTCTTAGGAATCGTAATTAGCACATAATTGGATTTGGATTTAGGCTAACCTAATTAGGGGCCAGCGAAGCCCATATAAAGACTGTGTTGGGTCCAATGAGAGACCCAAACAGTGCCCCAAGAAGTGGCACTATCGTGGCACATTCTTCGAGACTATATGTAACATCCCTCATTTCTGAATTTTCTTATAAGTTTCTAGTTGTAATGTAAGTATCTATTTTAAATATGATAAAAGAGTCAAAGTATGAATCTGAGAACTTATTCATGAGATTTGGGGGATTTGTTGTAACATCCCTCATTTTCTGATTTTTCGTATAAGTTTCTAGTGATAATGTAAGTATCTATTTCAAATTTGACAAAAGAGCTAGAGTATGAATAAGAGATAACTTATTCTTAAGATTTGGGGGATTTGTTCAAACAAGAATCTGAGGACCTATGTGTAAACCCTGAGGACCAAATCGTGAATATAATAAAAACAAGGAATAAACTGTAAAACACACAAAATAACAAATCCCACCGTTTAAGCCACTCTGCCTTCGTTCTTAAGGCACCAGAGAAGGCAGCTACTGTGGGGAAGAACAGAGAAAGAAAGAGAGAAGAAGAGAAAAGAAAGGGAGAAGAAGAAGAAGAAAAATTGGGGCTTGAGGTTTCTTACTCAATCTTCTCAATTGGGGGTCAAAAAAATTCTCAAAGGCAAGTGTTCTAACCCCATCCTACAGAATATTAGCTTATGTTCTTATGTTGGTTCAAAAAGATCTGAAAGATTTCCATTTAGAACCGGAAATGTCTCTCTTTGGACATAGAACCAAGGATTCTGAATTTTTTCGGTAAACTGACCCCTATATACTGTTCCAGCTATAATTTTTGGTACGAAAAGCAGATTTAGGCAGGACCTAGTTTGTTTGAAAACAGACTCTTATATCTTTCTTTTGAAACAGATTTTGAAGATTTTGAACACCGACTACTTACCCAAACATATGTTTCTAATGAGCCAATAGATGCTGCAAAATAGGGATCAAAATTTCTGACCTTTCGATACTAAAATACTTATAAGTTCCTGTTGGAAATTCTAAATTATACCAAACTGACTTCGTCCGAAACCAGACTTGAAAACCTTTCTTTTGATATATAGTTTGAAAATTTTGGAATTCAAATGCCTACCCTATTATCTGTTGAATCCGACCCTATGTATTCTGCAAAACAGTGATTGTGTTTTTGACCTTGCGTTACCAAATCAAAGGTAACTCCTTGTTGGAAACCATGATTCATACGAAACTTATTTCAATAGAAAACAGATTGATATATCTTTCAACAACATCTTTCTTAAGGGTATTGGAGCATAATTGATAATCTGAAGTATTTGTTCTATGTGCCACTGGAATTCTGTTAGAAATCGAGCTTCGGTCGATTTCGCGTATTCTGTTTCATTCCTTTGGAAATTGAATTCATCTAACCTTCTTATTTGAATTGAGCTAAATATGATTGCTTGGAATCCTGGTATACCCTAGCTTTCATTTCATTCTAAATCTGAATACATTGGTGAGAAAATTATTGCTTGCATCGTATTGTCTCGTAAAGGCACATGTACGTTTTGTTATTCCGCGTGTGCTTCCGATATATACTACTTATTGATCAAACTGCCCTCTTGTACTCTGGTGTTTGTAGGATTTATGTGGACCTTTGCCAGAAATGGTAAAGGGTATGTGTTTAGAGCCTGCGATGCTCTGCCGGCCCCCTCTGGCTTCACCTAGACGTGGGTGGATGGAGCTCCCAAACGTGGGAGACTTCTGTCTGGTGGTCATTCAGAAATGGATGAATCACATTCTATCTGTGGTCCCACTACACCTTCTGTATGTTTGATATGATATCCAGAGCTTTGGTTAAGTGTTTCTGTCATGCTTTGGATAAGAATGATATGAATGCAACGTCAAAGACGACGTTTGAGCTTCTGTTCGGTATTTGTTATTGATATGCTTCGAAATTGGTTCATTCATTATGGATATGCTTCAAAATGTTCCATACGCCATTGATATGCTCCGAGACATTCCATATGCCATTGATAAGCTCCGTTTTTGTTTCATTTGTCATTGATATGCTCCAATTACTCTATGCCCCTTCTGTTATGAACCAATTATGTATGATTGAAATGACAATTGTGATTCTGCACCTAATGATATTACGTCTATGAATTTGTATGTTCTGCCTTGCATTTTGAAACTTTATCTCTTTGGAAATTGTCCTCTTTTGACATGGATATGTTAGTCACTTGCTGAGCTCTTTATGCTCACCCCGTTGTTGTATAAATTTTTCAGGATAGCGTATCGCTTGCTTAAATATTAAGATTGGGCCGAGGCAGTAGAAAGTTAGAAGATTTTGGGCTGATCTTTATTAGCATATATGTACTTGTTGTGTGAGCCACTCTGTATCTAATCAAATGTTGACGATGAATCCCAAACTTGTGGATTTTGTATATGTTAAAGGATCTCTCATGTTTAGGATTTTGGAAAGTTAAGTTAAATTTGTGTAATGACATGACTTATGGTAAACGTTGGTTTGGTGACTGCTTAGATTTCCCCACTTGTGAATTTATACTGGGGTTATTATTTTGATGAGAGGAGTTCAGATCGTATGAAATTTCGAGTGATGCGTGGCATGTTTATGAACTGCACAAGGTTTATAAATTGTAGACTATAGAGGTGAAATTTTGTTCTGTATGTTTTCTTACTGATCTCAAATGTGTGTTTGGATCCTGGATTGATTTGTTTTCTTGAGTTTTAAATATTATGGATATTTTTGAGGGAGTGTGATAGAGGTGGTATCAGAGCTTGATTTGAGAATCACTAGGAATATTTTTTTGAGGTTTTTTTTTTACTATCATTTAGAGATTGATCAAAGAAAATGTTTTTTTGATGTTTTAGGAAGCAAGGATGACGAGATCATTTGGTTCTCCTGTTGCATCTACTGCTGATCAATTGAGTGGTATCATGCGGACTTTGGAGACTATGGCACAAGTGATGCAACAACAACAACAACAACATGTCCAATCTGGAAGAAATTATGAAACAGGAACATCAAACCAATTGGGGTTAAGAATTGAACAGTTCAAGAAGCTTAGTCCTCCCAACTTTAGTGGTGAGTCCGATCCAATGGCGTGAGAATGGTGGATGCTTTGAGATAGAGAAAATATTTAACGCCTTAAATTACCCCGATGATCGAAAGTTTCTCTTGCTACCTTTATTTGGAAGGAGAGGTGAACACTAGTGGAGAATGATTAAGAGGATTTTCGAAGTCAAACATGAGGCAATGACATGGAAGGCATTCAAAGAGAGGTTTAACGATAAATATTTTCATTGATTGTATAAGAGATCAAAAAAGAATTGGAGTTCTTGAATCTTATCCAGTGGAAATATGATCGGTTAAAGTATGAATCTAAATTCACTGAGCTCTCTAGGTTTGCCACACATATGACTGATGATGAATCTAGAAAAGCAAAAAGGTTTGAAAGGGGATTACGGCCAGCAATAAGAAGTCGAATGTCAGCCTTAAAGCTACAAACATATGCCGAAACGGTAGAAAGAGCTTTGAAAATTGAAAGAGACATGGATGAAATTCAAGAAATCATTGGCAAGAACAAAAGGGACAAATTCATTAGCAAAAGCACGAGAGAAAATGAATATGAAGCTAGTAACAAGAGGTTTAAGACATCTAGATTTGAAAAAGGGAAACCACTGCGGAGGACTCAGTCATGTGCAAGATGTGGATTAAATCATGAAACAAGTCAGTGTTTTTGGGTGACTGGAGCATGTTTTGTTTGTGGAAAGTTGGATCATCAAATAAAAGATTGCCCTGTGAGGAAGAAGAAAGAGCCACTGTCTCCTAGACCCTCAGCCCATGCTAGAGTGTACGCTATCACTGAACAAGATTCAAAAGCTTCTAAATCCGTGGTTGAAGGTATTCTTCATGTTTCTAAGAGAAATGCAAAAGTTTTGTTTGATCCCGGTTCCAACTTATCTTTTGTTTCACAATACTTTGCTTGTCACTTGGATATTCTACCTAGACCCTTGGATTATATGTTATATGTAACAACTGTTGTTGGAGATTCATTGACAACAAACTTGGTTTACCCGTCTTGTTTGATTTCTATTGGAGAACACGAATTCCTTGCTGATTTGATTCTCCTAGAGATCCAAGGTTTTGATGTTATACTTGGCATGGATTGATTATCTTCTCATCATGCTAGTATTGATTGTTACAAAAAAATAATTACTTTCTGAATACCAGATCAGCCTATATTTTTCTTTGAGGGCATTAGGCATGATTTGCCTCCTTGCTTGATATCAGCACTTCAAGCTTATTATCTTATGCAGAAAGGTTATTTTTGTTATATAGTGTGTGTAAAGAAGCATTCAAATCAGGAAACCCACCTAGATGAAATTTCAGTGGTCAAAGAATTTCCTAATGTATTCCCAGACGACTTGCCTGGTTTACCTCTAGATAGAGAGGGTGAATTTGCTATTGATCTGGTCCCCAATACAACCCCAATATCTAAGCCTCCCTACAGAATGGCACCACTCGAGCTAGAGGAATTAAAGAAGCAACTATAAGAATTATTAGATAAGGGTTTCATACGACCCAGTGTATCTCCATGGGGTGCTCCGGTACTATTAGTGAAGAAGAAGGATGGAACATTGAGGCTTTGTATTGATTATAGACAATTGAATCAGGTGACCATCAAAAACAAGTATCCCATACCTAGAATTGACGATTTGTTTGATCAACTGCAGGGTGCACAAGTATTATCTAAGATTGACCTGAGGTCAGGTTACTATCAGTTGAAGATCAAGGAGGAGGATATTTCAAAAATAGCTTTCAGAACTCGATATGGTCATTATGAATTCTTGGTGATGCCTTTTGGTTTGACAAACGCCCCTGCAGCTTTTATGGAACTAATGAATAGGATATTTCAACCGCTCTTGGATATCTGTGTAATTGTATTTATTGATGACATATTGGTGTATTCAAGGAGTAATCAGGAGCATGAGGAACACTTGAGAAATGTATCGTCCATACTAAGCGAAAAGAAGTTGTATGCAAAGTTCAGCAAATGTGAATTTTGGTTGAATGAAGTTGCTTTCTTAGGCCATGTGATTTCAGGGAAGGGTATATCTGTTGATCCAAGGAAAATAGAAGCTGTAGTTGAATGGGAAGTACCAACAAATATAACAGAAGTTAGAAGCTTCTTGGGCATGGCAGGTTATTACAGGAGATTTGTGGAGGGATTTTCTCGAATCGCTCAACCTCTCACCAAACTCACTAAGAAGAATATGAAATTTGTATAGGGTGAAGATTGTGAGCAAAGTTTTCAAGAGTTAAAAAGAAGATTGACGAGTGCCCCTATTCTCACTATTCCAAGTGGTAGTGATGAGTTTGTAGTTTATATTGATGCTTCAAGGAAGGGCTTAGGATGTGTTTTGATGCAGGAAGGGAGAGTAATTGCTTATGCTTCTAGGCAACTTAAAGGTTATGAATTGAATTATCCAACTCATGACTTGGAATTGGCAGCAATTATTTTTGCTCTAAAGATTTGGAGACATTATTTGTATGGTCGACAGTTTAAAATCTTTACTGATCACAAGAGTTTAAAATATATTTTCACTCAGAAAGAGTTAAATATGAGACAGCGAAGATGGATAGAACTTCTAAAGGATTATGATTGTGCCATCCGTTATCACCCAAGCAAAGCCAATGTTGTAGCTGATGCACTTAGTAGGAAATCTACGAGTTTTATGGCTAGTCTGGTCGTGAAACAATGGAAGTTGTTAGAAGAAAATTTTGAGGTGAAAGCTTTGAGGAAAGAGCAAGACTCGATGATATTGATGGCCACCATTCAAGTGCAATCTGATCTTATTCAATAAATTAAGGAAGGACAATTATAAGATCCACGTTTAATCTACTTGAGAAATGAAGTAAAAAGGGGATTGAAGCCAAAATTTCAAGTTGCAAAGGATGGCCTATTGAGATTTGGGGAAAGGGTATGTGTGCCAAATGAGCCAGATATCAAGAGTCAAATCCTAGAGGAGAGTCGTACTTCAAAGTACGCCATGCATCCAGGGAGCACTAAGATGTATAGGGATATCCAAAGTCATTATTGGTGGGAAGGCATGAAGAAGGAAATTGCAATGTATGTTTCAAAATATTTGACTTGTCAGCAAATCAAAGTAGAACACCAAAGACCTGGAGGGTTGTTGGAACCTTTAGATATTCCTGAATGGAAATGGGAATGTATTACCATGGATTTTGTTTCGGGACTACCCAGAACCTCTAGGAAGCATGATGCTATTTGGGTTATCATTGATAGGTTAACAAAATCTGCGCATTTCCTACCAATTAATATGACTTATTCGCTTGACAGACTTGCAGATTTATATGTCAATGAAATAGTAAGACTTCATGGTATTCCAAAGGAGATCATCTCTGATAGAGACTCCAGATTTCTCTCTAGATTCTGGAGAAAATTGCAGGAGTCGATGGGCACTAAAGTTAAGTTTAGTACTGCATATAATCCTCAGACTGATGGTCAGTCAGAAAAAACAATTCAAACACTTGAGGATCTGCTTAGAGCCTATGTTATGGATTGGAAGGGTGAATGGGATAAAGATATTTCACTTATTGAGTTCACTTATAATAATAGTTATCATTCAAGTATTCAAATGGCTCCTTACGAAGCTTTATATAGGCGAAAGTGCATAACACCTATATGTTGGGAGGAAGTTGGTGACAGAAAGCTGTTAGCACCGGACAAAGTACAAGAAACTACCGAGAAAATTCAAGTTATAAGAAAAAGGTTAAAAACTGCTCAGAGTCGTCAAAAGAGTTATGCCGACAATAGAAGACGAGACATTGAGTTTGAAATCGGAGATTTTGTATTCTTAAAAGTCTCCCCTTCCAAAGGCATTATAAGGTTTGGGAAGAAAGGAAAGTTAAGCCCAAGATTTATTGGACCTTTTGAGGTTCTTGAGAGGGTTGGTTCTGTAGCTTACAGGATTGCCTTGCCACCAGCATTATGCTATGTTTGTTGAATCTCGTATTTTGATGATGAAACTACTTAATATATGTTTATGATTTAATCTGCGTTTTGAGTGATGCAGGGTTCTTCGATCAGGATGAGACAATTAAAGCAGGAACATCATGTTGTGCCGGAGGAACATGTCAGAAGATTGGACGTCGGGCCGGTGGATCGGTCGATGTATCGACAGAAGGCTTCGGGCCGTGGACTCGGGCATCGGGCCAAGAAGAGTGGGTATTGTGCCAAGGATATCGGAGTTGCGGAGTCAATTAGCCGATTGGGCAATAGGCTGCAGGAAAGGACGATGCGCCGAAGAATCGGACGAAGCGTCGAGGGACCAATGACATGCCAGACAACTTGGTTAATTGCTTTGGATTAATTGTCTCGATCGAAGTTTTTGTTTTGAGTGTGCAGGATTAACTACGATGAAAGTAAGACATGCAGCAGGAGTTGCGCCGGAGTCATGACAATGATCACGTTGGGAGTTCGAGAGCTCGACGGAAGTTCGGACAGTCGTCGGAGGTTCTGCGGGAACAAATACGAGAAGTCCAGAAGCCTGCCAAAGGAGCTTGTCGGAACTTGCCAAGTGGATCGTCGCAGTCCAGGAGTTTGCCGGAAGTCCGCAGAAGAATCACCGAGGGTTCATCGGATGATCGACGGAAGTTCGTCGGAAACTCGCCGGAAGAAGAGATTGACGCATCGGAGCAAAGTTGCAGAAATTGTCTTAGATTTAAGTTGGAAAATGGGAGGTGATCCCATTTAGCTTAATCTTGGGGCAATTGGGCCCCTGAAAAGATTGAAATTGGGCCGAATGGAGCTAACCATTCGGACCCTGATTGCACCAGGAGGTGCAACCGCCTAGGCCAGGAGGTGGCACCGCCTGGGCTAAGTCTCCCAGCGAGACTGGGCGGTGCAACCGCGCTAGCCAGGAGGTGCAACCGCCTGAGCTCAGTCTTCGAGCTAGACTGGGCGGTGCAACCTCCCTGATAGAGAGGTAGCACCGCTTGAGCTCGGTCTTCGAGCTCTGGCAGAGAGGTGCAACCGCCTCAGTCAAGAGGTGGCACCGCTTGGGGCTCAGTCTCCGAGCCATACTCAGGCGGTGCAACCGCCCCTGACAGAGAGGTGCAACCGCCTGGGCTCAGTCTCCGAGCTCTGCCAGGCGGTGCAACCTCTCCAGTCAAGAGGTGCAACCGCCTGATCCCGGAATTCCGGGATTTGATCGTTTTGAGCTCCAAATTTGAACTGGGTTGGGGCCTATAAATACCCCACCCATTCAGCACTAAAAGCACAACATATACACTCGAAATCTTGCTGTCTTTCTGTGTTTCTTAGAGCTCAAAACTGCTAGTTCTCCTCCTTCTATTCTTCAAGTTTGAATTGTAAAGAGAGGAGAGAAAACTTCTGTAAGGGTTGTCTCCTAAGCCCGTAAAAAGGAGTGAATCTGTAAGAGGGTGGTTGGCCTTCGCCTATTGAAGGAAGGCTTCTAGTTGACGTCGGTGACCTCGTCGGTGGAGGAAGCCAAAAGTGGAGTAGGTCAAGATTGACCGAACCACTCTAAATCTCGGTTTGCATTTCCTTTGAGTCTTTTACCATCACTGCAAACTTCTCAATAGCTTACTGCCCTTTGCAATTTTACGAACGAGTTTCAAGTTTTAGACGAAAATATGCATTTAGACGTAAAACTGCATTTAGACGTAAATCGGCTTTCCTCGTACAATCATCAGATTTCAGTTTACGTTTACGTCTTGATTTCAACTGCATACTGCCTTCTGCGATTTTACAAACGAGTTTCAAAGTTTAGACGTAAATCTGTGTTTAGACGTAAATCTGCGTTTAGACGTAAATCTGCATTTAGACGTAAATCTGTATTTTGCAGATTACTTTTTGAGCTGTACAATAGCAGCACATTATCTTTATACTTATGCTTAAACTGCGTTTTATCTCAACAAGTGATTTACGAATCGACACTTAGACGTAAATCTGTTTCTTCGTACGAACGTCGGATTTCAGTTTGCGCTGATATTCTGGTTTTCATCATTGCTGCAAACTGCCTGCATAGATTGACTGTAACCTTGCTTAGTATCAACTCTCATACAGAGTTGTCCGTATCGTTCAAACGCAGCTTTCGGTTTTAATCACAGAAAGTTTTCCGCTGCACTAATTCACCCCCCCCCCTCTTAGTGCTCTCGATCCTAACAATTGGTATCAGAGCGGGGTATTTCTCATTTCAGATTTACACTCGAGAGAAATGGCTCTTCAAGAGGGCTTTTCGGTCTTTCGTCCACCGTTCTTTAACGGATTGGACTACACTTATTGGAAAACTCGAATGAGAGTTTTCTTGACTTCTCTAAATCTGGATTTATGGAATATCGTTGAAAACAGTTTTCAACTTCCCTCTAAACCGATGAACAAATGGTCGGATTTAGAGAAGAAGTATTTTTCTTTAAACGCAAAGGCTATGAATGCCTTATTTTGCGCTTTGGACAAAAATGAGTTCAATCGGGTTTCTTTGTGCGAAACGGCTTTCGATATCTGGCGCACTCTTGAAATCATGCACGAGGGAACTAGTAGAGTCAAAGACTCGAAAGTTAATATTTTACTGCATGATTTCGAGCTTTTTCATATGAAACCAAGCGAAACCGTTGTTGACATGTACACCCGTTTTACGGATGTCGTCAATTGTTTAAAATCACTTGGTAAAAGCTTTTCGGATTTTGAACTCGTTAACAAAGTTTTGCGCTCACTTTCTAAAACTTGGGATTCAAAAGTAACTGCTATTCAAGAATCAAAAAACTTGAACCAATTTCCACTTGAAGAACTAATTGGTTCATTGATCACATATGAAATGACGTGCAATGCACGTGAAGAACTTGAGAACCACCTTCCAAAGAACAGGAAGGATTTGGGACATAGAACATTTGAAGACCACTCGAGCATAAGCTCAAGTGATGGTGAACTTAAACTACAAATGAAACAAAAATTAAAAAGTAAAAAGAACGGAACTACTTGCTTTGAACGCAAGAAGAAGAACAAAAATTGGGATGAATCGAGCTCCTCCGAAGATGAGGAGAAAATCAACAAAGGCGAGATGGCAAACTATGCCTTTACGCCTTTCGACGCTGAGGTAATCAAAATGCCTTTAATTTACTTTGAAATTACATGATGCTTTTCATAAAGAATTTTTTTTTAATTTTCTTGAAAATTGCATGTTTAATAATCTTATAATGAAAATACAAACAATTAGGAATCATGCTTATCATTCTAGTAATTTTGAAAATAATCATGAAAATTGCATGTTTATGATAAACAAAATGATTTTGATTAAAAATACCTTATGAAATCATGCTATATGTGGTTGAGAAGTAATAATGTGTATCATGTTAATTTCCATTGTTATTTCTCGATGAAATCATGAATCTATTTATAAATTTTGTGAGCCATAAAAATGATTTTGATAATTTAAAATTGAAATAAGTTTTATCAAAATCATGATCTTGATTTATCAAATTGAATGAATTGAAAATGAATAATGAATTTTCTCTTGAATGATTGTGACTTGTATTCCTTGTATTCATGATATGATTTTTATGCAATTCCTTGTACTCATGAAATATTTATCTCATCACCCAATTATTTCTTTTCAATACTCCTCAAGTGATGATATGAATGCATGAGATATTCATGAATTTATTTTGATGTATGCAAATGAGAAGTTTCGATCATGCATGGTAGGATGCAATGTGACAAATTAATACCATGATGATTTGAAATAGTTATGATTTGGAATGATGCATATGCTTTTTATTATGATAATGTATGATGTGTATCCTAAATGCTTAAAAAAAAAAATTAAATAAATAAATGTTTATATCATGTTAGATGGTTTTACATATTATGCATGGTAAGCTATAGTGTTAAGTGAAACAATGATTGAAATAATATGAATGATGAATTGGAATCATGCATATAATAATGAGTTTATATGTTCTAAAAATGTGCATGTTTTAATTTGAAAATATAATGATGCTTTGGTGATTATGAATGTTCTAAAATGTTATAAAATTCACTAGCTTGCATGATGTAGAACTTAGCTATATTGAACATCACCAAGGAATGCTATCTTGCCTATCTCAAAAAGCAAAAAGTTAACTTGCACATCTAGCAAAACTTATATTTCAAGAAGCAAGAGTTGCTTTCTTGAACATCTCAAAATTGCTAGCTTGCGGGCCTTAAAATGTAGAAATTTTTTGCTAGCCTATATATGGTAAACTTGCTATCATACTACTATGATGATGAGCATGCCTTATCTTCATGATTATATTAAAAAAAAAAAAAAAAAAAAAAAAACTATGGCAAAAATATGTTCGAATGATTAAACGTGTTAAAAATATTTTTCGGACTTTTTTGATTGAATGATCAAATCACCTGATTGCCATAATGATTTTACACAATTACTTGCCATGTTGGAAATTATGTTCTTGAATACAAAAATTTCCATGATAATAAGCTTGTTTTACCTTCATGATTGTAATTGAATATCTCTAGTAAAACCCTGTCCGAATGTATGAAAGTGTCAAATTTCATTTTTGGATTTTCTTGATCCTAACAATTGGATTTTTCTTGATACATTATCCTCTTCCGAATTTAACAAGCATATGTCATATCAAGTTTAATTCACATCATTGATTTTTGACATATGGAATCATCTAGCAAATGCACTTATCATGTGAAAAATATTTTTCGAAAAACATATTTGATGATTCCCTCTTATAAAAGGAAGATATTTTTACATACAAAGATTTGACTCACTTACATATCTTAATCCTTGCAAAAATGAAGTGTGCTTTAATATCTTATCGATTTGAACTTCACATATGGCTTTCCTCCTTCATGTAAAAAGATAACAAATAAAAAGGAAGAAGCAATAAAAGCTATCTTCATGTCATGTTTTCCTCGAGATGTTTGCATTCTTGGTATCCTATCACTCCTTTGTTGGAAAATGACATGAACCAACTTATGGCATCGCGACTTATATTTAAAATTTGCTTATATCGTTCTCCTTGTTGTTGATGACAAAGGGGAGAAATATATGAATTGATATGTTTGCTATCACTAATGGTTGCTATGGTTGCTATCATCGATGCTATGATCAGGCCATACTTGCATCACCAAGAAATATATGATTGCTATCATTGCTATATGCCCTGTATCAAGATATCAAACAAAAATTTGCATCGTACGAGCTGATATCTTACCATGTGATGCAATGCTACACTTGCTAAAATATTCGAAATGTGTACATCATGAAATGATATCAAAATCTTGCTTCACAGCTTTACATGTCGATATCATGCCATATGATGAAATGCTACAATTGATAAACACTTGAAATAGTTGCGTTACGATATCAAAAGCTAACACTGCAAAGGAAGCAAAAATTTGCTAGCTTGCAACTTGCATATTTCAAGAACCAAGAGTTGCCTTCTTAAATATCTCTAAACTGCTAGCTTGCAAGCTCTAAAATATTGTAACATTGCTAGCTTGCATGTGCTATCTTGTATGCCGTAAAACTTGCATATCTAAAACTTGATAGCTTGAATGTTCTAAGCATGATGTAACATTTGCTAAATTTTCTGGCTTCAAAACTGCATGATGATAAAACTTGATATTATGTTTTTCATGCAATAAGTTAAACTTACATCACAAACACTTAATTGTGGTACTTCTCCTTTTTGTTGATGACAAAGGGGGAGAAGTATGTTGTTGACATGACATGTTATGCATAAGTTTATGCATAAGTTCATGATGACGAGTTGCAAGTATTCATGATGAATATTGCAATAACTTGAATTCAGTTTGAATTCAAGGTTCTATCAATATGGCATATTGATAGGGGGAGTCTGTTTAAACTCCGGGAGTTAAGTTTAACTCCGTCATCAAGTAGTTGTCATCATCAAAAAGGGGGAGATTGTTGAATCTCGTATTTTGATGATGAAACTACTTGATATATGTTTATGATTTAATCTGCGTTTTGAGTGACGCAGGGTTCTTCGATCAGGATGAGACAATTAAAGCAGGAACATCATGTTGTGCCGGAGGAACATGTCAGAAGATTGGACGTCGGGCGGTGGATCGGTCGACGATAATAATTGAAGGCTTCGGGCGTGGACTCGGCATCGGGCCAAGAAGAGCGGTATTGTGCCAAGGATATCGGAGTTGCGGAGTCAACTCGGCCGATTGGGCAATAGGCTGCAAGAAAAGGACGATCGCCGAAGAATCGGACGGCGTCGAGGGACCAATGACATGCCGGACAACTTGGTTAATTGCTTTGGATTAATTGTCTCGATCGAAGTTTTTGTTTTGAGTGTGCAGGATTAACTCACGATGAAAGTAAGACATGCAGCAGGAGTTGCGCCCGGAGTCATGACAATGATCACGTTGGGAGTTCGAGAGCTCGGCCGGAAGTTCGGACGGTCGTCGGAGGTTCTCTGGGAACAAACCGAGAAGTCCGTAAGCCCGCCAAAGGAGCTTGTCGAACTTGCCAAGTGGATCGTCATGAGTCCAGGAGTTTGCCGGAAGTCCGCAGAAGAATCACCGAGGGTTCATCGGATGATCAACGGAAGTTCGCCGGAAACTCGCCAGAAGAAGCGATTGACGCATCGGAGCAAAGTTGCAGAAATTGTCTTAGATTTAATCGTAGTTAACACGTTTATTAAGTTGGAAAATGGGAGGTGATCCCATTTAGCTTAATCTTGGGGCAATTGGGCCCCTGAAAAGATTGAAATTGGGCCGAATGGAGCTAACCATTCGGACCCTGATTGCACCAGGAGGTGCAACCGCCTAGGCCAAGAGGTGGCACCGCCTGGGCTAAGTCTCCCAGCGAGACTGGGCGGTGCAACCGCCCCAGCCAGGAGGTGCAACCGCCTGAGCTCAGTCTTCGAGCTAGACTGGGCGGTGCAACCTCCCTGATAGAGAGGTAGCACCACCTGAGCTCGGTCTTCGAGCTCTGGCAGAGAGGTGCAAACGCCTCAGTCAAGAGGTGGCACCGCCTGGGGCTCAGTCTCCGAGCCAGACTCAGGCGGTGCATGTAACACCCCTCATTTCCGAATTTTCGTATAAGTTTCTAGTTGTAATGTAGGTATCTATTTTAAATTTGATAAAAAGTCAAAGTATGAATCTAAGAACTTATTCATAAGAGTTGGAGGATTTGTTAAAAGAAAGAATCTGAGGACCTATATGTAAACCCTAAGGACTTAATCGTGAATATGATAAATCCAAGGACTAAACTGTAAAATGTACAAAAATACAAACTTCACCGTTTAAGCCTCTCTGCCTTCGTTCTTAAGGAAGCAGAGAAGGCAGCTCGTGGGTGATCAAAGAAAGAAAGAAAGAAAGAAGAAGAAGAAGAAGAAGAAGAAAAAAAAAAAAATTTGGGTTTTTAGGGTTCTTGCTTTAATCTTTTCACTTCGGGTCAAAATTCTCAAAGGCAAGTGTTCTAACCCCATCCTACAGAATTTTTAGTCTCTGTTTTTATGTTGAATCAAAATAAATTGAAGGATTTCTATTTAGAAACTGATATGTCTCTATTTGGACATAGAACCATGGATTTTGAAGTTTTCATTTCGGTAAACTGACCCCTATACACTGTTTCAGCTATAAGTTTTAGTAAAAAATGTGAATTCGGGCAGGAACTATTTTGTTTGAAAGTAGACTCTTATATCTTCCTTTTGACACTGATTTTGTAGATTTTGGACACCGAATACTTACCCAAACATCTGTTTCAATTGAGCCTATAGACGCTGTAAAACAGGGTTCGAGATTTCTGACCTGTCGATACTAAAATGCCTATAACTCCCTGTTGAAAATTCTGAATTGTACCAAACTGATTTTATTTGAAACTAGACTTGAAAATATTTCTTTTGAGTAATAGTTTGAAAATTTTGGATTTCAATTGCCTGCCCTATTGTCTGTTGAATCCGACCCTATAAATTCTGCAAACCAGTGATTGTGTTTTTGATCTTGTGTTACCAAATCAAAGGTAACACCGCGTTGGGAACCCTGTTTCGTATGAAATTTGTTCCATCAGAATATAGATTGATATATGGTTCGACCATAGTTTTCTTATGGGTATTGGAGCATAATTGATATTCTGAAATATTTGTTTGATGTGCCACTGGAATTCTGTCCGAAATCGAGCTTTGGTCGATTTCGCATATTCTGCTCCGTTCCTTTGGATATTTGAATTCGTTTAACCTTCTTATTGGATTTGAGATAAATATGATTGCTTAGAAATTCCTGTACACTCTTGTTTTTATTTCATTCCAAATCCGAATACAATTGTGAGAGATTTGTTCTTTGTTTCGTATTGTTTCGAAAAGGCACATGCACGTTCGTTGTTCCGCGTGTGCTTCCGATATATGCTACTTATTGTTAAAACTGCTCTCTTGTACTCTGGTGTATGGGATTGTCTGGACCTTTGCCAGAAATGGTAAAGGGTATGCGCTTATTACCCGCTCCGTGGGGTCCCGCTCTGTGGGATGCGCTTATTACCCGCTCTGTGGGGTCCCACTCCGTGGGATATGCTTAGAGCCCCGCGATGCTCTGCTGCGGCCCCTCGACTTCACCTAGACATGGGTGGATGGATCTCCCAGGCGTGGGAGACTTTTGTCAGTGGTCATTCAGAAATGGATGAATCACATTCTGACTGAGATCCCACCACACCTTCTATATGTTTGATATGACATCCAGAGTTTTGGTGAGTTGTTTCTGTTCATGCTCTGGATAAGAATGATATGATTGCAACGTCAAGGACGACGTTTGAGCTTCTGTACGATATTTGTTTTGATATGCTTTCGATATGCTTCATTTCGATGATTTTGCTTGAAATGTTCCATATGCCGTTGATATGCTTTGGAACATTTTATATGCCATTGATAAGCTCTCGATATGTTACCTTTGTTCTTGATATGCTCCAATTACTCTATGCCCCAATCTGTCGGGGAACCAAATATGTAAGATTGAAAGGACAATTGTGTTTCTGCTCTTAATGATATTATGTCTACGAAATCATATATTCTGCCTTATATTTTGGAACTGTATCTCTTTGGAAGTAGTACTATTTTGATATGGATATGTTAGTCACTTGTCGAGCTTTTTTATGCTCACCCCGTTTGTTGATAAATTTTTGGGATATCATATTGCTTGCCTAAATGTTAAGATTAATGAGGTGGTGTGGAAAGTTTAGAAGATTTTGGGCAGATCTTTGTTAGCATATGTGTATTTGTTGTATAAGATACTCTGCATCTTATGAAATGTGACGATGAATCTAAACCTGTGGATTTTGTGTAAGATAAAGGATCCCTCATGTATAGGATTTTGGTATGTTAAGTTATATTCGTGTAATGATATGATCTTATGGTAATCGTTGGTTTGGTGACTGCATAGACTTCCCCCATTTGTGAATTTATATTGTGGTTATTATTTTGATGAGTTGAGTTCTGATTGTATGAATTATCGAGTGATGTGTGGTATGTTTATGAATTGCACAGGGTTATGAATTTGTAGACTTTAGAGGTGAAATTTTGATCTGAATGTTTTCTTAGTGACCTCAAATGTGTGCTTGGATCCTGGGTTAGTTATGATGAAAATTTTAAATATTGTCGATATATTTTGAGGGGCGTGACAGTGCAACCACCCCTTATAGAGAGGTGCAACCGCCTGGGCTCAGTCTCCGAGCTCTGCCAGGTGGTGCAAACTCTCCAGTCAGGAGGTGCAACCGCTTGATCCCGGAATTCCAGGATTTGATCGTTTTGAGTTCCAAATTTGAACTGGGTTGGGGCCTATAAATACCCCACCCATTCAGCACTGAAAGCACAGCATATACACTCGAAATCTTGTTGTCTTTCTGTGTTTCTTAGAGCTCAAAACTGCTAGTTCTCCTCCTTCTATTCTTCAAGTTTGAATTGTAAAGAGAGGAGAGAAAACTTCTATAAGGGTTGTCTCCTAAGCCCGTAAAAAGGAGTGAATCTGTAAGAGGGTGGTTGGCCTTCGCCTATTGAAGGAAGGCTTCTAGTTGACGTCGGTGACCTCGTCAGTGGAGGAAGCCAAAAGTGGAGTAGGTCAAGATTGACCGAACCACTCTAAATCTCGGTTTGCATTTCCTTTGAGTATTTTACCTTCACTGCAAACTTCTCAATAGCTTACTGCCCTTTGCAATTTTACGAACGAGTTTCAAGTTTTATACGAAAATCTGCATTTAGACGTAAAACTGCATTTAGACGTAAATCGGCTTTCCTCGTATAATCATCAGATTTCAGTTTACGTTTACGTCTTGATTTCAACTGCATACTGCCTTCTGCGATTTTACAAACGAGTTTCAAAGTTTAGACGTAAATCTGTGTTTAGACGTAAATCTGCGTTTAGACGTAAATTTGCTTTTTGCAGATTACTTTTTGGGTTGTACAATAGCAGCACACTATCTTTATACTTCTACTTAAACTGCGTTTTATCTAAACAAGTGATTTACGAATCGACATTTAGACATAAATCTGTTTCTTCGTACGAACGTCGGATTTCAGTTTGCGCCGATATTCTGGTTTTCTTCATTGCTATAAACTGCCTGCATAGATTGACTGTAACCTTGCTTAGTATCAACTCTCATACAGAGTTGTCCTTATCGTTCAAACGCAGCTTTCGGTTTTAATCACAGAAAGTTTTCCGCTGCACTAATTCACCCCCTCTTAGTGCTCTCGATCCTAACAATGTTCATGATATATTTCATGTCTCGATGATTAGGAAATATATATATGACCCTTCTCACATCATTAAGTATGAGCTGGTAGAGATCGATAAAGATTTATCTTATGTGGAAGACCCTATTCAGATTGTTGACAAGAAAGAAAAAGTCCTAAGGAATCGGGTCATCCCACTGGTTCAAGTAATTTGGAGACATCATTCTAGAGAGGAAACAACTTGGGAGCTAGAGGAGGAAATGACAAAGGTGTACACCCGTCTTTTCATCGATAGAGGTACGATAAATTTAGAGGACTAAATTTTTCTTTTAAGGGGGGGAGAGTGTAACATCCCTCATTTTCTGAATTTTCGTATAAGTTTCTAGTGATAATGTAAGTATCTATTTCAAATTTGACAAAAGAGCTAGAGTATGAATCAGAGATAACTTATTCTTAAGATTTGGGGGATTTGTTCAAACAAGAATCTGAGGACCTATGTGTAAACCCTGAGGACCAAATCATGAATATAATAAAAATAAGGACTAAACTACAAAACACACAAAATAACAAATCCCACTGCTTAAGCCACTCTGCCTTCGTTCTTAAGGCACCAGAGAAGGCAGCTGCTGTGGAGAATAACAGAGAAAGAAAGAGAGAAGAAGAGAAAAGAAAGGGAGAAGAAGAAGAAGAAGAAAAATTGGGGCTTGAGGTTTCTTACTCAATCTTCTCAATTGGTGGTCAAAAAAATTCTCAAAGGCAAGTGTTCTGACCCCATCCTACAGAATATTAGCTTATGTTCTTATGTTGGTTCAAAAAGATCTGAAAAATTTCCATTTAGAACCGGAAATGTCTCTCTTTGGACATAGAACCAAGGATTCTGAAATTTTTCGGTAAACTGACCCCTATATACTGTTCTAGCTATAATTTTTGGTACGAAAAGCAGATTTAGGCAGGACCTAGTTTGTTTGAAAACAAACTCTTATACCTTTCTTTTGACATATATTTTGAAGATTTTGAACACTGACTACTTACCCAAACATCTGTTTCTAATGAGCAAATAGATGCTGCAAAACAGGGATCAAAATTTCTGACCTTTTGATACTAAAATACTTATAAGTTCCTGTTGGAAAATCTAAATTATACCAAACTGACTTCGTCCGAAACCAGACTTGAAAACCTTTCTTTTGACATATAGGTTGAAAATTTTGGAATTCAAATGCCTACCCTATTATCTGTTGAATCCGACCCTATGTATTCTGCAAAACAGTGATTGTGTTTTTGACCTTGCGTTACCAAATCAAGGGTAACTCCTTGTTGGAAACCATGATTCGTACAAAACTTATTTCAACAGAAAACAGATTGATATATCTTTCAACAACAGCTTTCTTAAGGGTATTGGAGCATAATTAAAAATCTGAAGTATTTGTTCTATGTGCCACTGGAATTCTGTCAGAAATCGAGCTTCGGTCGATTTCGCGTATTCTGTTTCATTCCTTTGGAAATTGAATTCATCTAACCTTCTTATTGTTGTGAAATCATGGGGCGACATCATATGCACAGCGGAAGAACAAGAAAACAAAAATCCCCCATTCCCAAAAAGATGTTCGTCGTCGTGCAAAGATTGGTGCGCAAAAATCCGCAAAACACAAAACTGCGTATAGAGATTGTGTTACCTAGGGAGATCGTATATCCCTATTTCCTTGCAGATCCTTAGGAGAGGGTGAAGGAGGTCAAGCGTCCTCCTCTCTAGCGTAATCCACACAGCAGGGTTGCGACGACCCTCCTCAAAACTCCAGGCCTCTGAGGTGGAGAGGGAGAGGAGAATAGGAAAGGCAAGCAAAGACTCTAGCCTATGAGGCTGTGAATCCCTCCTATTTATAGAGATCCCGTGTCAAACCCTAATGGGTCCTTCCCTAGTGGGTATTGGATCTGCATCCAATAAGACAAGGGCTCCGTCGGATATCTCATATCCGAACCTCTACTCATCGCAATGCCTACCATATGTGTGTGACCCTCTAGGCCCAATATCGAGCTGGCCGTGAGTCATACCTGTCAGAACTCCTTCTAACTCAATGAATTATTATCTCTGTAATAATTCACTCGACTCATCGACTACGGACGTACTAGGCCACTTCACTGGCAGTAGTCCCCGTGACGATACAGGGGAATCCAATCCATTGGACCATGTCGTCCTCGATTACCATGTATCTATAGTCCCTCATCCATCTAATATCCCGAGGACCGTATATCGAGCATGGTGTTGTCGGACCCATACGGTTTCTACTCGAAGTCTCGCTCTAATCGGATTCTCCGGAGAACTCTTTTCTCTCAACCCGAATGACCTGGCCGGGGATTTGTCTGAGCAAGAACACATGGGATATTCCTCATGATGCCGAGAGTGGATGATCCTCTATCGACACTCAATAGCCCTCGTAAGGTCGACTACCACTCCCAATGACCAGCTATACTAGATCCGGGGACAGCCAAACCTATAAGTCTGGTAATAACGAGTGGAGCACTCATACAGGACATCCTTGGTGTCTCAAGTCTAAGGACCAGATACACCACTAGGACTACGGAATCGCTGTCTGACAATAAGGCATCATCAACCATCTAGCATTCCATAAGCGGATCAATCAGTGAACTCATTCTCCAATGAGCACCTGTACTGTATCCCTAGTGTCCCTATACGAGCAGCTATGAGACTAGCTGCATCCATCATATGGACGGGTATACAACACACCAGTCTATCCGGTTATCACGATGTCCCTCTCGAGTAACCTATGACCAGGATTATTTAGGATATATGTTTAAAGGTGAATCGATCTCATTATCGTGATCTCATCACGATCTGATTCCCATTGCACAAATCCAAGGACATCACAATATATATATGCATTTATGCAATAGTTATAAAGTGATATACGCCAAAATATAATAAGCAAAAAGATTCTGTATCAAGTCACACGTGCCATCACTCACGTGATTGGCTTGCTGGGCACCTATGACTAGCAATCTCCCACTTGACCTAAAGCCAATCAACTATGTGTCTGATCCCCATCAGACCCTCGTGACGCCAAAGACAAAATGAGACAACGGCTTTGTCGGTGGATCTGCAATGTTATCTTCGGATGGAACTCTTTCCTTTGCTACATCTCCTCGGGTCACGATCTTTCTTATAATTTGGAACCTCCTCGAACACGCCGATGAGACCGGGTTCCCCTTATTTGAGTAATCACCCCATAGTTGTCGCAATATAAGGAAGTCAACTTGTCGCTATCAGTATCGACTCCCAAATCTGTGATGAACTTCTTCACCCGGACTCCCTCCTTTGCTGCATCGATGCAGCAATGTATCCTCGCCTTTTGTAGTCGAAGTCAGCAGATGGTATCTTGCTTGGAACTCTTCCAAAGACACTGCTCCTCCATTCAAGGTGTACACATACCCCGAATTCGACTTGCTATCATCGACATCTGCGAAAACTTGAGTCGGTGTAGCCTTCAACCTTAAGGCTATTACCTCCATATACTAGTAAAAGATCCTTAGTCCTTCTCAAGTACTTAAGGATACACTTTATTGCTTTCGATTGCTCCAAGCCTAGATCCCGCTGATACACGCTTTCGTGACACTTTCGAGAGCATCGCTATATATCAGGCCCAAGACATAGCATGGCATACATGATAGACCCTATTCTTTGAGTCATAAGGTATCATATCCATGTTAGCCCTTTCTTTTGGAGTCTTTGGGACATACTCAGAGAAAGCGATATCCCATGTCTCATCGGTATGAGACCTCTCTTGGAATTTTCCATGCCAAACCTTTTGACAATAGTTTCTATGTACCTGGACTGGGACAAGCCAAGCATCCTCTTGGATCTATCTCTATAGATTCTAATCCCCAAGATATAAGATGCTTCCCCTAAGTCCTTCATGGAGAAGTGTCTAGATAACCAATCTTTTACTGTGGATAGCATTCCTATGTCATTCCCAATTATGAGGATGTCATCCACATATAACACCAAAAAGGTGATAGCGCTCCCACTTACCTTTCTGTATACACAAGGCTCATCTTCGTTCTTAAACGAAGTCATAAGATCTGATTGCCTCATCAAATCTTATGTTCCAACTTCGGGAAGCTTGCTTTAGTCCATAAATGGATCTAAGCAACCTACACACCTTATCGGGCAGTTCTTGGACACGAATCCCTCGGTTGCATCATATACACCTCCTCCTCGAGGTTCCCGTTGAGGAATGCGGTTTTCACATCCATCCGCGGATCTCATAATCATAGTGTGCTGCAATAGCCAATAGAATTCTGATGGATTTTAGCATTGCTACGGGTGAGAAAGTTTCGTCGTAGTCAATACCTTGCCTTTGACGATACCCCTTAGCCACTAGCCTTGCTTTATAGGTCTCTACCTTTTCATCTACTCCGATCTTTTTCTAAAAGATCCACTTGCAACCGATGGGTACAATACCTTCTGGCGCATCAACTAGGTTCCAAACCTTCTTGGAGTACATATAATCCATCTTAGAATTCATGACTTCTTTCCACTTCCCGGAGTCTATACTCATAACAACCTCCTAGTAGGTCTGAGGATCAATATCCTCTACATCCTCTGCTCTAATATGTCCCACATATCTCTCAGGAGGATGGGATACTCTATCAGACCTGCGTAAAGTTGATACTTGTGTATTAGGTACCGAACGGATTTGGTCGTAGAGTGGTGCTTGAGCTTGGTTCTCCAACCTCGCTCAATTCTATCATTCTCCCCATTGTCTCCGTCAAGAATGTGTTCCTTCTCAAGGAACACTACAAAGACCTTTGGTCCTCGAGATGATAGAAATAATACTCACAAGTTTCCTTGGGGTATCCCACAAATTTGCATCCTCTCGTCCTTGATTCTAACTTATCGGGTTGTGTCTTCTAACATGGGCGAGGGCAGCCCCAGATCTTAACAACCTTAAGATCAGGCTTCTTCCCTTTCCATATCTCATATGGTGTAGACACTCTGACTTAGTTGGAACTCTGTTCAGAAGGTAATTTGTGGTTTCTAGGGCATATCCCTAGAATGAGATGGGTAGGTCAGTGAAACTCATCATGGACCGTACCATATCTAATAATGTATGATTTCTCCTTTCGGAGACACCATTGAGCTGAGGTGTATAAGGAGGTGTCCATTGGGATAATATCCCATGGTCCTTGAGGAACCGAGTAAACTATGTACTTAAGTATTCACCTCCTCGATCGATCGAAGAGTTTTGATACTCTTTCGGTCGGTTCTCCACCTCATTCTTATACTCTCTGAATTTCTCAAAGGCCTCTTGACTTGTACTTCATTAAGTACACATATCCATACCTTGAGAAATCATCAAGTAAATGTAATGAAGTAGGAGTAACCTCCAATGGCATGAGTTGACATGGGTCCACATACATCACTATGTATGAGTTCCAACAACTCATTTGGCTCTCTCTCAGTTCTACTAAATGGAGATTTGATCAGTTTTTTTCCACGAATGCAAGGCTCACAAGTTGTATATGACACATAGTCGAATGGATCTAGATATCCATCATTTAGCAACTTTTGAATCCTTCTTTCATGGATGTGACCTAGCCTACAATGCCACAGGTATGCACTGTTCAACTCATCTCGTTTCCTTTTGGACATATTTACATTTATGATATGTGGAGTGGTGTCTAACATAAATAAACCATTATGCAATGTTCCTTTGGTGATGATCTTATCATCCAATAATATCGAACAACCATTGTTCTCAAAAATAAATTTATATCCACTAACTGTTAAACATGAAATGGAGATAATGTTTTTGATAATAGAAGGAACAAAATAACATGCATCTAATGCAATAAAAGCTCCACTAGGCAGATGTAGGGCGACTTCGCCAACAGCTAATACAGCAACTTTTGCTCCATTACCCATCTTGAGGTCCATCTCGCCTCTCTCTGTAGTCTCCTAGGCCTTACGTAGAACCAGAACGATTGCATATATGATAAGCACTCTGGGTATCCAATACCCATGTGTTATCATAAGAGTCCGACAAATGGAGACTGATCATGAATGTACCTGAAGCTTCATCAAGCTTTTTGTTTCGCCCCTTTCTGCAAGGTACTCTTTGCAGTTTCTCTTCCAATGCCCATCTTTACCACGGTGGAAGCATTGGCCTTTGTCCTTTTTCTGGGTCTTTCTTAGCAACCTTTGCTTTACCTTGTTTGCCCTTGCCCTTTCCCTTCTTAAGGGACCTTTCTGCTTTCCTTTTCTTTCTGGTCTCACCAGTGTAGAGAACTGGCTTCTCTTTCTTAATAGTACTCTTTGCCTCCCTCAACATATTGAGGAGCTCTGGGAGAGTCACCTCAAGCTTGTTCATATTAAAATTCATTATGAACTGTGAAAAGGAATCTGGTAGGGACTGAAGCACAATGTCCACACACAAGTTATCCTCTAAGACCATTCCTAGACTTGTGATTTTCGCTATCCACTCAATCATCTTTAGGACATGGTTCTGAACTGGTGTCCCCTCAGTCATCCTAGCGCAGAAAAGGCTCTTGGATATCTCATATCGTTGAGTCCTTCCCTGTTCCTCAAACAATTTTTGGACATGTAGGAGAATGGATCTGGCATCCATCTTTTCATGTTGTCTCTGTAACTCTGGAGCCATAGAGCCCAACATATAGCACTGAGCAAGAGTGGAGTCATCAATGTACTTCACGTGGCGGCGATCTCATCCTCGCTGCCCCTTCTTTGAGGCGTGGGCATCATCAGATCAAGGACGTACACGATTTTCTCCGCTATGAGAACAATTCTCAAGTTACGAGCCAATCTGTATAATTTGGACCGAGAAGGCGGTTGACATCAAGTATGCCACGTAAAGGGATTTGGCGACATTTTCTGAAAATAAAGATGTAGCGAGAAATGAATAACATGCAGATTTTGCAAGAAATAAACTATCAAGATATGGACTTCTATCTTAATATGCTCCCACTATTTTACTAACGAGTCACGCACGACACCCAAAGACCGCGTGAAATGGAAGTCTCCGGCCAGACTTCTAGTGGGGATCGGGGATCAATCGGCGTCTTTAGTGTAACCTCGAGGGACTCGACCAATCACACTAAGCCTAAAAAGGTAGGCAACTCTTGCCGATCACAACTCCTTGTGATTCCCATCCTGTTCGGCCTCAGAATCACCATGGCCTCGAGGGACTCGACCAACCATGATGCTCGGTTAAGTCAACACCTTTCGTTACAAGATGAGTCCGATTTGATGATATACCCTCGAGGGACTCGACCAAACATACCATGTCCTCGGGTCACCGGTGACATCTCTATGTCGTAAGTAAGATAGCGAATCGCGATATAGGTGAGTCTCGAGGGGACTCGACCAACTCAACCTACACCGCAGAATCTGGTTCCTACCATAACGATGGAAGGCCACGTGGGTCAATCTAATTGCCTCACGTTTACTGGAACTTAATATTATCGAGAGATGTTTCTATAATTTGGTCTCCTAATATGACATGTCACACATATACATATTTAATATATATCTACATCGCATGCAAATATATATACATATCTAGTATGTGTATAAACAATCACATCAGATGATCATGGACCACAACCTAATATGATTAGGCCCGAGCCAGTAGGCCTAATCACTCACATCAAGATCTATGTGTGCTACGGTGCATCTCCATGCCCTTGTGATCGTCCATCTCGTCCTCGTCGGTTCCGTCGACATCTTGATGCATCTCCATGCATCCACGATCGTCAAATCTCGTGGGTCCCGCTTATCGCATCCACGCCTCTTGGCGCCCTCCTCATGTGATTACAACTTAATCATAGGCACGCAGGCCCGACAATAAACGAGAAATATAATGGAGGTTCGTAGACCTCAATAATAATAATCATAAGTACACACATCACACGGTCCATGATCATCCGTCCACACATCATACATCACATGTATAAATAATCATCATCATGTAGGACTACTAGATAATAATAAAAAATAATAATCAACTAAATCGTTTAATTAATTAATATTTTTCTGAAATCAGGGACATGTAGGGAATTTCTCAATTCCTAATGGTATTTTCGTAATTTGGACAAAAGACAAAAACTAGAATTTCTCAAATTCACAGGGGCAAAACTGTCCTTTTGCCCAAAACCCTAATTCCCTCTGCTGCTGCCGCCGCCGCCACCCTGTTGGCGGCGGCTCAGGCGGGTAAGGGCGAGGGTCAGGCCCTCACTCAGCGCTTGCGCCCATTGGCGGCGACGTCGCGCGGTGGGTGCCTCTTCGGCGCCGCTGCCCTCATAGCGGTGTTGTTTCGCCAGCGACGCCCCTTTGTGGGGGTTTTCGCCCAGCGAGAGCAGCGGCGGTAGGCGTCGCTGCCCCGCGGCGACAAGCACCGCTTCTTTGCGCCGGCGGCAGGCGCCACGTCATAGGGCGGCAGGCGCCATGGGCCGCTTCAGGCTGCCGCTCGCCAAAGCAAGCCTGCTGCAAAGCAGACCGCCGGCCGGCTGCTTGCAGCATAGCGCTTGATGCATCTTGTGGTGCCGTGGTGTTCGGGTCATGGCCGCAGTGGTGCAGCATGCAGATTGAGGGCAGCAACTGTTGCTGCCCCTTCCTCGCTTTTCGCGTCAACGATTTTGACGTCAATATTCTTCCTAAACATAACACACGCAGTTCAAAACGAATCATTCGCATGAACAACCTGGCTCGATACCATTGTTTGGGAAATCATGGGGACGACATCATATGCATGGCGGAAGAACAAGAAAACAAAAATCCCCGATTCCAAAAAAGATGTTGGTCGTCATGCGAAGATTGGTGTAAAAAATCTGCAAAACACAAAACTGCGATAGAGATTATGTTACCTAGGGAGATCGATATATCCCTGTTTTCCTTGCAGATCCTTAGGAGAGGGTGAAGGAGGTCAAGGCGTCCTCCTCTCTGGCGGTGATCCACACAGCGAGGGTTTGCGACGACCCTCCTTAAAACTCCAGGCCTCCGAGGTGGAGAGGAGAGGAGAATAGGAAAGGCAAGCAAAGACTCTAGCCTATGAGGTCGTGAATCCCTCCTATTTATAGAGATCCCGTGTCAAACCCTAATGGGTCCTTCCCTAGTGGGTATTGGATGCATCCAATAAGACAAGGCTCCGGCCGGATATCTCATATCTGAACCTGCACTCATCGCAATGCCTACCACCATATGTGTGACCCTCTAGGCCCAATATCGAAGCTGGCCGTGTGTCATACCCGTCGAACTCCTTCTAACTTCGGTGAATTATTATCTCTGTAATAATTCACTTGACTCATCGACTCTGGACGTACTAGGCCACTACGTCAGAGTCCCCCTGACGATCTGGGGAATCCAATCCATTGGACCCGTTCGTCCTCGATTACCATGTACCTATAGTCCTCATCCATCTAATATCCCAGAGACCAGATATCGAGCATGGTGTTATCGGACCCATACGGTTTCTACTCGAAGTCTCGCTCTAATCGGATTCTCAGGAGAACTCTTTTCTCTCAAACCCGAAAGTGACCCTAGCTAGGGATTTGTCTGAGCAAGAACACATGGGATATTCTCTCATGGGCCGAGAGTGGATGATCCTCTATCGACACTAAATAGCCCTCAAAAGGTCGGCTACCACTCCCAATGACCCGGTTGTACTAGATCTAGGGACAGACCAAACCTATAAGTCACGGTATCAAAGAGTGGAGCACTCATACAGGACATCCTTGGTGTCTCAAGTCTAAGGACCAGATACACCACTAGGACTACGGAATCGCTGTCTGACAATAAGGCATCATCAACCATCCAGCATTCCGTAAGCGGATCAATCAGTGAACTCATTCTCTAATGAGCACCTGTACTATATCCCTAGTGTCCCTACAGGAGCAGCTATGAGACCAGCTGCATCCATCATATGGATGGGTATACAGCACACCAGTCTATCCGGTTATCACGATGTCCCTCTCGAGTAACCTATGACCGGGATTATTTAGGATATGTGTTTAAAGGTGAATCGATCTCATTATCGTGATCTCATCACGATCCGATTCCCATTGCACAAATCCAAGGACATCACAATATATATATGCATTTATGCAATAGTTATAAAGTGATATACGCCAAAATATAATAAGCAAAAAGATTCTGTATCAAGTCACACGTGCCATCACTCACGTGATTGGCTTGCTGGGCACCTATGACTAGCACTTATTTGAATTGAGCTAAATATGATTGCTTGGAATCCCGGTATACCCTTGCTTTCATTTCATTCTAAATCTGAATACATTGGTGAGAAAATTGTTGCTTGCATCGTATTGTCTCGTAAAGGCACATGTACGTTTTGTTGTTCCGCGTGTGTTTCCGATATATGCTACTTATTGATCAAACTGCCCTCTTGTACTCTGGTGTTTGTGGGATTTATGTGGACCTTTGCTAGAAATGATAAAGGGTATGTGTTTAGAGCCTGCGATGCTCTGCCGGCCCCCTTTGGCTTCACCTAGACGTGGGTGGATGGAGCTCCCAGACGTGGGAGATTTCTGTCTGGCGGTCATTCAGAAATGGATGAATCACATTCTGTCTGTGGTCCCACTACACCTTCTGTATGTTTGATATGATATCCAGAGCTTTGGTTAAGTGTTTCTATCATGCTTTGGATAAGAATGATTTGAATGCAATGTCAAAGACGACGTTTGAGCTTCTGTTCGGTATTTGTTATTGATATGCTTCGAAACTAGTTCATTCATTGTTGATATGCTTCGAAATGTTCCATACGCTACTGATATGCTCCGAGACATTCCATATGCCATTGATAAGCTCCGTTTTTGTTTCATTTGTCATTGATATGCTCCAATTACTCTATGCCCCTTCTGTTATGAACCAATTATGTATGATTGAAATGACAATTGTGATTCTGCACCTAATGATATTACGTATATGAATTCGTATGTTCTGCCTTGCATTTTGAAACTTTATCTCTTTGGAGATTGTCCTCTTTTGATATGGATATGTTAGTCACTTGCTGAGCTCTTTATGCTCACCCCGTTGTTGTATAAATTTTTCAGGATAGCATATCGCTTGCTTAAATGTTAAGATTGTGCTGAGGCAGTAGAAAGTTAGAAGATTTTGGGCAGATCTTTATTAGCATATATGTACTTGTTGTGTGAGCCACTCTGTATCTAATCAAATGTTGACGATGAATCCAAACTTGTGGATTTTGTGTATGTTAAAGGATCTCTCATGTTTAGGATTTTGAAAAGTTAAGTTAAATTTGTGTAATGACATGACTTATGGTAAACGTTGGTTTGGTGACTGCTTAGATTTCCCCACTTGTGAATTTATACTAGGGTTATTATTTTGATGAGAGGAGTTCCCCACGTGGTATGTTTATGAACTGCACAAGGTTTATAAATTGTAGACTATAGAGGTAAAATTTTGTTCTGTATGTTTTCTTAGTGACCTCAAATGTGTGTTTGAATCCTGGATTGATTTATTTTCTTGAGTTTTAAATATTATTGATATTTTTGAGGGAGCGTGACATTTGTTCAAAAAGAAAAATAAAATAAAATCTAAGGACCTATATGTAAACCCTGAGGACCTAATCGTAAATATAATAATACATGGACTAAACTGTAAAATGCATAAAATTAGAAGAAGAGAAAAAAAAAAGGGGGAAGAAGAAGAAGAAAAAAATTTGGGGCTTTGAGGTTCCTTGCTCAAATCTTCTTATTTAGGGTCATAATTCTCAAAGACAAGTATTCTAATCCTATCCTACAGAATTATTAGTCTTTGATATCATATTTATTCTGAATTATTTGAAAGATTTCACCTAGAACCTGTAATTTCTCTTGTTAGATACAAAATCATGGATCTGAAATTTTTCGATAAACTGACCCCTATACATTGTTTCAATTATAATTTTTAGTACCAAATGTGGATCTAGGCAGGACCTTGTTCATTTGAAAGTAGACTCTTATACCTTTCTTGTGACACTGATTTTGAAAATTTTGGACACCGAATACTTACCTAAATGCCTATGGATGCCGCAAAATAGGGATCAAAATTTCTAACCTTTCGATACTAAAATGCCTAAAGGTCCCTATTGGAAATTCTGATTTGTACCAAACTGATTTCATTTAAAACTAGACTTGTAAACCTTTCTTTTAATATATAGATTGAAAAATTTAGAATTCAAATGCCTATTTTGCTATCTGTTGATTCCGCCCTATGGATTCTGCAAAATAATGATTTAGTTTTTGACCTTTGGTCACTAAAGCAATGGTGACTCCTTGTTGGAAACCTTGATTCATATGAAACTTATTTCATTAGAAAATAGATTGATATATCTTTCGACAGTAGTTTTCTTAAGGGTATTGGAGCATAATTGATAATATGAAGTATTTGTTCAATGTGCCTCTTGAATTCTGTCAGAAATCGAGCTTTGGTCGATTTCGCATATTCTGTTTCATTCGTTTGGAAATAGATTTCATTCAGTTCCCTTCTCTCAATTAAGGCTTATGTTAGTGCTTGAATTCTGGTTTGCTCTTATCTGTAAATTATTTACATTCTTGAAACATTTTGTGTAACGTTTATGCTATATCGCATTGACTCATATAGGCACATGTATATCCCATTGTTCCGCATTTGCTTTCGATATGTGCCTATTCTAGTTTCATTCCTTTGGATATTGAATTCATCTAACCTTCTTATTTGAATTGAGCTATATATGATTGCTTGGAATCCGTGTATACTCTTGCTTTCATTTCCTTTCAAATCTGAATACATTTGTGAGAGATTGTTGCTTGCATCGTATTGACTCGTAAAGGCACATGTACGTTTTGTTGTTTTGCGTGTGCTTCTGATATATGCTATTTATTGTTTATACTATCCTTTTGTACTCTGGTGTTGTGGGATAATGTGAACCTTTGCCAGAAATAGTAAAGGGAGTTATGCATAGAGCCTACGATGCTCTGCCGGCCCCCTCTGACTTCACCTAGACATGGGTGGATGGAGCTCCCAAACGTGGGAGACTTCTGTCTAGTGGCCATTCAGAAATGGATGAATCACATTCTATTTGTGGTCCTACTTCACCTTTTGTATGTTTGATATGTTATCCAGAGCTTTGGTTATGTGTTTCTATATATGCTTTGGATAAGAATGATATGAATGCAACGTCAAATATGACATTTGAGCTTATGTTTGTTATTTATTATTGATATACTCTGAAATGTTCCATACGCCATTAGTATGCTCCGAAACATTTTCATACGCCATTGATAAGCTCTGAAACGTTTCATTGGTTATTGATATGCTCCGAAATGTTTCATTCATTGTTGATATGCTCCGAAATGTTTCATCTGTTATTGGCATACTTCGAAATGTTCCATATACCCTTGATTTGCTCCAGAACATTTCCTACGCTATTGATATGCTCCAATTACTCTATGCTCCATCTGTTATGAACCAAATATGTTTGATTGAAATGACATTTGTGATTTTGCACCTAATGATATTACGTCTATGAACTCTTATATTCTGCCTTGCATTTTGAAACTTTATTTCTTTGGAAATTGTCCTCTTTTAACATGGATATGTTAGTCACTTGCTGAGCTTTATATGCTCACCCCGTTGTTGTATAAATTTTTCAGGATAGCTTGTCGCTTGCTTAAATGTTAAGATTGGGCTGAGACAGTCGAAAGTTAGAAGATTTTGGGTAGATCTTTATTAGCATATATGTTTTTATTGTATAAGCCACTCTGCATCTAATGAAATGTTGACGATGAATCTAAACTTGTGGATTTTCAATAAGTTAAAGGATCTCTCATGTTTAGGATTCTGGAATGTTAAGTTTAATTCGTGTAATGATATGAACTTCTGGTAAACATTGGTTTTGTGACTGCATAGACTTCCCCACTTGTGAATTTATGTTGTGGTTATTATTTTGATGAGTTGAGTTCATATTTTATGAATTATAGAGCGATGTGTTGTATATTTATGAATTGCACAGGGTTTATGAATTTGAGGATTATAGAGGTGAAATTTTGACTTGAATATTTTTTTAGTGACCTCAAATGTTAGTTTAGATCCTGGATTGATTTGTTTTTCCTGAATTTTGATATCATGGATATTTTTGAGGGGCGTGATAATGTCAAGTGGTGGTACCGTTAGTTTGGGCAATTGTACCACCCCTAGCAGGGTGCCAGGCGGTGGTATTGCTAGTCTGGGTGGTTTTACTGCCTAGTGTAGGCAATGGTATCACCCATGCTCGGGAAACCTGGGATGAGATGTTTTTAGGCTCCAAGTTTGAATCAACTTGAAGCCTATAAATACCCCTCTCATCCCTGGTTAAAAGAGACAAGCACAAAGAGTTTAAAAGTGAACAAATGCTGCTACAATCTCTTTAGAAATTCCCTCCTCCATTGTAAGTTTAGAATTCTGTTAGAGAGGAGTGAGCGCTTGTAAGGGTTGTCTCCTTAACCTGTGAAAAGGAGAACAGGGGTGTAAGAAGGAGGTTGATCTTCGCCTATTAAAGAAAGATCGATAGTGGATATCGGTGTCCTCGACGGAAGAGGAATCGACGAAGTGGATGTAGGTCATGATGACCGAACCACTCTAAAATCTGGTTTGTATTTTACTTTGAGTAATTTATTTTTACTGCAAAACTCTTCAATAGCTTACTTCCTTCAATACATTTATGAACATGTGTTTCATGGTAAGCATTTTCGAGTTCGGATTTTATCGTACAAAAGTTTTTGAAGACATGATTTTATCTGCAGTACTAATTCACCCCCCTCTTAGTGCCGACCCCACTCTTGATCCTAACAATTGGTATCAGAGCCTCGTGATTTCTCAGTTGGTTTAACACCTAAGAGAAATGGATCTTTTTGGCTTTCAAGAGGGTCACTCTCTCATTCGTCCTCCCTTTTTCACTAGGATGGACTACATATATTGGAAAACTTGAATGAGAGTTTTCTTGCTTTCTTTGGATTTGAACTTATGGAATATTATTGAATTCGATTTTAAAAGGTCTTCTCTTCCAATGAAAGATTAGAATGATTTGGAGAAGAAGACATTTTTTTAAATGCTAGAGCTATGAACGCTCTATTTTATACCTTAGACAAAAATGAGTTTAATCGGGTTTCTACTTACGAAACAGCTTTCGACATTTGGCATATTCTTGAAACCACTCACGAAGGCACAAGTAGATTAAAAGATTCGAAAATCAACTTTTTAATGCAAGATTTTGAACTTTTTTGAATGAAGCCAAGCGAAACCATTTTTGACATGTACACCCGTTTTCGGATGTTGTCAATGATTTAAAAGTACTTGGTAGAAGTTTTTCAGATTTTGAACATGTAAACAAAATTTTACATTCTCTTAATAAGAGTTGGGATCCGAAAGTAACCGCAATACAAGAGGCTAAAAAGCTAAACAACCTACCACTGGAAGAACTAATAGGGTCTTTGATGACCTATGAAATGACGTGCAATATATGTAAAGAACATGAGAACCACCTTCCAAAAAATAGGAAGGATTTCGAACTTAGAACATTTGAAGACCACTCGAGCATAAGCTCAAGTAATGGTGAACATGAACTCGTCACTAATAAATTTAAAAAGTTCATGAAACAAAAATCAAAGAACAAAAAGAACATAACTATTTACTTTGAACGCAAGAAGAAGAACACAAATTGGGATGAATCGAGCTCCTCCGAAGACGAGGAGAAAATCAACAAAGGCGAGGTGGCAAACTACGCCTTAACGGTATTCGACAATGAGGTAATTAAAATGCCTTTAATTTATTTCGAAATTACATGATGTTTTTCATGAGTTATTTTTAATTTAGCTTAGAATAATTATTTTTTTTAAATTACATGTTTAAAAATGCTAAAAAATTGGTATCATGCTAGTAATTTTAAAAATAATCATGAAAAATAAATAAAATGATTTTGATTGAAAATATGAAATCATGCTTGTTGATTTTATGATACATAATGATGTTTTTATACCATGATCGATGATTTTATTCTATGCATGAGATTTTAAAAATTATGCATGATGATTCTTGCAATTTATGGATTATCAATTTTTATTATGATGAAATATTACTTTTTCAGTTTTAAATAAGATGGAAGGTTTTCATACAAAAAATTGAGCATATTAATTTGAAATCGTGTTTAATGGTTTTATATTTTAAAATTATGAATGATGATTTCTAGGTGATTGATGCCTTATTGAACTTTGTTGTAATAAATTTTGCACTTTCGGATTTAAACATGATACATGTTTTTATTTGGCATATATGAAATCAATCATATGAATTGAAACAATAAAAAGATAAAAGCTTTCTCCTTAAAAAATTTCTTTTTCTCTACTCTATTGATTTTCAAAAAGGAGAGATTAATGAATCTATCTATACTTTTGTGAATCTCTTGAAAATGATTTTGATTTGATGATTTGAGGATTTAAAATTAAAATTTTTTTATCCAAATCATGATCTTGATTCCTAGATACTTATAAATTAAGATTTATTATGAATCAAGATATTTTATTAATCGTTCTCCTACGATTCTACTTGTTATCTTCTTAAGAGGAGATTTTCTAAATGAATCTTGACTTTTCATGTGAGTTCTTGGATTTATTACTTGAGATTTTTTTTTTGTTTAAGATATCTTCTTTGTACTCCTACATTTTTTTTTGTATTTTATTTAAGAGGAGATTTAATATATGAATCATGTCTTTTGGTATTTACATGATCTTATCTCTCATAATATGATTTATTTTTATATAACTCCTTATATTCATCACCCAATTAATTTTCCTTGATGAGATGAAATGAATGTGATGAAATAAAAATATGTATGAAATATGGGATGCAATGTAATTTGACATTTAGATACCATCATGATTTAAAATACTATGATTTGTTGCTAAAATGATGTATTATAAATATTAATTTAATGTTTGGTATCATGAATACTTTAAATGATGAATGTTTGGTATCATGATCAAAATGTTGATAAATACTTAAAAATTTTAATGTCTTAGTATCATGTATGATATGGTCATAATGATGATTGATTTATTTTTTTTGGTATCATGCATGAAAAATGAAATGTAAAGTTTTAAAATTGTGTATATTTTAATTTGAAACTGTAATGATGCACAAACATATTGAAATAATGATTGAAATATTGATGTAATTATAAATGATGTTTTGGCATTATGCATATAATACTTTAACTTATGATAATGATGCATGCAATGATGAAATATTCATGATGAAAATTTATTTTGACATTCATAACTTGATTTTTCATCTTCATAATTTATCTTTTGTCATGATTTGAAAATTATTGTAAAGGGAAAAAGAAATACAAAATTATATTCTTCTCTTCTTTTTGACAATGACAAAGGGGGAGATAGCTAACTTGCATGATGATATATGGAGATAGAATTGCTAGAAATGCAAAAAAGCTAGTTTGCATGTTTTAAATAGATGCAAAAACACGCTATCTTGCATATATCAAAAGATGTAAAAAGTTTACAAAAAAACTCACTAGCTTGCATAATGCAAAACATGGTAGCTTGCTTCATATACAACATTGTATCTTGCTAGCTTGTTATCTTACATTATTTTTTAAAAACTTGCTAGCCTTTATACTTCAAAGAGAAGTAACACTTGTCAAATTGCTAGCTTGTATATTGTAAAATAATGTAAAATTTTGCTAGCTTGCACTTTGCAAAGGAAGCAAAAATGGCACTTCTTAAAAGAGAAGAAAGAGCTTACTATCTTGAACATCACTGTCTTGCCAATCTCAAGAAGCAAAACTTGCAATTTGCACATTGCAATAGAAAGCAAGAATCGTTAGCTTCACACTTCAACAAGAAAGTTATCTTGCATTTACTTTCGAAATTTTTGCTAGCTTGTATAAACTTGCTATCTTACTATCTTGCATATCTAAAACTTGATAGCTTGCATGATGTAGCACTTGCTAAATTTTTAAGCTTACAAATTGTATGATGATAAATGCAATGTTTGACATTGTATCTCAAACACTTGATAGTTGAACTTCTCCTTTTTGTTGATGACAAAGGAGGAGAAGTATGTTGATGTTATGTATGATTTTATCATAACATGTTTGCTTGTATTTTTGAATTCAAGAGTTCTATGACAAATTGATAGGGGGAGTTTGTTTAAACTCTGAGAGTTTGTTTTAACTCCATCATCAATTGGTTGTTATCATCAAAAAGGGGGAGATTGTTGAATCTCATATTTTGATGATGAAACCAATTGATAATTGTTTATGATTTGATTTGCGTTTTTAGTGACACAGGATGCTTCAATCAGGATAAGATAATTAAAATAGAAAGAATCATGTTGTGCTAGAGGAAAACATATCAAAAGATTGAACGTCGGGACGGAGGACCAGTCGACGTATCGACAGAAGGCTTCAGGCCATGGATTCGAACATCGGGTCAAGAAGAGCAGATATTGCACTAAGGATATCAGAGTTGCAGAGTCAATTGGCCGATTAGGCAATAGGCCGTAAGAGAGGATGATGCGCCGAAGAATTGGACAAAGCGTCGAGGGACCAATGATATGCCAGACAACATGATTAATGCTTAGTATTAATTGTCTAGATTGAAGTGTGTTTTACATATACAAGATTAACTACGATAGCAAGGCACGAAGGGAAATGAAGTCCTGGAGTCAAGGACGCGATTTCGTTGGGAGTTCGAGAGTTCGTCGGAAGTCCGGATGTTCGTCGGAAGTTCTGTCGGAACCAGCCGAGAAGTCTCGGAGCTTGCCAGAGAAGCTCATCGGAACTCACCAAGAAGATCATCGTGAAGTCTAGGAGCTTGCTGGGAGTCCGCCAGAACATCACCAGAAGATCGCCGGAAGCTTGCCGGAAGAAACTAAGACATAGGGACTTGTTTAGCTTAGCAAATGTCTTAAGAATCGTAGTTAGCACGTAATTGGGTTTGGATTTGGGCCAACCCAATTAGGGGCTAGCTAGGCCCATGTAAAGACTGTGTTGGACCCAATGAGAGACCCAAATAGTGCCCTAAGAAGTGGCACCATTATGGCACAGTCTTCGAGACTATGTCAAGCAGTGGTACAGCCAGTCTGGGCGGTTATACCGCCCGTGGCAAGTCTGGGCAGTGGTACCACAAGTCTAGGCGGTGGTACCGCCCAACATAGGCAGTGGTACAGCTCGTGCTCGGGATACCTGGGATGAGATATTTTTAGGCTCCAAGTTTGAATCAACTTGAAGCCTATAAATACCCCTCTCATCCCTGGTTAAAAGAGATAAGCACAGAGAGTTTAAAAGTGAAGAAACACTATTGTAATCTCTTTAGAAATTCCCTCCTCTACTCTAAGTTTAGAATTCTATAAGAGATGAATGAGTGCTTGTAAGGGTTGTCTCCTAAACTCGTGAAAAGGAGAAGAGGGGTGTAAGAAGGAGGTTGATCTTCGCCTATTAAAGGAAGATCGATAGTGGATGCTGATGGCCTCGACGGAAGAGGAATCAGCGAAGTGGATGTAGGTCACGACGACCGAACCACTCTAAAATCTAGTTTGCATTTTACTTTGAGCAATTTATCTTTACTGTAAACCTCTTTAATATTTTACTGCCTTCAATACAATTACGAACACGTGCTTCAAGTTAAGCATTTATGAGTTCAAGTTTTATCGTATGAAAGTTTTTGAATATGTGATTTTATCCGCTACACTAATTCACCCCCCCTCTTAGTGTCGACCCCGCTCTTGATCCTAATAGTGTTTGGGTGGTCCCACTACCTAGACCGGTGGTACCACTGCCCAATCTAGCAGTACCATCGCCTGACATAGTCTCAAAGACTATGCCTCATAGACTAAGCCACCGGTGATGCCACCGCCTGACCCAACTTTTGGGTCATTGAATGGGTGTTTCTCTTGTCCCAAAATGGCCTCATTTTGATCCTAGTTGGCCCCTAATTGAGTTGGCTTAATTACAATCTAAACTGACTCAATTAGACTCTAAACTAACTCGATCTAGACATAATCGATTACAAGCAAATCCTTGTTGTCTGGCATGTCATTCATTCAGCGCTTCGTCCGATCCTTCGATGCAACATCCTCTCCTTCGATGTATTGCCCAATCGGTATGTTGTCTTCTCACAACATCTGATCTTCTTGGTGCAATGTCCGATCTTCTTGGCCCGATGCCCGAATTCACGGCCCAAAACCTTCTACCGATACGTCGACCGTTCCTTCGGCCCGACGTCTAATCTTCTAACATGTTTGCTCCGGCCCAACATATTATTCCTCCCTACTTTAATCGATTTGCCTTTTCTGATCGAAGCTAGTATTGTGTCACTTCAACACACATTAGATGACAAATACATTAATTGATTTTATCATCAAAATTTGAGATTTAACATTGACATGTTCCTGATGTGTTTTTTCTATCTACTCTACATCCAACAAAATCTACATCAGCATAAGCAATTAATTCAAAGTTTTTGGATTTTAGATTCCATAATCCTATATTAGGAGTTCCTTTTAGGTATCTAAAAATCCTCTTAATAGCTTTTAGGTGAGATTGCTTAGGATTATATTAAAATCTAGCATATAATTGAACACTAAACATAATGTCCGATCTAGTTACGATGAGATATAGTAAACTATCTATCATACCCCTATAAGTTTTTTGGTCAAAATTTTCTCTATTATGGCAGCATCACTGCTCGTCCTTGCTGGTGCACATAATCCAACACTAAAAAAATTTCTATTTTTGTGCAAATTTGTAATTTTCTATTGGGATTTGGTTTGAGAATGACTCCTCCTCACCTTTCTCTTCTTTGGTAACTAGAGGGATGGCTCCTAGCCTAGTAAAGGGTCTGACTACCCAAAAAAGAATATCTTTGGATCATAAGCTTTATAGCTAACTACTGTTAGGATCCTTTTTCTGATATTTTGAATAATGTTTATTGGGTCTGTTTAGTCCAGTTGTTTATTGAGTCGGTTTGGTTCAGTTAGAGTCAAGTAGAGGTTTATTTAATATTTATTTATTATTAGAGTTCAAGTCTTGATGGACTTTGGGTGAAACTCTATAAATAGGGATGTAACTACTTCTTCTCAGTTATCTATGAAAAATACTATTCTATTTTTTGACAAACCCTAGGAGGTCGATCCCCTCGAAGCGATCAAGGAGGCCAATCCCCTCGAAGTGATCATCCCTTTCTCTTCTTCTTTTTTACGATAAAACTTTAGGGTCTTATCATTTGGTATTAGAGCAGCGATCCTCGGCGTTCTTGTTGTAGTTCGTCATGAGGGCGAAGCCAGTAGCCACGCACGCTATTCCTTCTCAACTAAGAAGGAACATTTGCTTCCTGGTGCCAACCACCCCTGCTTTCCTTCTCCTCCACCGCCAGCACTGCTTCCTGGTCGGCGACTACCGCCGTCGCTTCTCCCCGGCCAGTGCCCACCGCTACCGCTGTGCCCCGGCCAGCAACCTTCTCACATCGCCTCCTCGCTGCCCGCATCTCGCTCAAGCGAGAAGGGCCGCGATTGTCGTTTCCCAGCCAGCGGACCACCCATCTCCGCTTCTACCGTCGGCGACGCTACCCTAGCCGCACCGCCATCGCTACCTTCCCTTGGTTGTAGCTTTGGCGGTGTGATCTGTCAGCGTCACTATTTCTGTGGTGCGATAGAGACAGAGCAGTCGTCGGTCCCTTTACTACCGCAAGCGCCAGTTGCCTCTACTACCACCGCTGTTTCTCGGCCACTTCAACGCCACCCCTCTCCTTCGTTGCCAAGCCACCACCGCTGCCAGCCACCATGCAACGACCGCCGCACGCCTCCCAGCAGCCAATCCTCCTTGCTCTACATCCGTAGTGCTAGAAACAGGGCAACTCACCGGTTGCCCTTGTTCCCAACCGTGACACTGCCGACTCCTCCTTCTCCACTGTTGCCGCTGCTTCTCGGCCACACGATAACCACTGCATTGCCGTTGCCAGCATCGCCAGCGGCTCTGGCTGTGGTGCAATAGAAATAGAGCACCCTGTTTCCCATCTCCTGCATTGCAACTTCCCGGCCAGCGACAACCCTCGTTGCCTTTTTCTCCACTGCCGCCGCTGCTTCTCGATCGCTCGATCACCGTCGCCCGCCTCCTAGCCGCAACCCTCACCGTGCCCCCCCCTTGGGTCACAGCCGCAGCCGCCAGTTACCGCACCCCTCGTTGCAACGGTTGCAGAAACATAGCTTCCTCTATTGCTGCAGCCCCCGTCGATCCCGGCAGCGACCCTCGCTGCCTCCTTCTCCACCGCCAACGCTGCGCTCCGGCCAGCGACCACCGTTGCTGCCAGCCACCGCAGCCTTCTCCTCAAGCGCTCGTGATCCTTCTGGCCAACTCCTTCAATGGTGCGACAAAAACAGAGTATGCAGCAACCACCACGCAGCAACAAAAACAGTGGCACCCTCTGCTGTCGCATTCGCCGATTGTAATCACCATCGTTGCTCCCAGCCAATGACCAACCCCTCATTCTGCAGCAGCCGCCCTCCAACAGCGAACGCAGCAACCACAGCAAGTACGCTGCCTTGCCTCAACCCCAGCAACACACGCAACACCGATTCCTCTTCTCAACCTCGGCCGCATCAATGTCGCCTCCCCCTTGCTTAGCATATTCAACCACAACTACAGGTTGCCATCACCACAGGTTGCCATCATTGCAACCTCAACCTCGTTGCTTGGTTGGGTCGCAGCAGCTGTAGCCACATCAACGCAGTCGCCTTCCAACCCTGGTACTCTCACCTCAACAACAACGATCCCTCCACGCAACGATTGTAACAAGCATCGTTGCCTCTCACTAGTGCCTCCTTCCACAGTGTGATAGAGATAGAGCAACGCTGCCTTCCATCCGTGCCATCGCAGTCATCGCAGCGGCGAGCCCTTGGCGGTGCTGCCCCAACCGCGCCATCATCACTGCCTCCCAGCCCTCAATAGTAGCGATCCCTCCATGCAGCGACCACAGCAAGCATCGTTGCCTCCCACACAGCGAATGCAGCTACATCCCCACATCTTCGCAGCAACCCTTCATTCCAATAGTACTACCACCGATTACATCACAACAACAACACCGAGTAGGGCAGTGATTTATGCCCTAGTCTTGACACTAGAAACAAGAGTTGAGATTACAGATTTGTTGTCTTACAAAATGGCCACCGATAACTCAATGAAAGCACAAATGGAAGCATTGGAAATCAGAATTGAGAACCAGCTACAAGAAACTCTTAATGATTTAAAAAAAAAAAGCCTACTGGAGGCCTCAGCAAATTTCAACAAGATGGGAGCTCAAGTTCTACATTGCACAGATATGGAAATACTTAAAAAGGGCCCCAAGATTGTGATACAATCTACTCATACATGAAGGTGGATGGACAGCTCGCCAAAATTTGTCAGACTTCTATAGTGTTGGAATATCAGAGTAGGTTTGAAAGATTGTCAAATCAAGCTAGAGATTGGTCGGAACGATAACTTCTGGATACATTTATTGAAGGGCTTATTCCAGAGATCCGATGTAAAGTTAAGGCTCGTCAACCCCGCACTATGATAGTTGCGATCTCATTCGCACATCTACATGAGAAAAAAATCAACAGGAAAAATTATGGAAACAAAAGTGACAACCATCAGATGATCAATAAGCCACCCACCATATCTATTCTCAACCAAAGCCTTGACACCCGAGGACTAACCCAAGAAGAACTCAAGAAAAATTCAGCAAAGAGTTTGTACTATGATGAAAAGTGGAGTATGGAGCACCAATGTAAACAAGGGCAACATGTGATGATTGAGCCAATTGGAGAGGAACCGAAAGCAGAAGAGTTGGACTCCGATCATGAAGGTATAAATTATAATAAAGATGTTGAACCTACCATACATACAATGCATATATTAGCCGACTACTCTAACCCGCAAACTATGGAAGTTGCCAGAACTCTAGAGCATCAGCCTATTATAGTTTTGATTGATACTGGTAGCACTAACAATTTTATGGACAATGAGACTGTTGACCGATTGGCCCACCATATTGAAAACTATGACAGATTCGAAGTAAAGATCGTTGATGGACGGATTTTCACTTGTGATAGCAAAGGTTCAAAGATAAAATTGATTATACAAGGTCAAAAGTTTCATACAACGATTACTATACTGAAAGACTGACTTGTTGCTTATACTATCAAAAAGTGGAGACCATAGTTACTTGATCAATGGGTTGTGATGCGTTGCAGATAGTCTATGGCTAAAGTACTGAAGGAGAAGCTCCCCGAGATTGATGCTGCTCAGCCTTGAGGATAAGGCTAATTTAAAGAGGGAGGAACTGTTAGGACCCTTTTTCTGAGCTTTTGAATAATGTTTATTGAGTCTGTTTAGTCCAGTTATTTATTAAGTCGGTTTGGTTCTGTTAGAGTCAAGTAGATGTTTATTTAATATTTATTTATTATTAGAGTTTAAGTCTTGATGGACTCTGGGTGAAACTCTATAAATAGGGATGTAACTACTTCTTTTTAGTTATCTATGAAAAATATTATTCTGTCTTTTGACAAACCCTAGGAGACCGATCCCCTCGAAGCGATCAAGGAGGTTCGATCTCCTCGAAACGATCAAGGAGGTCGATCCCCTCGAAGTGATCATCCCCTTTCTCTTATTCTTTTTTACAATAAAACTTTAGGGTCTTATCAACTACTTATGGTACATCTCATTAAACCACAAAGAGATGTAGGGTTGTCATTAACACAAATGATCATTGTTCCATCGTGCTTATGGGGGCTTGCATGGACTAACTCATTAAACTTGAGCACTACAAGAGGGACTTATATTGGCCCATCGTTTCCACTCGCAGCATTTTAGAGTCTATTTGGATTCTCTCTAGCTTGTAACTCCATTAACTCCACTAGAGCGACTCATTTGGATCTCCAGACTATAATTCTTGTTATCCACCAACTAGCTTCCCAGCTTCAGGTTACTCATTTTAACCACGTTGACAGGTCCCTAAACTCTATCGCCCATGGTCATACCAATTTTTGTAGAGCAAATGGCTATAATCATTTTTAGTCATCCTTGGAGGATCCCACTTCATTTTTTTAGCTTAAGCTAATCTAATGTAATTTTTTCTTACCTTTTCGCAAAAACCCAAAGGAATGTAGTATGGCAAGTCATGCCACAATCCAATTATCAATCAACTATTATAAATTGATTCAGTTATAACTTCTAATTCTTGATAAGCATTATTGTCTATAAAAGTATTACCAATAAATATATTAACTATATCTAGATATTCTATTGATGAGAGACTTCACATATGCATGAGGATCAAGTTCGATGATTCATGGATTTGATACTACCTCTCATGAAAATTTTGTGGACTTGTGGTTTGCCGCAATAAACATAATTTAGGAGAAATTAATCTACTTTTGCTATGAATTTAAAGTGCTTAAAATAAGAAACTAAACCAAAGATTTTTTTAGCAATGATTGCTCGAAATTTCTTATGTGACCAACAATTACGACAAAACAATTGCTACTTGTTCATTCTTTTCTTTCTCCTCTCATGAATCTGATATCACCTCTGTTTGGCATCGTGGAAGAGGTTGAATATGTTGAGCTTGCTATTGTATCATTGGACATCGAGGATGAAGATGAAGCTGGTGGTTGATGTTGGTTGTTTGTTGTAGATTTTTATCGCAAGTTGAAGGTTCTGGTTATTTGTTGACCTCGACTGCTGTTGGGGAAGGGCTGTCAATGCTTCTTTCTCCTCTACTACTACTCTTGGATAGGAAGTTGTCCTAGGCTGGTTGGAAGGCAAAGTAGAACGAATAAGGATACTATCATTGTTCGACGGCTATGGAAGTTTTATCCATAGGTTCTTCTCTTTTGTTTGGAACAAAATTGATCGCCACTAAGAGGAGTGAATTAGTGCTTATGTAAAAAGTCAAGTATTAAAAAAAATCATTTTGATAAAAAGCTCGACGATTTGAAAAGTATTTAAACTTAGAGAGCATATTCGTAAGCGTAGTGAGAGTAGTAAGCAAGTAAATTAGTTTCAATATAAGAATGAAAAGCAGAACTAAAATGTAAATTGAGTACACCAGATTTATAGTGGTTCGGTCATCATGACCTACGTCCACTCCCGATTTCTCTTCATTTGAGGCCACCAGCTTCTACTACCGATCTTCTTTACAATGAGTGAAGATTAATTACCCTCTTATAACTCTTTTTCCTTTTCACAGGTTTAGGAGTCAACCTTTACAAGTCTCACATCTCTCGTAAACTAAGCCTGAAACTTAAAAAGGAGGAGGACACTTAGCACTTTTTCAACTCAGAATAATAACTCCTTTCTACTCTTTTTTCTTGCTACCCCAAGTAGGAAATAGTGTAGTATTTATAGACCATAAATGGATTCAAATTTAGAGCTAAAAAGAGTCTCATTCCAAGTTTCCAATGTACTGACGGTACCATTGCCGACGGTACCACTTCTTACAGCACTGACAGTGGGTGGTACCACTGCCTAGTCTAGTGGTACTACCACCCAGTCTAGTGGTACCACCGCTTGACATAATTTGGGAGACTGTGTCTTGGCAGTACAACCACTTGAAAGCATGAAAAAGTGTGCTCTTGACTTTTTCAGCTCATATGTGGTTCCACCTAATTTTAGGTGACCGAATGAGCCTTCCACTTGGCCCAAAACAGTTCCAACTCAAGCTCAATGCATCCCTAATTGAGTTGCTATAGCTACATCCTAACTCAATTATAACCTAACTATGACTAATTAAGATAACCGATTACTATTAGGATCAAGTCAGCACTAAGAGGGGGGGAGGGGGGTGAATTAGTGCATTCGATAAATATGATGTTGATTCTAAAATATTCATTCGATAAAGCTTGTATCCGAAAATGAGTTCAAACTTGAAAATATTGATAAGTAATTGAGGGCAATGAGCAAGCAAATCAGTGAGTGATGAGAATGAAAAGCATAAAGGAAATGGCACAGAAAGAAAGCACACTAGATTTATAGTGGTTCGGTCGTCGTGACCAATATCTATTTCTGATTCCTCCTCCGTTGAGGCCATTGGCATCCACTAACGGTCTTCCTTCAATGGGCGAAGACCAACCACTCTCTTACGACACTTTCTTCTTTTTACGGGTTTAGGAGATAACCCTTACAAGCGTCATACCTCTCTTGAATGATCACAAAACTAGAAAGGGAGGAGGAGGACACTTAGCAATTTTATGCTAGTCATATGTGCCCTGTAAGCCAATCACGTGAGTGATGGCTTGTGTGACTTGACACGTAGTCTTTTTGCTTATTATTATTATTTTAGTATTTATCACTTTATATTGCTTGTTTCATATATATATATATATATATATATATATATATATATATATATATATATATATATATATATATATATATATATATATATATATATATATATATATATATATATTGTGATATCCTTAGATCTGTGCAATGGGAATGGGATCGTGATGAGATCACGATAATGAGACTGATTCGCCTTTAAACACAAATCCTAAATAATCCCGGTCATAGGTTACTCAAGAAGGACATCGAGATAACCAGACAGACTAGTGTGCTATATACCCATCCATATGGTGGATGTAGTTGTTTTCATAGTTACTCATGTGGGGACACTAGGGATATAGTACAGGTGCTCATTGAAGAATGAGTTCACTGATTGATCCACTTACGAAATGCTAAATGGTTGATGATGTCTTATTGTCAGACAGCAATTTCGTAGTCCTAGTGATGTATCTGGTCTTTAGACTTGAAAGGATGTCCTGTATGAGTGCTCCACTCTTTGATACCAGACTTATAGGTTTGGATGTTCCAAATCTAGTAGAGCCGGTCATCAGGAGTGGTAGCCAACCATACGAGGACTATTGAGTGTCGATAGAGGATCATCCACTCTCAGTGTCATGAGAGAAATATCCTATGTGTTCTTGCTCAGATAAATCCCTAGCCAGGGTCATTCGAATTGAGAGAGAAAGAGTTCTTCGGGAGAATTTAATTAAAGCGAGACTCGAGTAGAAACCGTATGGGTTTGACAGCACCATACCCGGTATATAGTCTTTTGGATATTAGATGGTTGAGGGACTATAGGTACACGGTAACTGAGGACAGACAGGTCTAATGGATTGGATTCTCCTATATCGTTTGGAGACTACGGCGTAGTGGCCTAGTACGTCCGCAGTCGATAAGTCAAGTGAATTATTATGGAGATAATAATTTAGTGAACTAGAAGGAGTTCTGACAGGTATGACTCTCGACTAGCTCGAAATTATGCCTAAAGGGTCACACACATATGGTAGGCATTACAATGAGTAGAGGTTCGGATATAAGATATCCGTCGGAGCCCCTATCTTATTGGATATCCAATAAGCTCCTGAATTATTAGATCCTATGGATGATATCGAATAAGTGCCCATGAGAGATTATTGGATAGAGATCTACTAATCTAAGATGCTTGGGTAGTTGAATGGAGATCCAATACCCAATAGGGCAAGATCCATTAGGGTTAAGTTGATAGGGGACTTCTATAAATAGGAGAGAATCAATGGTTCATAGGCTAAAGCTTTTTGCTTACCTCTCCTATTCTCCTCCCCCTTTTCCACCTTAGAGCAGGTTTGGAGTTTTGAGGAACATCGTCACAGCCCTACTGTATGGATTACCGCTAGAGAGGAGGGTGCTTGACCTCCTTCACCCTCTCCTAGAGATCTGCAGGGATTCAGGGATATACGATCTCCCTATGTAATATAATTTATCTCACACATGGTTTTCTATTTTTTCAGATTTTGTGCACCAATATTCGCATGATGATGAACATATCTTTGGGGATTGGGGATTTTATTTTCTATTCTTCTGTTGCGCATGTGATGTCACCCTCAAGATTTCTCAATAATGATATCAGAGCCAGATTATTCATACGAAAGATTGGTTTTAAACTATATGTATTATGTTTTGGAGAAACTTTTGATGTCAAAATCGTTGATGCAAAAGCGAGAAAGGGCCGCAATTGTTGTTGCCCTTATTGCCCTTGCAGATGGCAATGCTGCCATTTGCATATAGGCTCTCGATCGACGGTTTGCTGTAGTGGCAACCACCTGCGCACGGGCACTATGCATGCAGGCACGACTGCTTGCAACGGGACATGCAGGTAGGACCGCAGGCATGGCGACCACCTACGCGCGGGCACTAGCGGTGCTTGCCACCACTAGGCCCATGCCCGAGCCGCTAACAGCGGTGATAGAGAGCTCCAATGAGCGGCACTAGCCTGCTAGTGCGGCGCTACGCCCCTGGGCTTAGGCGTTGTAGGGCAGCAACGCCGGCGAGCACTGTGCCCGTGAGCACAACCGCCCGTGGGGGCGGCAGTACCCGTAGGGGCGCCCGACCGCAAGGGTGACACCGTCCACAGGCAGGGGCGGTGCCTCCATGCCCCCCCCGCAGCACAAGCTACTGCCGGTAGTGTGGCGACGACTACAACAAGCAGGGAGAAGAGAGGGGTTAGGGTTTTCTAGCCAAAAGATAGTTTATCCCTCAGATTTCAAAAATTTCAAGTTTTGTCCTTTGTTCAAATTATAAAAATACCCCTCGTAAATAAAAAAATTTCCTACATATCCCTGATTTCAAAAAATATTAATTAATTATAAGATTTAATTTATTATTATTTTTTATTATTATCTAGTAGTCCTACATGATGATGATTCATACATGTAATGTATGATATATGGACGGATGATCATGGACCATGTGATGTGTGTACTTGTGATTATTATTATTGGGGTATGTGAGCCTCCATTTTATTTCTCGTTTATTGTTGGGCCTGTATGCTTATGATTAAGTTGTAATCACACGAGGAGGGGTAGCGGGAGCGTGGAAACGATAGCGGGACTCACGAGACGGACGATCGCGATGTATGGAGATGCATCGAGATGCCGATGGAACCGACAAGGATGAGATGGATGATCACGGGGCATGGAGATATACCGTTGCACACATAGATCTTGATGTGAGTGATTAGGCCCATTGGCTCAAGCCTGATCACATTAAGTTGTGGTCTATGATCATCTAGTGTAATTACTCATATGATGTGTGATTGTTTATACACCTACTAGATATGTATATATATCATTGCATGCGATGTAGATATATATTAAATATGTATGCATGTGACATATCATATTATGAGATCAAATCAAAGAAACCCCTCTCTCGACAATATTAAGTCAGTAAATATGAGGCAATTATATTGACCCACGCGGCCTTCAATCATTATAGGTATGGACCGATTCTCGATGTAGGTTGAGTTGGTCGAGTCCCTCGAGGCTCACCTATATCACGATTCGTTATCTTTCCTATGACAGAAATATCACCGACGACCTGAGAACATTATATGCTTGGTCGGGTCCCTCGAGGGTATATCATCGAATCAGACTCATCTTGTAACAATGGTGTTGACTTAACCGAACATCATAGTTGGTCGAGTCCCTCGAGACCATGGTGATTCGGAGGCCAAAAGAGATGAAAATCATAAGGAGTTATAATCGTCAAGAGTTGTCTACCTTTTGGGTTTAGTGTGATTAGTCAAGTCCCTCGAGGTTACACTAAGCCATTGATTGGATCTCGATCCCCACTAGAAGTCTGCCGGAGACTTCTGTTTCACGTGTTGAGGGTGTCGCATGACTCGACAGTAAAATAGTATGAGCATATTAAGATAGAAGTTCACATCTTGATTATTGATTTTCTATAATATTTGTATATTATTTATTTCTGCTACATTTTTATTTTCAGAAAATGTTGCTTTTAAATCCCTTATATGGCATACTTGATGTCAACCACCTCATTGGTCCAAATTATACGAATTAGTTTCGTAACTTGAGAATTGTTCTTACGATAGAGAAAATTACGTATGTCCTTGATACAGTGATGCCTGCACCCGAGGAAGGGGCAAGCGAGGATGAGATCGCTCGCTACGTGAAGTACATCGATGACTCCACTCTTGCTCAGTGTTACATGTTGGGCTCCATGACTCCTGAGTTACAAAGACAGAATGAAAAGATGGATGCTAGATCCATTCTCTTATATGTCCGTAAACTATTTGAGTAATAGGGAAGGACTCAATGATATAAGATATCCAAGAGCCCATTCCATGCTAGGGTGACGTAGGGGACACCGATTCAGAACCATATCCTAAAGATGATTGGGTGGATAGAGAAACTCACAGGTCTAGAAATGGTCATAGAGGATAACCTATGTGTGGATCTTGTACTTTAGTCTCTACCAGATTCTTTTTCATAGTTAATAATGAATTTTAATATAAGCAAGCTTGTGGTGACTCTCTCAGAGCTCCTCAATATGTTGAGGGAGGAAGAGAGCACTATCAAGAAAGAGAAGCCCGTTCTCTATATTGGTAAGACTAGAAAGAAAAGAAAAGTATAAAAGTCACTTAAGAAGGGCAAGGGAAAGGGTAGACCAAGTAAATCAAAGGATGCTAAAAAAGACCCAACAAAGGACAAAGGTTAGTGCTTCCACTATGGAAAAGATGGGCATTGGAAGAGGAACTACAAAGAGTACTTTGCAGAGAGGGCGAAACAGAAGCTTGTAGAAGCTTCAAGTACATTCATGATCAATCTCCATTTGTTAAACTCTTATGATAATACATGGGTATTGGATACTAGTAGAGCTTATCATATTTATAATTTATTGCAGATTCTGACAAGGCCTAGGAGATTGACGAGAGGCGAGATGGACCTCAAGATGGGCAATGGAGTAAAAGTTGCAGTAGAAGTTGTTGGTGAGGTCACCTTACATCTGCTTGGTGAAGCTATTACTACATTAGATGCATGTTATTTTGTTCCTTCTTTTATCAAAAATATTATTTCCATTTCATATTTGACAATTGGTGGATATAAATTAGTTTTTAAGAATAATGATTGTTCAATATTATTAGATGATGAGATCATCACGAGAGGAACATTGCACAATGGTTTATTTATGCTAGACTCTACTCCACATATCATGAATGTAAGTGTGTCTAAGAGGAAATGAGATGAGGTGAACAGTGCATACTTGTGGCATTGTAGGCTAGGTCACATCCATGAGAGAATGATTCAAAAGTTACTAAATGATAGATATCTAGATTCATTCGACTATGAGTAATATGCAACTTGCAAGCCTTGCCTTCGTGGAAAACTGATCAACTCTCCATTTAGTGGAAATGGAGAAAGAGCCACTGAGCTGTTAGAACTCATACATGGTGATGTATATGGACCCATATCAACTCATGCCATTGGTGGTTACTCCTACTTCATTACCTTTATTGATAATTTCTCAATGTATAAATATGTGTACTTAATATTTATAAAAAATATCACTTTGCTTCGACGAAGAAGCCATTTGGCCATTTCCATGGGCTTGTTAATATGGCTGTGATTCTTTCTCTCGATTATCATTGTAATATTGCTAGCAATCAAAATATCATACACTTTAAAGAGGTTCAACTCTATATGAATATGTGCATGAAGGTCGATGGTGTATTTTATCATCATTGAGTGATCATCGAGGAAACTCTAAGTGCCACTGCTTATCCTCGATGTTATATTCTTACATGAATTAGTTTTTTTCTTACTATAAGTTGTGTCACTTCCTCCATCTTTCTTTAACATATTTTATCTTATATGTTCACATGAGCCTTTTGAATTGTGTCCATGACACATATTCATTATCATTGGTTTGAATATAAGCTTTCCACAGCTATGATGATTTTAGTTGTTTTGTTGACCTTGGTTTTTAAAGTTCTGCCAAGGCTTCTTCCTCTGTTATTGCTCTTAGCCATCATGTTATTCTAAGTCAGCTGAAAGGCTAAATAGAAGGAAGAAGGCTGCTGCTTTTGTCCTACAACTATGGAACTTTCGTACATAGGTTCTTCTCATTCTTTTCCTTTTTTCTTCTGCTACTCTTCCCCTCGTTCTCTCGGTAGATGAGTGGGACTACTGCGATGGAGAGAAGGCAAAAAGATGAGGGAGTTCAGGTGGAAGTTGCGACTTGAGGAAGACGAGTCTCTAGTTTCTCACTACCTGACTTTCATAGTGGTTGGATTCTTTCATATCTTGAGAAGATAGTGATCTCCTTTCCATATAGGTTATGATGGAAGGAGTCCTAATGTGATTAAGTCTCCTTTGAGATTGGGCAATGGGATGACCCCTAGGGATGCAAAGAGTTGCTTCTGCAGAAGGATTTCCATGAGTCTGAGTTCTTGTTGGACTAGGATTTGACCATGTGTTAGGTTGATATTGTTAGCACTAAGAGGAGGGAGAGAGTTAGTGCAGCGATAAAAACATCAGTTTGAAAATCTTTCGTTTCGATTAAAATCCATTTCAGAAATATGTTTAACTTAAAAGTATATGAGGGCATAGTGAAAGTAAGAAATTAGTTTATAATGTAAGAATGAAAAGCAAATCAGAAATGCAAACCAAATTTATAGTAGTTCGGTCGTCGTGACCTACATCCACTCCCGATTCCATTTCTGTCGAGGCCACCGGCATCTACTAACGGTCTTCCTTCAATGGGCGAAGACCAACTACCATTTTACACTCTTTCTCCTTTTCACAGGTTTAGGAGATAACCCTTACAAGCTCTCTTTCTTAGACCTCACTTCTACTTTTTGAAGAACTTTCTGAATACTAGGAATAATGGACTCTAAATCCTAAAAGAGTTTTCTAATTTTTTTAAAGTATTCTTTCCCCCCTTTTCAACTCAATTTCATGCTGCTCCATATAGGAATAGTTGGAATATTTATAGACCCAAAATAGTTTCAAAATTGGAGCCAAAAAGGGTCTCATCCTAAGTTTTTTGAGTCGTGGTGGTACCACCGCCTACAGCACTAACACTATGCGATACCACCACTCAGTTTGACGGTACAACCACCTGACACAATCTAGTAGATTGTGTTTAGGCGGTAGGACCACCTAGTTTGACAATACCACCACCTAACACAGTCTTGAAGACTGTATTTAGGTCGTACCACCACCCAGTCTGGCGGTACCACCGCCTAACACAATCTTGAAGATTATGTATAGGTGGTACCACCACTAAGTCTAGGCAGTATCACCGCTAGACCCTGTTATAGGACCCTGAATGAGCCAAACAATATACCAATTGGCCCGTAATTGAGTTGGAATTGTTTGACCCTAATATTGACTCAATTAGACCTAAAACTAACTTGATCTAGATAAATTATTACAAAGCACGAATCATTTATTATCTGGTATATTATTGGTTCTTCTGGTGCTTCATTCGATCCTTCGACGCATCGTCATCTCTTTCAGCGTATTGCCCAATTGACTTGTTGACTTTCGTAACTCTGATTTTCTTAGCATAATTTTCGCTTTTCTTGGCCCGATGCCCAAATTCACGACACGAAGCCTTCTGCCGATATGTCGACCGATCATTTAGCTCAACATCCAATCTTCTAACATGTTCATGGCCTAACGTTTGATTCCTCTTACTTTAATCAATTTATCCGAAGCTAGTCTTGTGTTACTTAAATGCACATTAGATAACAAACACATCAATTAATTTTATTATCAAAATATAAGATTTAACATATGTGAGACTGGCTTACATAAGTGACTTCTTACATCAAAGATTGAGATTGGACATGACTCGAACAAGCTATAATTCGATTCAACGATTAAGATTTGGCTTGATTCGGTTGAGCTGCATCTTGCTTCAATAGTCAAGTTTGAGTTCAACTCAACTCGGTACGATCATCCATAATGATTCACCCGTTTTACCGATACATCTTCTTATATATCAATGAAGAAATAAAGAGAGATTGTATAGCACACGATCTAATAATTAGATAAATTGAATTTGACTTATAAAGTATGGATTTATAACAAAGTCCAAAGTATTTATAACAGCCTCACTAGCAAAAACAGAGTCCAAAGTTTAATTACTTTGTGCGATATTTTATATACTTTAATTATTATTAGCATTTATATGAGAGAACCACCTGATGGTGTTAGATAGACACAAATTAAATAGTGGTTCGACACATGGGACATGAAATTGCCTGCGACAGCCAGGTTAATATGCAATCAACATGGAAAACATGGGAGCATGGCAAGTAGAAGGTGTAGTTCCATGGTATCTCATTAAGGCACACCGCACATGTCCCACATGATCCTACAAGCTCCTCCGACGCCCCAGGCGGCCTCCTTTTCTCCACAAGATCATGGTCGTCCATCGTCCTCATACACTTGCAAGTGGTTTTCCATTCGCCATCTGCCACCACCTTGGTGACGGTGCACCCACGATCCAATGCCTCATTCACAGCGACGCGAGCGAATTTGGTTATCTTCTTACCCAGCAACACCAACAGTTCATGGAACATATGACTCTCGGGCGGCACTAACTCAGGGATCACCTCCTCCGATAGAGTCTCGAGCAGCTCAATTGTGATAGCTCTCTTGAAGGGCTCCACGAGATGCGTGTGGAAGTTAATGGATCGTCCCTGGAAGATGACCAGCGTGGATTCTTCCATGGCACGGAAGGTGAACTCGATGATGAGCTTCCGATGGACGTCGCTGTTGTCGCTGGTGGAGTGGAGGGACAGCTTGCTCGGCCCTAACGGTATCGCCATCAAAGATAGAAAGGATGGAGCACGAGGTCGCGAGCTGCTAATCTTTGAAGCAACATATTCATAAGAAGAGGGTTGGGGTGTATATGTTTGGATTTCTAAAAGCCTCGTAGAATGTAGTAACCAAATAAATCTAAATACGGAAAGATTTTATGTGAACAAAAGAATAAGTTTGGTTATTCAATAAATAACTTATGTATCTTTAGGATTTGATAATAGATCTAGAAAAAAAAATAAAAGAATTTATTGGAGATTTATGTGAGGGGATGTACATGAGGATTTATGGTAAATTTGGTTTATTTGAAAAAAATCTAAAGAGAGATAAAAAGTAAGTGAAAATGTCAAAAGCTTATGTGAGAGAAGATGTACAAAAAGATTTGTAGTTAAGTTGAGATTTACTTATATAGTCATACGATGAGGAATACTATCGATCCTGACAAGGAGTATTGTGTAAGAATAAAACTATAGTGCAGATAACTTTATCGTCATGATTGAAATATAAAATCATAGATCAAAGATAGATTTTGTGTACCTTTCAATACCATAATCAAATAGAGTAGTACTATGGACGTTTAATTGTCGCACTATAGATTGCATGCATGTCTCTTCCTTCTTGTGTTGGGTTTGCTTTCCATGGCTCACTTGATTCCCACCCAAGATGCCATTCGGATTTAATTCTGAAAGGGCTTAGATTCCGAGATGATTTTAACGTAACAAAATAGTTTTCTTAAAGCTCATGGTTTACATCATAAATGCCAAACCAGTGTCACCACCTCGTGGATCTGAGAGGAATACGATTACCGATCAAACTAATACGATTAATTCTGATCTCATTATGAAACGTGATGGCTCATCTCATATCATGGTCATGCAGGGGTAGGTTATTTCTTAGCTGATTGAAATGGTAACTTTTTGACTGCTGGAAGCTCAAAACGTCATGCCTCAAGTCCAACACAAACCGAAGCTCTTGCAACATTGGAAGCTTTGACTCGTGCCAAACTTGCTGGATACAAAAACTCGTGTGTTGCCTCCGTCTCACAACAATGCATTCTATATGCTAACAACTACACTAAAGCTTCTTGGTTCTTCTTGAGAGCTATTTTTGTTGATGTTTCATCATTAGCTTTAGAGCTCAATGTGAATGGCTTTAGATACATCACGAGGAATCAAAATGTAACAGCCCACAAACTGGAGTTACTACTATCTATGCTGATTCTTGTAATATATTGAAATCTGCTATTGATACAGTGTTACCTGATTTCTTTCAGGTAATAATCTGCAATCACAACGTGGATAATAATCTTTGTCATAAGACTTCCCAACTTACGTAGAGCGATTTGCAATTTGATGTGATGGAATCGTAATTAGAAGGAGATAGGCAGGCAATCGCCCGTCCAACAACAGCTGCAAGAGATGAATCATCAGATCAACACATATTAGGAAAAATCCGAGAAGTATACAAGGGGAACAAGTGAGCATCGTCCAGCGATGCATGCCCAGCCAACTTCAAACTTGCAGGTACAAGACGATGCCTCAAATTTGGTGTGACACTTGATGGATTTTCAACACAAATGTTGATACCCAGAATATATAGCAATTCAAAATTGTCGATACCGAGAGCAATCTCATCCACACTTGAGACAATAATAGGGAATTGTTATGTCTAGTTATTGCTAGCCTTGAAGTCGTCAATTGAGCATTTGGTGCATGTGTTTGTGAGCCATCTTGTTAATCGTGATTGACCTAAGAAAATTGCAGTTTGATTGTTGATCGTCCAAGAAGGAGAACAAGTCACGCACCAACTTTTTCACATGATTCAATCACCAAACCTAGCATGTAATAATAGAATTGAAGCCAATATTTTAACATTTATGTCTGGTTGTGTCGCCGTCAAACATTATTATTCAGTACTCACAAAAAATATAATTCCATCATTTTACAAATGGCCAAAGTGTAAGCACTCTTTGGAGGTGTAATAATCTTGCTTGATTCAAGTATCTACTGTTAACAAATTTTATACCAAAAAACTTCTAATCAGGATTAAATCTAATAATATTATAGATGAGGGAATATTATTATGTACCTTTTGATGTCATTATTTAATCGAAATATAATATACCTCCAATGTAGCAAAGCTTTTGTAAATCTACAGAGAGACATTGATGGTGTTGGAGATTGATGATTAGAACACAAGGAGGTTTTATCTTTATATAAGGCAAAAACAAAGAATCCAAAAATAATTTGAGAGAGTCCGTTCTATCAAGATAATTTTCTATTATTATGACTCCCTTTCTATTGGTCATTAACTTTAATCAGGATCTAATTAAATTTTTATAATATGTCTTATCTTAAGTTATTGAGTCATATAATATAAAATTATTAATTTTTATCCCTCTTTTCTTTTTTGCATGAAGAGATGCCAAGATATGTTCTATTATTTAAACAAAAAAATTCAAGTAAATGTGATTACCCATATTTTAGTGTGAATACCATTTCTTTGTTTTTTTTTTAACTTTTTTTTATTTTTTTAAAAGATAAAGATGCTATATTTATCATAGCTTAAAAATAGAATATGAATGAGGAAGTCAATTCTCTCTCTTCATATTCTATGTTGTTTAGATTTGATAACGGGAATTGAATTGAATGATACATCATGTCCCACTAATCATCTCATGGATCTGCCACATTAGCCACACCTCTATGGCAACGCTAACTAAATGCCAATAAGATGCCCGTTCATTCCAACATATTAGCCGAAAGCTCTTGACGTCAGTACAAGTCATATTAGAATTAACTATAGTATTTTGATGATTTGACATACATCTTTATAGTCAAATAACAATAGCTGATTCTGCATAACATACCTTGTCGGTTAAATACCTACTTTAAACGGTTACCCATTCTCACTATAAAAATACCTTTCAAGAGCATTTTTTAGACCATCAAAGATTATTAACTTACATCTTTGTTTTTAGACTTTTTGAGTCTACTAACTTAAGAAGGATCTTTGTAGAACACACCCCTAACATAGTTTTTGTAGAATCATCTATTGAATCTCTCATTTTCTAAATATTAGACTTACAATGAGCTTGGACACTAGATTTGTATTAGATCCAAACCCTTGACATGTCAAATAGTCGAAATCTAAAGTAAGAGATTGACACTAGTAAAAGGGCTTAGCATGTCGTAAGATAATGAACTTCACCAGATCACCAAGAGCACCTTGCTCTCCTAGTACCAATTTCAGTTTCTCTATGAAACAAAAATTTTCCTATAACTGAACCCTTTGTGTTCATGTGCCTTTTTAATGACTCGGAGATCATTCCTACACCAATCGATTCTCTCGCTACTGTTACTTTACTTATTGAAGCCTTTGCTAATCCAACTCAATTAGTTCAAGCCTTAATAGGGATTGTTATTATACTTTTGCTGCCTTGGGCTGATAGCTCACAGATTCAGCCCATAGTGGGCTTGGGCAGCCCACAGCCTACACCCCCTCTTAACCTAATCCTAATTAATATTAGAAGGGGTGTAGTGGCTGCGTTTTGGAGGTAGAAAAAGACATAAATAGGACAGCAACATGGGAGAAAAAACAACCATGAGATTCTAAAGAAAAAGAATAAAACAAGGCAAAAAAGGAAGAGAAAGAAATGGAAGAAGACAAGGACAACGCAGAGAGGTTGTTCTCAATCATCTAGTAGTGTTCTCATCTCATATTAGATCAAATCTATAGTAGACTCTTGCTGTGATTACTTGGGGAGGTTTTAGATATTGTAGACAATGATGTGATCCTTGTATCCTAGTTATTCTCTTATGAATGTTGCTAGGGTTTAGGGCAAGAGATTGAGATTTGTATATTCATTATTCTCATAATGAATTATCTCTAGTTTGTCCCATGATTTTTACCCTTCACATTGAAGGGGTTTTCCACGTATATCTTAGTATTCTATTTGATTGTGGTTTCATTTAATTCCGCTGCGTATTATGGTCTTCTAGTATTTGTTCATATACAAAGATTATTTCTGTTTATATCCCCATCAACCCTAGCTAGCACACCTCGTGCAATAAGAATTAGCTTCCCTAGTAGCCCCTACCAGTGCCTCTATCAAATGTGGCACCTAGCATTGTACTTGATTCTCGATTGGCCTTGTTAGAAGCTTATCGTGAGGCACATTCCCCTCGTTGTTTCCCAAAATAATAGCATGAGAATCAAGGTGCACTGTACCATTGAGATAGCCCCTACCATGAGAGAATAACTCTCTGATGAGAGAACAACTAACTCTTTGAAATGGATCAACATGAAAGATACGAGGTGGAAAATTAAATAGGGGAAGGAGCCTACACTATTTGAGTCATATAAATGATCTTCATTTATATAAGGCATCCAAGAAGTGCTAGTTCCCCAAAAATTCTGTCTATGAAAACTTTTGATGGAAGCTTAGACCCCAACGATATTTCCAAACTACCTTGCATGGTGCCCGAGAATGGTGCATGTGCTTACCTCTAAGCTCAATCAACTCCTTCAGCTAATTTGCTAAGAAATTCAAACTCAACCTTATTAATTGCAAGCTACCAAAGAAGTCTACAACCTCTCTTCTGGTGGTTCCATAAAAGGAAAATGGTTCTATATCGGATTACATAATGAGATTCACTAAAGAAGTAAGTACAATTTTAACCCATATCCATTTGTCCTTAGTTAGGCCTTCATTAATGGTCTTTGCTTGTCTTGCTTTTTATTATTGAATGCTAAAATCCCATCTGACCACTAATCTAGAGATACTGCAAAAGGTAGTACAGTATGGACAAAAATATGATTGCAAGAAAGAAGAAAATAGACAGAAAAAAGCTAACCGAAGATGAATACCCCTCTCGGGAATCATGTGCCACTAAAAGAGAATTTAGCCCCAGAAGAACACTTTGCACTCTCGAGTGTTTCGACAAATTTGGGTGAATCCACTTCTTTGGACCCTTCGAGAATGATCAGGGATGATCAAACTTTTCTCAAGTCTTACTCTAGCTTACCTCAAGCTTAGCTCGAACCCTACTCTAACTAGGCTCAAGCAACTTGAATCCTACTCCAACTCAACTCAAGCTCAACTTAAATCATACTCCAACTGGTTTCAAATCTGGCCAGCTTAAACCCAAGCTCATGTTTGACCTACATAAATAATCAAACCAGTTCAATATGAGTTGAACTCTGATTGAGAGTCCAAACCTAGTTTGGAGTCTTCCCCTCCACAACCAACAATAAGGTGCGATAGCCCTTTATTGTCTTTTTTTCATATTAGATGTGCTGACTATGTTTTGAATTTATATGTAAAAGAAGGACTTAAATCTCTTAAAACTTTTCTTTATCTTATTAAGTAAGCTATTTCATTCTTGCGGAGTCAACCACAAGTAATGAAAGAATGGACTACATTTTATAATTTAAATAGTAAAAGGCCCAACAGATTTCCTAGAGATGTTCCTACATGATAGAATTATACATATAAATTGCTTAAAGAAAGAATCTTTTGAATATAAAAAATTATTATGCACTTTTATTACAATTAATGTTAGAAAAGTTTGTTTATATCCACAACATTGGAATGTGTGTGAAAGAATTTTAGAAATCTTAAAAATTTTAAATAATACAACATATATTTTGTCTATACATTTTTTTTTAGTTGTTCATATCAATATTGTTGGTGCATTAGAAGAATATCAATATGATAATGATTTAAATATGATAATAATGGCCATGAAATTAAAATAGATAAATTATTTTTATGAAATTCTATCGATTTATTTAGTTGCATGCATTTTTTATCCAAAGTTTATAAGTAGATATTAATATTGGTGAAAAAATTAGAGATATTAAAAAGTTAATTATTAACTTATATGACTATTATAGTGTCAATTATAGTAGACAACATGATGTTAGGATCGATAACGTAAGTGTGCTTGACTTAGAGGAAATGAACTAAGCAATTAACTCCAAAAGTAATAGCAATGAAGAGCAAAACAAAAATGTAAATCCATTTTATAGTAGTTTGGTCATCCTGACCTACGTCCACTCCCGATTTCTCTTTTGACGAGACCACTGACATTCACTAACGATCTTCTTTCAATGGACAAAGATCAACTACCCTCTTATAACTCATTTTCCTTTTGACAAGCTTAGGAGAGAACCTTTACAACTCTCTTTTACAAGGAAATCTTCACAACCTCCCTTAGAATATCCTCTAAGCTCAAGGAGGAATGACTTAATTTTTTAACAGAGTTTTCACACTCTAATACACAAGTTTTCATTCTCTTTTCTTTTCTTACTCAAGCAAGAAATAGTGGAGTATTTATAAGCCCCATTTCAAGGGTACCACTAGTAGAGTAAAAATAGAGTAAAAAAGTGTCTCATCCCCGATTTCAAGGGTACTAGTGGTATCACTGTCATTACTGGGAGGTACCACCACCTACAACACTACCAACTAGTGGTACCACTATCTAATCTAGGCGGTACTACTGCTTGGTACCCTTGAAGACTATGCACTAGCAGTACTACTGCCAGTTTGGGTAGTACCACCGTTGGGTGTTCCGGAAAGCGTACACTCAGTATGTTCCAACTCATAGGCGGTTCCACCGCCTGATCTGGTAGTGCCACCGTCTTACTCAACTTTAGGTCACTAAATGAGCCTTCCACTTAGCCCAAAACAATCCCAACTCATGCTCAATGGGTCCCTAATTAAGTTAGCATGGTTACACTCAAAACTAACTCAATTACAACCTAACATACTTTGATCTAGACATACATGATTATAAGGATGAATCCTATGTTGTCTGGCATGCCATTGGTTTACCCGGCGCTTCATCTGATCCTTCGACACATCGTCATCTTCTTCGACATATTGCTCAATTGGCATGTTGACCTTCCATAACATCTGATCTCCTTGGCATAATGTCCGATCCTTCAGTCCGATGCCCAAACTCATGGCATGAAGTCCTTCCGGCACGTCGACCAGTCCTCCAGCCCGACGTCCAATCTTCTAACATATTCAACTCTGACCACACGTCTGATTCCCCTACTTTTGATTGATTTATCTTTCCATGATCGAAGTTAGTTCTACATCACTCAAATACTGATTAGATCATAACTTCAATTGATTTCATTATCAAAATCCTAGATTCAATAATCTCCACCTTTTTTATGATGACAACCTTGATGATGGAGTTTAAACTAAACTCCTCATATCTCTATGCCATATTGAAATAAACTTTGAATGCAAAACAATGATAACCATCTAATCATAATATCTTTGAATTCAAGTTAAAACAATCATGAATCATAGTGATCATATGCAATATATCATATCAAAGTAATATTTACTTACATCATATGTATATCATTGCTTACATCATCAGAAGTTGAAGTATTGCATGCATAATTCCAAATCATTATGCATAAATTCAACATATAAAATCATCATTACTTTAGGCATATTATGCATGATATCAAAATATTAATATTTTCAAACTATCATTGCTTGCATAATTTCAAATCATCATCATTACATCATACCATGCATGATCATCATAATAACTTCTCCCCCTTTGTTATCAACAAAAAGGAAAAAAGTGCAACTAGCAAGTTTTACATAATTTTAAAACATACAAGCTAGCAAGTTTTTGAGATGAAGTTATCAATTTTTGCTTCTCTTGAGAAGTACAAGTTTCCAAGTTTTTGTAACTTCTTGAAATGTGCAAGCTTGAAAGTTTTGCTTCTTCTTAAAATGTGCAAGTTTGCAATCCTTTTTCCCCCCTTGTCATTATTAAAAAGAAAAGAAGGATACAATAGTGCAAAATTTTTTACATCAATGTTCTAACAATTCATGAATACAAGGAAGTCAAATGAAAATCATAAAAGATATTAATATCAAAGATCATGAAAGATCAAGTCATGAATACCAAAAGACATAATTCATTTTAATAAATATTATCTTTAGTAAATAGCGAAAAGAAACATAGGAGATCAGATAAGAGATCTTGATTCACAAAAAGAATCTCAAGTATCAATATCGAGAAATCAAGATCATGATTTAGATAAAACTCATTCAATTTAAATCATCAAATCATCAAAATCACTTTCATATTTCAAGAGATTCATAAAAAAATTAATATAAATAGATTTATTAATCTCTTATTGAAAAACACAATAGACTTTAGAGATAGAGAATTTTTTAATAAAAATGCATTCCTCTTCTAGTAGTTTCAATTCATGTGATTGTTTTCATACAAGCATACCCTTGTCTTTTATGCTAAATCCATGTATCATCGATTAAAATAAAAAAATAAGTTTCGTCATGATAAAGATCAATAGTATAACATATAAAAAAATAAACATCTTCAATCAAATAATTCCAATGTCAATGTTACTATTGTTTTAGCTAGTGAGTTTTATAAAGTGTGTTGGATCTCTAGTTATATGTCTTGAGCATCAATTATCAAGATATCATTTTGCTCCTAGCTTTTGATTGTAGTCATAAGAAATGTGGGTTTGTTTTAGGTACCCATTTGTCTTTAGGTCCCTTATGGTTAGATCTACCTATTTTATTTTTTGGCATATAAAATCATTTATGGTTCCTTTAGGAACCCAAATTAATTTATGTGAGCCATATATTTTAAACGAATATTTATAAGCAAAATGTCCATGTCTATTACAAAATGTCCATGTCTATTACAAAAATTACACTTAACTTTAGGGAGAACATGTAAAGTTGATCCTTTAACTAAAGTAGTCAGCTTTTTTTAAGTGTTGCTACTCACAAAATCGATTCCTTTTTTTCTATGTACATGACCTCTATTAGCAAGGATCATATTTAATAGTTTATAATCAATTTTAAATATTTCTAAAGTTTGTTGTAATAATAAAATATTTTTTTTGTATAAATTTAATTTTTCACATTTAGTGCAAAGAGTTAACATGCAATTGTCATGCTTTTTTTTAAAATTTTAAATTTATTAGAGAGAGAAGCATGATCCTTTATTTAGCATTTTATATTTCTTACAAACTAATTTAAAATCATAAAAAAAACTCATGAAATACATCAAGTAATTCTTTGTAAGGTAAAGGGGTTTCGGTTAAATCACTTACCTCATCGTCGAGGGCCATTGTAGCATAATTCGTCACCTCGCCTTCATTGGTTTGCTCCTCGTCTCCAGATGCACTCGATTCGTCCCAAGTTACCTTAAGTGATTTTTTTTTTTCTTTTTTACCAACATCCTCTTATTCAATTAGATGTTAGGATCAAGAGCGACACTAAGAGGGGGGCGGGGGGGGGGTGAATTAGTGTAGCGAAAAAAAAATCATCGATTTTGTAAGATATTCATTCGTTGAAAACAAATCTCAAAAAGTGCTTGAATTTGGAGTAAATAAACTAGCAATTAACTTATAAAGCAATAGCACTAATAAAAAAATAGAATGAAAATGAGCACACTAGAATTTATAGTGGTTCGGTCATTGTGACCTACATCTACTTCTGATTCCTCCTCTATCGAGGTCACCAGTATCCACTAATGGTCTTTCTTCAATAGACAAAGACCAACTACTCTCTTTACAGTATTTTCTTCTTTTCATGGGTTTAGGAGACAACTCTTACAAGCCTCACACCTCTCTTGAATGATCGCAAGACTTAGAAAGGGAGGAGGAGTACTCTTAGCACTTTTACAACACTTTTAATACCCTAAGACTTCAAGATATTGTTCACACTTTCATACACTTTGATGTAGAAAAGGGTGGGGTATTTATAGGCCCCAATGACTTCAAAATTAGAGTAAAAAAATGTCACATCCTTGGATTTCGGGGTATTGGCGATACCACCGTCATTATTAGGCGGTACTACTGCCTGCAGACTGACACTAGGTGGTACCATCGCTCAGTCTGGGTGGTACAACTGCTTGATAAAGCTCAGAGATCGAGCTTTGGTGGTACCACCACTTGACAAGGTAATACTATCACTTGGTAGCATTAACTATCAACGGTACCATCGCCCAAACCACCTAGGAGACTAAATCTTAGGCGGTGCCATCACCGACACTAGTAGTGCCACCACCGCCCCTAGCTTCAAGTGTTGAATGAGTTGTTCAATTGGCCCAATTCAACCCTATTAAGGGCCCAATTGGCCCCTAACTGAGTTAGTGGGATTACCTCCCAATCCTAACTCAACTTATAATCTAACTATGATAATTAAGACATTTAACTAAGCAATCTCTGTCTAGTATGTCAATTTTTCTCTTAGCGAACTTTTCGATGAACTTCTGGCGAACTTTCGAAGAACTCCCTACGAACTCTCAGCGAACTCCCGACGAACTCATTGCAAGCTTCCAATGAACTCTCGGTGAGCTTCCAGCAAACTTCCGGCACATCGTCCGAATCTTTGACTTATCATCCAATCTTTGACTCTGACCCAACATCTGCTTTATGCCTTACTGTTATCGTAGTTAATCCTGCAATACTTATCTCAACATATGGATTAGATCAATAATTTACCAATTGATTTCATCATCAAAATCTATGATTCAACAATCTCCCTCTTTTTTATGATGACAACCAATTGATAACGGAGTTAACCTTAACTCCCCCTATCTATATGCTATACTTGAGAAAAGACAAACTTAAATTCACAACCTTGAATTATAGCTTTAATCGATTTTAATTAGAAATTTTATGCATTGTGTATCATCATAGTTTCAAGTCATCAAGATATTAAATACATAACTTCATCACTTCATGCATGATAAAATGCTTCGGGCATAGCCTTACATCACTACTTACATGATAAATTATCTTGATATAACCTTTATGATACTTACATTATTGCATGGTAACATTTAAAAGTTCACAATATCAAAAAGATCACAAAATCAAAAGTTTACAACATCAAAAGTTCATAACATCAAAAGTTCACAACATTAAAGAGATCACAACATCAAGAGTTCTCAACATTAAAGAGGATCCGTCAACTTCTCTCCCTTTATCATCAACAAAAAGACATACACTAGCTATTCAGGTGGTGGTAAATTAAAATATCTAAATAGAGTATTAAGTTGTCGATGAATTTATTGCAACTCAATTAAGATTTGATCTTGACGTAGTTCAAATCGATCTATTCGAGTCCCTATGGCGTTGGCAGATGAGGAAGGTGCTTGTTCTGTTGGAGGTGTTGCCTCAAAGGGACCAATAGAAGAAGATTGATTTTTCCTAAATATTGGTATTTTAGGTTATGGATCAAGTAGGGGGGGATCAGTCCTTCTAGGTAATCTAGTTAAGGTCCCATTTATGACTATATATCTTAATCTTCTTAGCAGTGTTCTATTCATCAGGTGGAATGATTATTTCATATACATGGATTAGTCTAATGATCAAGCCACCATATGGAAGCATCATATCTTTTTTTGATAGTTCAATCATGTTTTGTTGTATTAGGTAACCAAAATAATTGTCATGTCCTTTCATAATCTAATACATTGTTCTTAATTCCATTTGACTAACTTCATCATAATAATATTATTTTGGAAGTATAATACTTATCAAGATATGATGAAGCAATTTGGTGTTGAAAGATAGTAAATGTTCACAACTTTTTGGAAGGATAGACAAGTTTGGATTACCAAAAATGGTACATAAAGTTTCAGAATAAGTGGTCCTAACTAATTCTTCATCCCATTGTCCTCTAAAGTAACAACCTCTCCTTTTCTTAGCAATTCCTATGAGGTTATAAATTATGCTATCCGTAATGGGCATATGTTGTCCTAAGAGATAAGTGGATACTCTATCATGTTATTCTATATGCAAGTTGTTGTAAAACAACCTAATAAGTCTAGGATAAATAAGTTCACTTATTTGAAGAATTGAGAGGATATGTAAGTTAACAAACCATTGAATTGGTTTCAAATTACTTAATTCCTCTAAATCTACATATTTACCCTTATAAACATATCTAGACTCTATAGTTGGGAATTTAAGGACATGTTAAGGAGAATCAAAGAGTAGGGAATCATAGGTTTCATCTAATCTCTTCTTCCCTTTATCCCTTGAGGATCTTTTAAAAGTTATGGAGACTACATTTATTAAGAACAAATGATAGGCAAGAACAAGTAATGCAAAGAAAGAAACAATTTGGTTTAAGAATTACCTTAGTAGTTTAACCTTCTTGTGATCACCAAAGGGGGTTTGAGATTGATCCTTGGTTTTGTAAAGGATAAGGGTTCTCTTGAGGTACTAGACGGAGAGTAAAAGGAAGTAGGGATTCACACAAAGATTCACTTGAAGACTCGAAAATGATATCATCAACATAAATTTGGACAATAAGAAAATTATTTTCAAAATATTTAATAAACAATGTATTATCAACCTTGCCTTTTATAAAATTATTTTGAATAAAGAAGGAACTAAATCTCTCATATCAAGCCCAAAGGGCTTGTTTTAATCCATAGAGGGCTTTAGTTAACTTAAACACATGAATTGGAAAATTTTCATTCTCAAATCTGGGAGGTTGTTCAATATGAACTTCTTAGGAAATAAAGCCATTAAGAAAAATACTTTTGACATCCATTTGAAATAACTTAAAATTATTAATACTAGCATAGGTAAGGAGCATCCTTATGGCTTCTAATCTTGCCACAAGAGCGAATGGTTCTTTATAATTGATACATTCTTCTTAGTTGAAACCCTTAGCCACTAGTCTAGCCTTGTTTCTAACTACGATGCCAAATTCATCTTGCTTGTTTTTAAAGACCCATTTAGTATCGATAACTAAATTGTCACTAGGTCTCGGAACAAGCTCCGACACCTTATTTCTCTCAAATTGGTTCAACTATTCTTGCATTGCGATAACCCATGAATAATCTTTCAAGACCTTATCATTGTATTTAGGTTCAATTTGAGAAAGAAAAGTGACGTTGGTATAAAAATTTTTAAGAGAAGAATGAGTTTGAACCCCTTTTGATGTATCTCCTATGATTAGCTTCTTAAGATGAGCATCTACATACTTCCATTCCATGGGTAAGGATATTTCGGAAGAAGATATATCCAAGTTGCTAGATGGAAGAGAAGGTTCATTTAAATTTAAAGCATCAAAATTAAGATCATCATCAACCTCTTTTTTCTTAAATTCAAAGATTTCATTAAAGACAATATGAATAGACTCTTCTATGACCAAGGCTCTTTTATTAAAGACATGAAAGACTTTTGAAATAGAAGAATAACCAAAAAAAATGACATCATCGGATTTTGCATCAAACTTTCCTTAGGCATCTTTTTCATTCAAGATAAAACATTTACAATCAAAAACTTTAAAGTACAAAACATTAGGTTTTTTGTCATTCCATAATTCATAAGGAGTTTTGGAAAGTAATGGTCTTATTAGAATCCTATCCGTGACATAGCATATCGTATTAATGGCTACGGCCCAAAAATATTTGGGTAGTGTTGAATCTCGGATTTTGATGATGAAGTCAATTGTCATTTGTTGTCTAATCTATGTGTTGAGATAAGTGTGCAGGATTAACTACGATGAAAGTTAGACATGCAGAAGGAGTTGCACCGGAGTCAAGACAATGATCACGTTGGGAGTTCGAGAGTTCGACGGAAGTTCGGACAGTCGTCGGAGGTTCTGTGGGAACAAATCCGAGAAGTCCATAAGCTTGCCAAAAGAAGCTCGTCGGAACTCACTAAGTGGATCGTCGGAAGTCTAGAGTTTGCCAGAAGTCCGCAGGAGCATCACCGAGGGTTCATCGGATGATCGACGGAAGTTCGCCGGAAACTCGCCGGAAGAAGCGATTGACCAATGGAGCAAGCTGCAGAAATTGTCTTAGGATTTATCGTAGTTAGCACAATGATTAAGTTGGAAATGGGAGGTGATCCCATTAGCTTAATCTTGGGGCAATTGGGCCCGTGAAAAACCCAAATTGGGCCGAATGGATCTACCCATTCGGACCCTGATTGCTGTGGGAGGTGCAACCGCCCAAGCCAGGAGGTAGCACCGCCTGGGCTAAGTCTCCCAAGGAGACTGGGCGGTGCAACCACCCCAGCCAAGAGGTAGCACCGCCTGGGCTTAGTCTCCGAGCGAGACTAGGCGGTGCAACCTCCCCTGACAGGAGGTAGCACCGCCTGAGCTCGGTCTTCGAGCTCTGGCAGGTGGTGCAACCGCCCCAGTCAGGAGGTGCAACCGCCTGAGCTCGGTCTTCGTGCTCTGGTAGGCGGTGCAACCGCCCCTGACAGAGGTGGCATCGCCTAGAGGCTCAGTCTTCGAGCTCTGCCAGGCGGTGCAACCGCCCCAGTCAGGAGGTGCAACCGCCTAATCCGGGAATTCCGGGAATTGACAGTTTTGAGCTCCAAATTTGAACTGGGTTGGGGCCTATAAATACCCCACCCATTTAGCACTGAAAGAACACAAACTTACACTCGAAATCTTGATCTCTTTCTGTGATTCTTAGAGCTCAAAATTGTTGTAAAGGCCAAAAGTTCTCCTCCCTCTGTTCTTCAAAGTTTTGAGTTGTAAAGAGAGGAGAGAAAATTTCTGTAAGGGTTGTCTCCTAAGCTTGTCAAAAGGAGTGAAACTGTAAAAGGGTGGTTGGCCTTCGCCTATGGAAGGAAGGCCTCTAGTTGATGTCGGTGACCTTATCGGTGGAGGAAGCCAAAAGTGGAGTAGGTCAAGATTGACCGAACCACTCTAAATCTCGGTTTGCATTTACTTTGAGCATTTTATCTTTATTGTAAACCTCCTCTGAAGCTTACTGCTTTCTGCGCATATACGATCGGGTTTCAAGCTTTGCACTTTCCGAATCAGCATTTAGACGTAAATATGATTTTTCGTACGATCATCATATTTCAGATTACGTTTACGTTTTGATTTTTACCATAATTGCAAACTGTCTTTATACCCTTGCTTAAACAGGATCTCGCCTAATCAAGTGATTTACGAATCAGCATTTAGACGTAAATCAGTTTCTTCGTACGAACGTCGTATTTCAGTTTGCGCTTATATTCTGGTTTTCATCATAACTGCAAACTGCCTTCATAGATTGACTTTAACATCATCTTGCTTGATCTTAAGTTAAAGTAATCTTAGAATCGGCTTTAAAACAGAAATCGTTTTTATCGTTCGAACGCAGTTTCGTTTTAATCGCAGAAAGTTTTCCGCTGCACTAATTCCCCCCCTCTTAGTGCTCTTGATCCTAACAATTGGTATCAGAGCAGGGTTAACTCTCTAACGGATTAAAACCCAAGAGAGATGGCATACGCCGGAAACCAAGAGGGCCATTCTATTACACGTCCACCCATGTTCAGTGGGACGGACTACACGTATTGGAAGGCCCGATTGAGGATCTTTCTTATTTCTATGGATTTTGAACTTTGGAATCTTGTCGAAAACGGATTTTCGAAGTCTTCTCTTCCAATGATCGATTGGAATGAATTAGAGAAGAAGGCTTTCACTCTTAATGCAAAGGCTATGAATGCCTTATTTTGTGCACTTGATAAAAATGAGTTTAACCGTGTTTCAACTTGTGAAACCGCATTTGATATTTGGCACACACTCGAAGTGACTCACGAAGGCACAAGTAGAGTGAAAGAGTCAAAAATCAATCTTCTGTTACATTCTTTCGAACTTTTCCGGATGAAACTGTGTGAAACCATTGGCGACATGTTTACCCGTTTCATGGATGTCGTCAACGGTCTAAAAGGACTCAGAAAAAGTTTTTCGGATTTTGAGCTCGTAAATAAGATTCTAAGATCCCTTCCTAAGAGTTGGGATCCTAAAGTCACTGCTATTCAAGAGGCAAAAGATCTACGCAACTTCCCTCTTGAAGAACTAATCGGGTCATTAATGACCTACGAGATGACTTGTAAAACTAATGAAGAGCAAGAAGACATCTTTCCAAAGAATAGGAAGGATATGACACTTAAAACTTCAGAAGGCCACTTGAGAGAAAACTCAAGTGATGATGACTGTGATGATGACTTGGCACTTCTAACAAGAAAATTTAAAAAATTCTTTAAAAGAAACAAGTTTAAGAATGACGCAAAAAATAAACTTGAACCCAAGAAGGACCAAGTTATTTGCTATGAGTGCAAAAAGCCGGGATACTACAAGAGTGATTGTCCCCAAGCCAAGAAGAGAACATCAAAGAAGAAGGCGCTCAAAGCAACATGGGATGATTCGAGCGCATCCGAAGAAGAGGAGTCCAACACTGAGCAAGTTGCTCATTACGCCTTAATGGCCATCGGAGATGAGGTAACAAATTTAATGAATGTAGATTTACCTTATCATGAATTATTAAATGCTTTCCATGAATTATTTGATGAATGTAAGACAATTAGTAGAAAATACAAATTGCTAAAAAAGGAGCATGATAGTCTTATTTGTAATTTCGATAAGTTAAAAGCTAAACATCATTATAGTTTAAGCTCATGCATAAAATGCCATGATCTAGAAACTCTCCAAAAGGAAAACTTGCTACTTAAGGACACCTTGAAGAAATTTGAGGTTGGTAGCATGTCATTAAACATGATCCTTGCAAACAAGGGTCACGTTCCCAAAAGAAGTGGAATTGGATTTGTGAGAAGTCCTCACCAAAATCCAACCACCTTCATAAAAGGCCCCATCTTACATGTTCGACATCAAAACAAATGTAACTTTTGTTGCAAATTTGGACACAAGACATATTATTGTCCATTCAAGAAAATTAGTCCAAACAAATTGATCTGGGTTTCTAAAGGAACCATGATAAATTCTATGCAACATGATAGACAATGTAGATCTATTTGTGCGGCACCCAAAAGCAAATGGGTACCTAAAAATCATCCTTTCTTGTAGAAAACTAAACCATCGTAAGCTAGGAGCAAGAGATGGTACCTTGATAGTGGATGCTCAAGGCATATGACTGGAGATCCATCTCAATTCTCTAAGCTCACTAGCATAGACGAAGGCTATGTCACCTTCGGAGACAACAACAAGAGTAAAATCATTGGCAAAGGAACCATAGGTAACAAATCCAACTTCTTTATTGAAGATATTTTGTTAGTTGATGGTTTAAAACATAACCTCTTGAGCATTAGTCAATTATGTGATAAAGGATATATTGTCAAATTTGAATCTAATGCTTGCATCATTGAAAAACCACACAAAAACATATCTATGATTGCATTGAAACAAAATAACATATACACTATTAACATCAATGATTTATGTAACGAAATGTGTTTTTCTGTTTTGAATGAGGATGCTTGGATATGGCATAGAAGATTAGGTCATGCTAGCAGGAAACTAATGACTCAAATATCATCTAAAGAACTTGTAAGAGGAATTCCTCATATCAAGTTCATCAAAGATAATGTATGTGATGCTTGCCAATTAGGTAAACAAATTAAGGATAGTTTCAAATCTAAGAATCAAATAAGCACCTCTAGGCCCTTACAATTGATCCATATGGACTTGTTCGGACCAATCTCCACATCAAGCCTAGGAGATAGCAAATACGCCTTCATCATTGTAGATGACTATAGTAGATACACATGGACTTACTTCTTAAAATAGAAAAGTGAATGCCTTAGATATTTTAACAAGTTTTGTAAACTTGTTCAGAATGAGAAAGGTTCTATGATTTCGTCAATTAGAAGTGATCATGGTGGTGAATTTCAAAACCATGATTTCCAAGAATTTTGTGAACTCAATGGATACAACCATAATTTCTCTACTCCTATAAATCCTCAACAAAATGGAGTAGTAGAAAGAAAAAATCGAAATTTACAATAAATGGCAAGAACCATGTTGAATGAACACAACCTACCCAAATATTTTTGGGCCGAAGCCGTAAATACTGTATGCTACATTTTGAATAGAGTTCTAGTAAGACCCCTACTAACCAAAACTCTCTATGAGCTATGGAACAATAAAAAACCCAATGTTTCATATTTTAAAGTCTTTGGGTGTAAGTGTTTTATCTTGAATGAAAAGGATAACTTAGGAAAATTTGATGCTAAATCCGATGAAGGAATCTTTCTTAGTTATTCTTCAGTTTCTAAAGCCTTTCGTATCTTCAATAAAAGAACTTTAATTATCGAAGAATCCATTCATGTTGTTTTCAATGAGATTTCTGAAATCAGGAAAAATAATTTTGATGATGATGTTAATTTTAATTCCTTGAATTTAAATGAAACCCCTTCTCCAACTAGCAACTTGGATGCATCCACTCCCGAAACATCCTTACCCAAGGATTGGAAGTATGTAGATGCTCATCCCAAGGAGCTAATCTTAGGAGACACGTCAAAGGGGGTTCAAACACGATCTTCTCTTAAAATGTTTTGTGCGAACGCCGCCTTTCTCTCCCAAATTGAACCCAAATGTGTTGACGAAGCTATGAAAGATGATTCATGGATTATCGCAATGCAAGATGAATTGAATCAATTTGAGAGAAATGAGGTGTGGAAGCTTGTTCCTAGGCCAAATGGCCATTTAGTTATTGGTACTAAATGGGTCTTCAAAAACAAGCAAGATGAAAATGGTATCGTGGTTAGAAACCAGGCTAGATTAGTGGCCAAAGGTTTCAACCAAGAAGAATGTATCGATTACGAAGAAACCTTCGCTCCTGTGGCTCGGTTGGAAGCCATAAGGATGCTCCTTGCCTACGCTAGTAGTAATAATTTTAAGTTGTTTCAAATAGATGTTAAAAGCACTTTTCTAAATGGCTTTATTTCCGAAGAAGTTTATGTTGAACAATCTCCTGGATTTGAAAATAATAGCCTCCCTAATCATGTGTTTAGATTAACTAAAGCTCTCTATGGTTTAAAACAAGCCCCAAGGGCTTGGTATGAGAGACTTAGTTCTTTTCTTATCGAAAATAATTTCACAAAAGGCAAGGTTGATACTACATTGTTCATCAAGAATTTTGAAAATAATTTTCTCATTGTTCAGATTTATGTTGATGATATTATCTTTGGCTCTACGAATGAATCTCTTTGTGAATCTTTTGCTAAAACTATAAGTCTTGAATTCAAAATGAGCTTAATGGGAGAATTAACATTCTTCTTAGGCTTACAAATCAAACAACTAAGCAATGACATGTTTATTAGTCAAACTAAATATGCTATGAATTTATTAAAAAAGTTTAATATGAACAACTCAAAGGCTATTAACACTCCTATGAGTACCTCCACTAAGTTAGAAATTGATGAAAGTGGAGAAAGCTTCAATCAAAATACTTATAGGGGTATGATAGGAAGTTTACTTTACCTCACTACAACCAGACCAGACATCATATCCAGTGTAGGACTTTGTGCTAGATTTTAATCAAACCCTAAGATATCTCATCTCAAAGCAGTTAAAAGAATACTTAGATATCTTAATGGTACCACAAATCTAGGATTATGGTACCCAAAATCAGATAATTTTGAGTTAATTGCTTATGCTGATGCGGACTTTGCTGGCTGTAGACTAGATAGGAAAAGCACATCAGTATCATGTCAATTTTTAGGACATGCCCTTGTTTCCTGGTCATCTAAGAAACAAAACTCAGTTGCACTATCAACAACCGAAGCTGAATATATTGCAGCAAGTGCATGCTGTGCACAAGTTGTATGGATGAAAAACACCTTAGAAGATTACAAAGTTAATCTTAAAAATATTCCCATTAAATGTGATAACACAAGTGCAATATGCTTAACTCAGAATCCTATACAACACTCAAGAACAAAACATATTGATATTAGACATCACTTTATACGAGATCATGTTACTAATCATGACGTAACCATAGAGTTCATTGATACTAAACATCAACTAGCTGACATTTTTATAAAACCTCTAAGTGAAGAACAATTTGATTTCATAAGAAGAGAATTAGGAATGTTGATGTGTCCGAATAGATAAATTAGTTAAAATTATTTTTCGGACTTTATTGAATGATCAAATCACTTGATTGCCATTACATAACATGTGTTGAAATGTTTTGTCTTCATGATTATATTTGAAAATCTGTAGCATAGTCTTGTCCGAATGAATGAAAGAGTTCATCTCATTTTCAGATTCGCTTAACAGTTGGAATGCTAAAAATCAAATTTTCTCATACACTCTTATGAAAAATATTTTTTCTGAAATGGATTTGATGAAATGATTCCTGCTTATGAATTCCATCTTGGAATATGGATGATAGTATTTTTACTTGCAAAAAGCTGTTTCAAACACATATCTTGACTCAAAGTAAACTCACAAATAGCTGGAATCACAAATGGCTTTCCTCCTTCATGCACAAAGGATTATAACAAAAAAAAAGAAAAAGGAAGAAGTATTCAAAGCAATCTACATATCATGCCTTCCTTTATATGCTTGATAACTTGCTTATATTGTTTTCCTGGTATCACAACTACCATGCTTTTTGTTGATGACAAAGGGGGAGAAATATATGAATTGATGCTATAAACACTGATGCTATGATTATGCCATGCTTGCGTCACCAAGAGATATATGAACAGATGCTATAATTTGTATTATGCCTTGAGTTGATATCTTACCATGTGAAGAAATGCAACACTTGCTAAAATATTTGAAATGTGTACATCATGTAATGATATCAAAATCTTACTTCACAGTTTTATATGTTGATATCTTACAATATGATGAATTGTTACTATTACCATCATTTAAATTTGTAATGTAAAATCTGAAAATGAATGTCAAGCCTTGACATCATCTTCAGAGAGATACATCATGATAGGAATCATGATGGGAGTATTGATAAGTTCAAATGATTTAACTTATCAATATGTCGCTTGAATTCTTAGGTCTTGAATTCAAGAATGACTTATCTCAAGTATGACATATAGACAGGGGGAGTTAAGGTTAACTCCATTATCAATTGATTGTCATCATAAAAAATGGGGAGATTGTTGAATCTCGGATTTTGATGATGAAGTCAATTGTCATTTGTTGTCTAATCTATGTGTTGAGATAAGTGTGCAGGATTAACTACGATGAAAGTTAGACATGCAGCAGGAGTTTCGCCGGAGTCAAGACAATGATCACGTTAGGAGTTCGAGAGTTCGACGGAAGTTCGGACAGTCGTCGGAGGTTCTGTTGGGACAAATCCGAGAAGTCCATAAGCTTGCCAATACAAGCTCGTCGGAACTCGCCAAGTGGATCGTCGCAAGTCCAGGAGTTTGCCGGAAGTCCGCAGGAGCATCACTGAGGGTTCATCGGATGATCGACGGAAGTTCGCCGGAAACTCGCCGGAAGAAGCGATTGACGCACCGGAGCAAGCTGTAGAAATTGTCTTAGGATTTATCATAGTTAGCACAATGATTAAGTTAGAAATGGGAGGTGATCCCTTTAGCTTAATCTTGGGGCAATTGGGCCCGTGAAAAACCCAAATTGGGCCGAATGGATCTACCCACTCGGACCCTGATTGTTGTGGGAGGTGCAACTGCCCAAGCCAGGAGGTAGCACCGCCTGGGCTAAGTATCCCAGGGAGACTGGGCAGTGCAACCGCCCCAGCCAGGAGGTAGCACCGCCTGGGCTCAGTCTCTGAGCGAGACTGGGCGGTGCAACCTCCCCTGACAGGAGGTAGCACCGCCTGTGCTCGATCTTCGAGCTCTGGCAAGCGGTATAACCGCCCCAGTCAGGAGGTGCAACCGCCTGAGCTCGGTCTTCAAGCTCTGGCAGGCGGTGCAACCGCCCTGGATAGAGGTGGCACCGCCTAGAGGCTCAGTCTTCGAGCTCTGCCAAGCGGTGCAATCGCCCCAGTCAGGAGGTGCAACCGCCTGATCCCGAAATTCCGGGAATTGATAGTTTTGAGCTCCAAATTTGAATTGGGTTGGGGCCTATAAATACCCCACCCATTCAGCACTGAAAGAACACAAACTTACACTCAAAATCTTGATCTCTTTCTGTGATTCTTAGAGCTCAAAATTGTTGTAAAAGCTAAAAGTTCTCCTCCCTCTATTCTTCAAAGTTTTGAGTTGTAAAGAGAGGAGAGAAAATTTCTGTAAGGGTTGTCTCCTAAGCCTGTCAAAAGGAGTGAAAATGTAAAAGGGTGGTTGGCCTTCGCCTATTGAAGGAAGGCCTCTAGTTGACGTCGGTGACCTCATCGGTGGAGGAAGCCAAAAGTGGAGTAGGTCAAGATTGACCGAACCACTCTAAATCTCAGTTTGCATTTACTTTGAGCATATTATCTTTACTGCAAACCTCCTCTGAAGCTTACTACTTTCTGTGCATATACGATCGGGTTTCAAGCTTGGCACTTTCCGAATCAGCATTTAGATGTAAATTTGCTTTTTCGTATGATCATCATATTTAAGATTACGTTTACATTTTGATTTTTACCATAACTGCAAACTGCCTTTATACCCTTGCTTAAACAGCATCTCGCCTAATCAAGTGATTTATGAATCAGCATTTAGACGTAAATCAGTTTCTTCGTATGAACGTCGTATTTTAGTTTACGCTTATATTCTGGTTTTCATCATAACTGCAAACTACCTTCATAGATTGACTTTAATATCATCTTGCTTGATCTTAAGTTAAAGTAATCTTAGAATCGGCTTTCAAACAGAAATCGTTTTTATCGTTCGAACGCAGTTTCATTTTAATCACAGAAAGTTTTCCGCTGCACTAATTCCCCCTCCCCCCCCTCTTAGTGCTCTTGATCCTAACAGGTAGGCTATGTTTGTTTAACATGGTTCTTGTCATTTCTTGTAAATTTCTATTTTTTCTTTCTACTGCTCCATTTTGTTGAGGATTTCTCGAAATAGAGAAATTATGGTTGTATCCAATAGATTCATAAAAATTTAAAAAATCATAATTTTGAAATTTGATACCATGATCACTCCGAATTGATGAAATCATAATGCTTTTTTTATTTTGAATAAGTTTACAAAACTTAGAAAAATACCTAAAGCAATCACTTTTGTGTACCAAGAAATATGTCTAAGTATATCTAGTATAATCGTTCACAATTACAAAGGTATATTTGCTACCTCCTAGGCTTATTATATCAATTGGTCTAAACAAATCTATATGGATCAATTGCAATAGTCTAAAGGTGCTCATTTGATTTTTTGATTTGAAACTACCTTTTATTTGTTTTCCTAGTTGACATGCATCACACACATTGTCTTTAACAAACTTAATGTTAGGAATACCTCTTACAAGTTTTTTAAATGAGATTTGAGAGATTAGTTTCATACTAGCATGACCTAATCTCCTATGCCAAAGCGAAGCATTGTCATTCAAAATCGAAAAACATATTTCATTACAAAGATCATCAATGCCGATAGTGTATGCATTATTTTGTTTTAAGACAATCATAGATGTGTTTTTATGTGATTTTTCAATAATACAAGTATTGGATTCAAATCTAATGATATATCCTTTATCACACAATTGATTAATGCTTAAAAGATTATACTTTAAGCCATCAACCAATAACACATCTTCCATCAAAAAGTTAAATTTGTTACCTATGGTTTCTATGCCAATGATTTTACCCTTGTTGTCTCCGAATGTGACATACCCTTCGTCTAGGCTAGTGAAATTAGAGAATTGAGATGGATCTCCGGTCATGTGCCTTGAGCATCCACTATCAAGGTACCATCTCTTGCTCCTAGCTTGTAATGATAAATATTTCTAAAACAAATATGATTTTTAGGTACCTATTAGACCTTGGGTGCCTCAAAAATCGATCTACTCAACTTATCATTTTGTATAGAGCTTTTTACGGTTCATTTATGAACCCAAATCAATTTATAAAGTTTATATCTCTTAAATAGACATTTGTAAGTAACATGTCTATGTTTGCAACAAAAGTTACATTTGGTGCAGGGTGGTACATGTAAGGTAGGACCTTTAACAAAGGTATTAGATTTTGGTGAGAGTAACTCAAATCCGATTCCGCCTATTCTATGAACATGACCCTTATTGGTAAGGATCATGTTCAAGGACTTGGTACTAACCTTAGCAAGTTTTCCTTTTCAAGTGCTTCTAAGTATTCACACTTAGTGCATGAAGGCAATGAAGGATTGTTATGCCTAAGTTTTTCAAATTCATTATTTAAAAGGGCATGCTCCTTTTTCAAAGAATTATACTTTTTGCTCATTATTCTACATTCATCGAATAAATCATGAAAAGCATTTAAAAGCTCATCGAAGGATAAATTTGTATCAAATGAACCACTTACCTCATCTCCGATAGCCATTAGTGCATAGTTCATTATTTCTATGTTGTTTTGTTCTTCATCTTCAGAGGCACTCGAATCATTTCACATTGCTTTGAGCGTCTTCTTCTTCTTTGGTTGTTTCTCCTTCACTTGGGGATATTCGCTTTTGAAATATTCTGACTTCTTACATTCGTAGCATATAACTTGTTCTTTCTTAGATTCAATTTTATTTTTAGTGTCATTTTTAAATTTATTTTCTTTTATGAATTTTTTGAACCTTCTTATCAAGAGTACTAAGTCATCATCATAGTTCTCATTACTTGAACTTTCTTTCAAGTGGTCTTCATGAGTTCTGAGTGTCATATCCTTCTTGTTCTTTGAAAGGTTATTCTCAAGCTCTTCATGAGCATTGCAAGTCATCTCATAGGTCATTTGTGACTCGATAAGTTCTTCGAGAGGGAAGTTATTCAAATCCTTGGCCTCTTGAATGATCATTACTTTAGGGTCCCAATCTTTGGAAAGGATCTCAAGATTTTATTAATGTGTTTAAAGTTAGAAAAGCTTTTACCAAGCGCTTTTAGACCATTGACGACATCCGTAAACCAGGTGAATATATCTCGAATGGTCTCACTTGGTTTTATTCGAACAATTCAAAAGTATGGACTAAAAGATTTATCTTTGACTCTTTTACTTAAAGCGAAAGTCTTGGCATTTAAAGCAAAAGTCTTCTTCTCCAACTCATTCCAATTATTCATTGGAAGAAAAGACTTTTGAAAGTCATTTTCCATAATGTTCCATAACTCAAAATCCTTAGAAATTAGAAAAATCCTCATTATAGTCTTCCAATAGGTGTAATCTGTCCCATTGAACATGGGTAGACATATAATTGAGTGACCATCTTGGTTGTTGGCAAATGTCATCTCACTTGAGTTTCAAACCAAAATGAGAGTGACCTTACTCTAATACCAATTGTTAGGATCTAGAGTGACACTAAGAGGGGGGGTGAATTAGTACAGTGAAAAAATCATCGGTTTTGTAAGATATTCATTTGTTGAAAATCAATCTTGGAAAGTGCTTGACTTTCAAGTAAATGAACTAGCAATTAACTTAGAAAGTAATAGTAGTAATAAAAAGTAGAATGGAAATGAGCACATCGGAATTTATAGTGATTCGATAGTTGTGACCTACATCCACTTATGATTCCTCCTCCGTCGAGGTCACCGGCGTCCACTAATGGTCTTCCTTCAATGGGCGAAAGACCAACCACCCTTTTTATAACACTTTCTCCTTTTCACAGGTTTTAGAGACCACCCTTACAAGCCTCACACCTCTCTTGAATAATCAAATACTTAGAAAGGGAGGAGGACTTTTAGCACTTTCACAACACTTTTAACACTTCAAGACTTCAAGATATTGTTCACACTTTTGTTGAATCTCAGATTTTGATGATGAAACCAATCAATATGTATTTATGTTTTAATCTACGTTTTGAGTGACATAGGATGCTTCAATCATGTAGGCCTATGTAAAGACTGTGTTGGGCCCAATGAGAGACCCAAACAGTGCCCCAAGAAGTGGCACCGTCATGGCACAATCTTCGAGACTATGTCAGGTAGTGGTACCGCCAGTCTGGGCGGTTGTACATGGTGAATATGATGAACAAAACCACCTTCCAAAAAATAGAAAGGATTTGAGACATAAAACAATTGAAGACCACTCGAGAATAAGCTCAAGTGATGGTGAACTTGAACTACTCATGAAATTTAAATAGTTAATGAAACAAAAACTAAAGAACAAAAATAAAAAGAATGTAACTACTTGCTTTGAACGTAAGAAGAAAAATACAAATTGGGATGAATCGAGCTCCTCCGAAGATGAGGAGAAAGTCAACAAAGACGAGGAGGCAAACTATGCCTTAACGACTTTCAACGATGAGGTAATCGAAACTCCCTTAATTTATTTCAAAATTACATGATGCTTTTCATGATGCATTTTTTTATTTAGTTTAGAAAATTTTATTTTTTGAAAATCGCATGTTTAAAAATATAATGAAAATGTAAAAATTAGGATCATGCTAGTAATTTCGAAAATGATAATAAAATTACATGTTTAATAACAAAATAATTTTGGTTGAAAATGCCTTATGCTCAATGGAACTATGATTGATGAATATGCTTGATGTTTAATGATTTCTTTGGCTTGTATATCCTATCATGATGAATATTTTGAAAATAAATGAAATCATGTTTGATTTGAAGTAATGTATAATGATCATGCTCAATGAGTTTTTCTTTCAAAATTATGCATGATGAATCTTGCGATTTATGGATCATCAATTTTTACTATAATGAAAGTGGATTTTTTAGTTTTAAAAAAAGATACATGTTTTTGTTTGGTATAAATGAAAAAGATATGTTTCTATGAAATAAATCACATGAATTGAAATAACTAAAAAAGAGAAAAGTATTTTCTTTGAAATTTTTTTTTTCTCTATCTTATCAATTTTTCACTAAGAGATTGATAAAGTTTGTATTTTTTTGAATCTCTTGAAAGTAATGTTGAGATTTTGATGATATTTGATGATTTGAATTTGAAATGAGTTTTATCAAAATCATGATCTTGATTTCTTGGAATATCATGAGATTACCTTGATTATTTTGATTCATGGAATTTTGGATTCATGACTTGATCTTTCATTTATAAGATGGTTGAAATCTTTGTACCTTTGAATTCTTCCATTCTCCTTTTGATTTTTGAAATTAAGCATGTTATATGTTGAAGATTTGAAACCATGTTTTGATATCATGCATACCCAAGAAATGTTGATTTGACAAATTGAATGAATTAAAAATGAATGATGATTTTTCTCTTGAATATAACTTGTGGTATTTTTTTATGAATCATCATTTTGATTTCTTGACATTTGATACATGAGATTTTTCTATGAATCAAGATTTTTCATACTATGATTCTTCTTGGTATTCACTAAAAAATATGCATTCAAATTAACCATGATATGCTACTTGACATCTTTTAAGGTTTATGACTTAAATTTTATTATGTAAAATTCCTTGTATTCTTGTAGTATATCTCATTACCTAATTCTTCTTGTCATTCTTCATGTGATGATATGAATGCATGAAATACTCATGATATTGTTTTGATACCAAAATGATGTATCATGAATGCTTGAATATCATATATGATATGCCCATAGTGATGATTGATTTATTTGTATCATGCATGAAGTAAGGATACAAATGTAAGGTTTTGAAATTGTACATATTTCAATTTGAAAATATTATGATGCACAAATAAGATTGATACTTACCTTTGTCATAATTTGAAAATTGATGTAAAGGGTCTTCCCTTCTTTTTGACAATGATAAAGGGGGGAGCAAAACTTGCTAGAAAGCAAATTTGCTAACTTGCACAATTCGAAAAGAGGCAAACTTGTTAGCTTGCTAATCTCAAAACAGAAGCAAGAAGTGCTATCTTGCAAATCTCAAGAGAAGCAATGTTTGCCAAGTTACACATTTCAAAAAAAGGCAAAATAGTCTATCTTTCACATCTCAAAAGATGTAAAATTTTGCTAACTTATTTATGTATAAAATTTGATAGCTTGCATACTATAAATTTGCATACCAAAAGTGTTATCTTTCCTATCTCAAGATGCAAAACATGCTAACTTGCACTTTGCAACGGAAACAAAATTGCTAGCTCAAACATTGCAAAGGAAGCAAAAATTTGCTAGCTTGAAACTTGCATATCTAAAACTTGATAGCTTGAATGTTCTAAGCATGATATAACACTTGCTAAATTTTCTAGCTTCAAATTGCATGATGATAAAACTTGATATTATGTTTTTCATGCAATGAGTTTAACTTATATTCTAAACACATGAATAGTCAGACTTCTCCTTTTTGTTAATGATAAAGGGGGAGAAGTATGCTGATGTCGTGCATTATTTGATCATGTCATGTTGCTTGGATTTTTGAATCCAAGAGTTTCTATCAATATGGCACATTGATAGGGAGAGTTTGTTTAAACTCTAGGAGTTTGGTTTAATCCGTCATCGATTGGTTATCATCATCAAAAAGGGGGAGATTGTTAATCTCGGATTTTGATGATCAAACCAATCGATATGTGTTTATATTTTAATCTACATTTTCAGTGACATAGGATGCTTCGATCAGGATGAGATAATTAAAGCAGGAATAATCATGTTGTGCCGAACGAAAACATGTTAGAAGATTGGATGTTGGGCCGAAGGAATGGTCGGCGTATCGATAGAAGGCTTCGGGCCGTGGATTCGGGCATCGGGCTAAGAAGAGCAGATATTGTGCTAAGGATATCAGAGTTGCAGAGTCAACTGGCCGATTAGGCAATAGGCCGGAAGAGAGGACGATGCATTGAAGAATCCGACGAAGTGTCGAGGGACCAATGACATGCCGGACAACTTGATTAATGCTTAGTATTAATTATCTAGATCAAAGTATGTTCTAAATATGCAGGATTAACTACGATAGTAAGGCATGAAGCAAAATGAAGTCCCGGAGTCAAGGACGCGATTTCGTTGGGAGTTCGAGAGTTCGCCGGAAGTACGGACATTCATCAGAAGTTCTGGCAGAACCAACCAAGAAGTCTCAGTGCTTACCAGATAAGCTCATCGGAACTTGCCAAGATGATCGTCGTGAAGTCCAGGAGCTTGCCGGGAGTCCGCTGGAAGTTCGCCAGAAGATCGCTAGAAGCTCATTGGAAGAACCAAGACTTATGGACTTGTTTAGCTTAGAATATGTCTTACGAGTCATAGTTAGCACGTAATTGGGTTTGGATTTAGGCCAACCCAATTAGGGGTCAGGTAGGCCCATGTAAGAACTATGTTGGGCCTAATAAGAGGCCTAAACAAAGCCCCAAGAAGTATCACTGTCATGGCACAGTCTTCGAGACTATGTTAGGCGGTGGTACCGCCAGTCTGGGCAGTTGTACCGCCCCTAGTAGGGTGCCAAGCAGTGGTACCGCCAGTCTGGGCAGTTGTACCACCCCTAGTAGGGTGCCAAGCAGTGGTACCGCCAGTCTGGGCAGTTGTACCACCCCTAGTAGGGTGCCAAGCAGTGGTACCGCCAGTCTGGGTAGTGGTACTGCCCAACACTATCCCCCAGGCGGTGGTACTATCCAGGATAGTGTCAATGTCAACTGACACTAAGTGATGGTACTGTCCAACGCAGGCAGTAGTACCGCTCATGCCCGCGGAACCTAGGATGGGAAAGTTTTAGGCTCCAAGTTTGAATCAATTTGAAGCCTATAAATACCCCTTTCATCCCTGGTTAAAACACACAAGCACAGAATGTCTAAAAGCGAAGAAACACTACTGCAATCTCTTTAGAAATTCCCTCCTCCAAGTCTAAGTGTTAGAATTCTTTTTAAGAGAGGAGAGTGAGTGCTTGTAAGGGTTATCTCCTAAACCTGGTAAAAGGAGAAGAGGGGTGTAAAAGGTGATTGATCTTCGCCTATTGAAGGAAGACCTCTAGTGAACGCCGGTGACCTCGTCGGAGGAGGAAGCCAAAAGTGGATGTAGGTCACGTTGACTGAACCACTCTAAAACTACCGTGTTCTCTAGTTTGCATTTTATTCTTGCTATTACCTTACTGCAAACCTCTTTAAGTGCTTACTACCTTCAATTCATTTACGAACATGTTTCAAGTTAAGATATTTCAGAGATTGGTTTTTGTTGGAAATAGTTTTTATCGTATGAAAGTTTTTAAACCGACGTCATTTTACCACTGCACTAATTCACCCCTCCCTCTTAGTGCCGACCTCTTGATCCTAACAACTTTCGTATCCTTTCATGCAGAAAAGGGTGGGGTATTTATAGGCTCCAACGGCTACAGAATTGGAGCCAAAAAGTGTCACATCCCTATATTTTGGGGTATTGATGGTATCATCACCATTATTAGGTGATACTATCGCTTGTAGACTGATACTGCACAGTGCCACCACTCAATCTAGGCAGTACGACCACTTAGCATGGCTCGAAGATCGAGCTTTGGCGGTACCACCGTATGACAAAGTGATACTACCGCTTGGCAGCATTAACTTCTGGTGGTACCACTACCCATACCACCTAGGAGATTGAGTCCCAAGCGGTGCCACCATCACCCCTGACTTCAGGTGTTAATTGGGCTATTTATCTGGCCCAATTTAGCTATGTTAAGGGCTTAGTTGGCCGCTAACTAAGTTAATGGGATTACCTCCCAATCCTAACTCAACTTTTAGTCTAACTATAATAATTAAGACATTTAACTAAGTAATATATGTCTGGTATGTCAATTGTTCTCTCGGTGAACTTCTGGTGAACTCTCAGCGAACTCCCAACAAACTCTTGGCAAGCTCCTGACGAACTCTCGGCGAGCTTCCAGCAAACTTCCTGCACATCGTCCGAATCATCGACATATCGTCTAATCTGTGACTCTGGCCCAACATCTGCTTTATGCCTTACTACTATTGTAGTTAATCCTACAACATTTATCTCAACATATGGATTAGACTAATAATTTACTAATTGATTTCATAATCAAAATCCGAGATTCAATATTATGGACATTCACTTTTGAGGTGCCCCGGCCTTTTGCATTCATAGCAAGTTACTGTGTTCTTTTTAAGTTCATTCGTATTCATTGATTCTAGTTTTATGAACTTTTTAAATTTTATTGTGACAAGTTCAAAGTCATTATCATCACTTAAACTTTCACTCGAGTGGTCTTCTTTTGTTATAAGTGTCATATCCTTCATATTCTTTGGAAGGTTATTCTCATGTTCATCTTATGCTTTGAAATTCATTTCATAGGTCATTAATGACCCTATGAGTTCTTCAAGAGGAAAATAGTTCAAGTCATTTGCTTCTTGAATAGTAGTTACTTTTGGATCCTAACTTTTTGGAAGAGATCATAAAATTTTATTAACAAGTTTATGATTCGAAAAACATTTACCAAGAGCTTTTAAACCATTGACAACATCCGTAAAACGGGTGTACATGTCTACAATGATTTCACTTGGTTTCAATCAAAATAATTCAAAACTATGCATTAAAATATTTATCTTAGATTCTTTCACTCTATTTGTGCCTTCATGAGTGATTTCAAGTGTGTGCCAAATATCATGTATAGTTTCGCATATAGAAACATGATTAAACTCATTTTTATCTAAAGCGAAAAATAAAACATTCGTAGCTTCAGCGTTTAAGGAAAATGATTTTTTCTTAAAGTTATTCCATTCATTCATAGGTTTAGAAGGTTTTCGAAAACCAAATTCAATGGCATTCTATAAATTTAAATCCATAGAAAGCAAAAAAACTCTCATTCATCTTTGTCCCATTAAACATAGGAAGATGAGTGATATAGTATCCCTTTAGATTACCAGCAAAAGCCATTCTTTTGGGTGTTAAACCAATCGAGAAAAATTTCGCTCTGATACCAATTGTTAGGATTGAAATGACACTAAGAAGGGGGAGGGGGGGGGGTGAATTAGTGCTTTGTTAAAAATTACATCTATTTAAAAATTTTATCTGATGAGATCTGATAACGTAAGTGTACTTGACTTAGAGTAAGTGAACTAAGCAACTAACTCAGAAAGTAATAGCAACGAAGAGCAGAACAAAAATACAAACTGATTTTATAGTGGTTCGATCATCCTAACCTATATCCACTCTCGATTCCTCTTATGTTGAGGCCAATGACGTTTACTAATAATCTTCTTTCAATAGGCGAAGATCAACTACCCTCTTACAACTCTTTTTCCTTTTGACAAGCTCAAGAGAGAACTTTTATAACCCTCTTTTATAAGGAAATCCTCACAACCTCCCTTAGAAATAACCTCCAAGCACAAGGAGGAAGGACTTAATATTCTAATAGAGCTTTTATTGGTCATAGGTGTCCTACAAGCTAATCACACAAGTGATGACACATGTGATATAATACACATTCTTTTTGCTTATTATATTATTTGGCACTTTATCACTTTATATTGCTTGGTACAAAAATATATATTGTGATGTCCATGGATATGCACGATAGGAATCAGATTGTAATGAGATCACGATAATAAGATATATTCGCCTTTAAACATAAACCCTAAATAATCCTGGTCATAGGTTACTTGAGAGAGACATCGAGATAATCGGACAAACTGATGTACTATATATCTATTCATATGAGAGATAGTTGGTCTCATAGTTACTCGTGTGAGGATATTAGAGATACAGTGCGGGTGCTCATTGAAGAATGAGCTCACTGATTGATTCGCTTACGAAATATTGGATGGTTGGAGATACCTTATTATCAGATAGCGATTCCATAATCCTAGTGGTTTATCTGGCCCTTAGACTTAAGACATCAAGGATGTCCTGTATGAGTAATCCACTTTTTGATACCATACTTATAGGCTTGGAAGTTTCAAATCTAGCATAGCCGGTCATTGAGAGTGGTAGCTAACCTTACGAGGGATATTGAGTATCAATAGAGGATTATCTGCTCTTAGTGTTATAAGAGTAATATTCTATGTGTTCTTGCTCAAATAAATCTCTAGCCAAGGTCATTGGGATTGAGAAAGAAAGAGTACTATAGGATAATCTAATTAGAGCGAGACTCGAGTAGAAACTATATAAGCCTGATAGCACCATGCTTGGTATAGGCTTGATATGGACTCCTATATCTGGGATGAACTTGTTCATCCAGACTCCCTCCTTTGTTGCCTCTCTGTAGTAATGTACTCTGCCTATGTGGTCGAGTCAATAGTAGTATCTTACTTAGAACTCTTCCAGCTTACTACTCCTCCATTCAGGGTGAACACATACCTTGAATTAGACTTTCTATCATTGACATCAAATTGGAAATTCGAGTCTGTGTAGCCTTCAACCCTAAGGCTACTACCTCCATATACTAGTAAAAGATACTTAGTCCTTCTTAAGTACTTAAGAATACACTTTACTACTTTCCAGTTCTCTAAGCCTGGATTCGCTTGATACCTTCTCGTGACACTTAGAGCATACACTATAGCAGACCTAGTACATAGCATGACATACATGATAGACCATATCGTTGAGGCATAAGGTATCCTATCCATGTTTGCCCTCTCTTCAGGAGTCTTTCGGGACATACTCTTAGAAAGTGATATCCCAAGTCTCATCGGTATAAGACCTCTTTTGGAATTTCTTATATTAAATCTTTTGATAATGGTGTCTATATACTTGGACTAGGACAAGCCAAGTATCCTTTTAAATCTATCTTTATATATCCGAATCCCCAAGATATATGATGCTTCCTGTAAGTCCTTCATGGAGAAGTGTATAGATAACCAAGCATTTATTGTGGATCGGATTCCTATATCATTCCCAATGATCAGGATGTCATCCACATATAACACTAAGAAGGTGATAGTGCTCCCACTTACCTTCCTGTATACACAAGGCTCATCTTTATTCTTAACAAATTCATAAGATCTGATTGCCTCATCAAATCTTATGTTCCAACTTCGGGAAGTTTGCTAAGTTCATAAATAGACCGAAGCAACCTACACACTTTATCGGTACTATCCTTGGACATGAATCCCTCAAGTTGTACCATATACACCTACTCCTCGAGGTTGTCATTGAGGAATATAGTTTTCACATCCATCTACCAGATCTCATAATCACAGTATATTGCAATAACCAATAGATTTCAAATAGATTTTAGCATGGCTATAAGTGAGAAGGTTTCATTATAGTCAATACCTTGCCTTTGACGATACCCCTTAGCCACTAGCCTCACTTTAGAGGTCTCTATCTTTTCATCTACTCCGATCTTCTTCTTAAATATCCACTTACAACCAATGGGTACAATACCCTCAGGTGCATCAAATAGGTTCCAAACTTTGTTGGAGTACATGGAATCCATCTCAGAATTCATGGCTTCTTGCCACGTCCCAGAGTCTATACTCATAATAGCCTCCTCATAGGTCTAAGGATCAATATCCTCAATATTCTCTCATCTTATATATCTCACATATCTCTCAAGAGGATGAGATAATCTGTCAGACCTATGTAAAGTCAGAACTTGTGTGCTAGGTATCTAAACAGACTTAGGTTTTAGAATGGTGCTTGAGCTAGGTTCTCCAACCTCACTCAACTCTATAATGCTCCCACTGTCTCCGCCAAGAATATGTTCCTTCTCAAGGAACACTACTCTCTTAGCTATAAAGACCGTTTGATTCTCAGGATTATAGAAATAATACCCATTAGTTTCCTTGGGGTATCCCATGAATATACGCCGTTCAATTATGGATTCCAATTTATCGGGGTTGTGTCTTTTGACGAGGGCAAGGCAGCCCCAAATCTTAACAACCATAAGATTGAGTTTTTTTTCCTTTCCATATCTCATATAGAGTTGACGCCACCGACTTAATTGGAATTCGATTCAGAAGGTAAGTTGCGGTCTCTAGGGTGTATCCCTAGAATGAGATGGGTAGGTCAGTGAAACTCATCATGGACCACACCATGTCTAACAGTATGTGATTCCTCCTTTCAGATACACTAATGAGCTAGGGTGTATAAGGAGGTGTCCACTAGGACAGAATCCCATGGTCCTTGAGGAATTGGGTGAACTCTATACTCAAGTACTCATCTCCTTGATCTGATCAAAGAATCTTGATACTCTTTCCAGTCTGATTCTCTACTTCATTCTTATACTCCCAGAATTTCTTGAAACCCTCAGACTTGTACTTCATCAATTACACATGTTCATATCTTAATAAATCATTAGTAAACGTAATGAAGTAGGAGTAACCATTTATGACATGAGTTAACATGGGACCACATACATCACTATGTATGAGTTCGAGTAGCTTAGTGGCTCTCTCTTTAGTTCCACTAAAAGTAGAGTTGGTTAGTTTTCCATGAAGGCAAGGCTCACAAGTTGCATATGACTTAAAGTCGAACAGATCTAAATATCCATCATTTAGCAACTTTTAAATCCTTTCCTCATGGATGTAACCTAGCCTATAGTGCCACAAGTATATACTGTTCACCTCATCTCATTTCCTCTTAGACCTCACTTACATTCATGATATGTAGAGTAGTATCTATCATAAACAAACCATTATGCAATGTTCCTTATGCCAATCTCCTAGGCTTTGCCAGAATTTGTAATAAATTACAAATGTGATAAGTACTATCGGTATCCAAAACCCATGCACTATCACAAAAATCTGACAATTAGAGACTGATCATGATGTATCTGAAGCTTCTCCAAGCTTCTATTTTGCTCTTTCTACAAGGTACTTTTTGTAGTTCCTCTTCCAGTGCCCATCTTTACCGTAGTGGAAGCACTAGCCTTTGTCATTTACTAGGTCTTTCTTTGCAACATTTGCTTTACCCAATCTGCCCTTGCCCTTGCTCTTCTTAAGGGACTTTTCTACCTTCCTTTTCTTTCTGGTCTCACCAGCATAGAGAATTGGCTTCTCTTTCTTGATGGTGCTCTCTGCCTCCCTCAACATATTGAGGAGCTTAGGGAGAGTGACATCAAGCTTATTCATATTAAAATTCATTATAAATTGAGAAAAAAAATCTGGTAGGGACTAAAGTATAAGGTCTACACACATATCATCCTCTAGGACCATTCCTAGACATGTGAGTTTCTTTATCCACTCAATCTTCTTAAGGACATGGTTCTGAACCGGTGTCCCCTTAATCATCCTGTCACAGAAGAGGCTCTTGGATATCTTATATAGCTTAGTCCTTCTTTGTTTCTCAAATAATTTTCGGAGATGTAGGATAATAGATTTAGCATCCATCTTTTCATGTTGTCTCAGTAACTCAGGAGTCATGGAGCCTAACATGTAACACTGAGCAAGAGTAGAGTCATCTTTGTACTACGTCCTTGTGTGCTAGGTATCTAAACAGACTTAGGTTTTAGAATGGTGCTTGAGCTAGGTATCATGTAATACTCCTTGATAAACATGTAATACTCCTATGAGTACTTCTACTAAGTTAGACATTGATGAAAGTGGAGAAAGCTTTGATCAAAAAGCTTATTCGGGTGTGATAGGAAGTTTACTATATCTCACCGCAACTAGACTAGGTATCATGTTTAGTGTAGGAGTTTATGCTAAGTTTTAATCTAATCCTAAGATATCTCATCTTAAAGCAGTTAAGAGAATTCTTAGATATCTTAAAGGTACCACTAGTTTAAGATTATGGTATCCAAAATCTGAGAATTTTGAACTAATTACTTATGCCGATTCAGATTTTGCAAGATATAGATTAGATAGAAAAAGCACATCCAGAATATGTCAAATTTTAGGACACACACTTATTTCTTAGTCTTCCAAGAAACAAAACTCGGTTGTACTATCTACAATTGAAGCTGAGTACATTGTAGCTAGTGTATGTTGTGCATAAGTTGTATAGATGAAAAACACTTTAGATGATTATAAGATTCATCTTAAAAATATTTCCTTAAAATGTGATAACACAAGTACAATATGTGTAACAAAAAATCAAATTTAACACTCTAGAACTAAACATATTGATATTAGGCATCACTTTATGCGAGATCATGTTAATAATTATGATGTAATCTTAGAGTTTATTGATACCAAATATCAATTAGCTGATATTTTTATAAAGCCTTTAAGTGAAAAACAATTTGATTTTATTATAAGAGAATTAGGAATGTTAATTTGTCCGAATGCATGAATTTGTTAAATTTTATTTTCGGACTTTCTTGATTCTTGGGATCACTCACTTAAATCATGATCTTATAGTATGCGCAATGAGCCATATGCATTTTCCCAAACGTGTTTTATATGATGTTTGAGTATGAATCTTCTCCTCTTATGATGTGGATTTTACATGATGATGTAAATAAGGTTGTGTGCTTCACAACAATAAAATGCTTACTTAGATGTTATGACTCTTACTTTGATGTCAAAATTCAATGCTGAAAATTTTATAATGTTGTGATCTCTTTATCATACAAATGATGTATTATCATATTATTAATATTGTGAACTTTTGAATGCTACAATACAATAATAATGATATTTTATGCAAAGAAAAGGCTATGCCGAAATATTTTTTCATGCATAAAGTGATTATGCATTTAAATATCTTAATGTTTGATATATGGAAATAAATGCATCTCTCACGGATTTCACTCTTATGAATTTTTAATGAGAAATGGATTTGATGTAATGCTCTTCTCACTATGAAGTTTTATTCGTGAATTTCTCCTTCATGTGATACTCCTCTCCTATGAATTCTTCCTTATTCTTCTCATGAAAAATGAATTTTATGAATTCTAATGGATATCTTAATAATTGAAAAATGAATTTTCATGTGTGATAATTATTTGCAAGATTGGGGATTTGATTTCATATGGATATCTTGATCCTTTTCATGAATCCCTTCTCTTTGTCAAAATGAAAGCATGTTTTAACGAAAACTAATTTATCGTTTTTGACTTGATTCTAATTATTTCACAAATTTAGTTCTTAATGGATTCCCTCCTTATCTTCTCTTTCTCTTCTTCATGCAAAATTGTGATGACAAACGAGGAGAAGTTGATGGAATCTATCGCTTTAATGTTGATAATATTCAATGATGAGAACTTTTGAGTGTGAAACTTGCTTGAATTTTTTTTTATCTTACTTGCATTGTTGAATTGTTCTCCTTTTTGTTGATGACAATGGGGAAGAAATAATACCAAAATGTGGTAAATTGATGACAAATGTATGCAATGTATTTCATCATATATATTTGAAATGTTTGCATGATAAATTTCTTTTATTATGATAAGATATCTAGAGTTTAACTTGTTATTTTACAATTGATATCTTTCCATAGAATGATGAATTGCTATATTTATCATCTTTCATATTTGAAATATCATACTTGAAAATGGATGTCATGCCTTGACATCATTTTGATAAATACTTAGCATCGTATTTTGAGAATGTTAGATCATAATGGGAATCATGATGTGCATATTGACAAGTTTAATAAACTTATCTTATCAGTTTGTTTCTTGAATTCAAAGGCCTTGAATTCAAGAATGTCTTTTCTCAAGTATAGCATATAGATAGGGGGAGTTAAGTTTAACTCTATCATCAATTGATTATCATCATAAAAAAGGGGAGATTATTGAATCTCAGATTTTGATGATGAAGTCAATTATAAATTATTTGATCTAATCTATATATTGAGAAAAGTGTGCAAGATTAACTATGATAGTAGTAAGACATAAAGTTGGTTTGTGTCAGAGTCAAGATCGAGATCTCGTTGGGAGTTCAAGAGTTCGTCGAAAGTCCGGACATTCGTCGGAAGTTCTGCCGGAACCAACCGAGAAGTCCAGGACCTTGTCAAAGATGCTCATCGAAACTCACCAAGAATATCTTCGTAAAGTCCAGGGGCTTGCCGGGAGTCCACCGGAACATTGCCGAGAGCTCGTCCAATGTTCGTCGGAAGTTCGCTGGAAGAGCAATTGACGCACCGAAATAAAAAGTGCTATGATTATATCTTAATTATCGTAGTTAGATTATAAATTAAGTTTGGAATAGGAGATAATCCCACTAACTTAATTAAGGGCCAATTGGGCCCTTAATTGGGCTAAATTGGGCCGAATTGAATAGCCCATTCAACACCTAAAATCTTGGCCGATGGTGGCACCGTCAGGGCCGATGGTGTCACTACTTGGAAGACTATATCTCGGGTTGTTTGGGTGGTGGCATCGCTGGTAGTGAATGCTGCTAGTAGTGGTACCGCCCTTATCAAGCGATGGTACCGCATAGTGTTAGACCAATGGCGGTAGTACCGCGCAGTAACAATGGTGGTACCGCTAGTACCCCTAAATCCGAGAATGTGACACTTTTTGGCTCTAATTTTAAAGCCATTAGGGCCTATAAAAATCCCATCCTTTTCTGCATGAAAGGGTATGAAAGTGTTAAGCATATTCTTGAATCTATGGGGTGCTAAGTGTTGAATCTCGGATTTTGATGATGAAGTCAATTGTAATTTATTTGATCTAATCTATATGTTGAGAAAAGTGTGTAAGATTAACTACGATAGTAGTAAGACATAAAGTAGATGTTGTGCCAAAGTCAAGATCGAGATCTCGTTGGGAGTTCAACAGTTCATCAGAAGTCCGGATGTTCATCGGAAGTTATGCCGGAACCAACTGAGAAGTCCAGGACCTTGCTAAAGAAACTTATCAAAACTTGCCAAGAAGATCGTCGTAAAGTCCAGGAGCTTGCCGGGAGTCCATCGGAGCATTACTGAGAGTTCGTCGGATGTTCATCGAAAGTTAGCCGAAAGAGCAATTGACGCACCAGAACAAGAAGTGCTATGATTATGTCTTAATATCGTAGTTAGATCATAAATTAAGTTAGGTTTGGGAGGTAATCCTACTAACTTAATTAGGGGCCAATTGGGCCCTTAACATGGTTGAATTGGGCTGAATTGAGTAGCCCATTCAGCCCCTGAAAACATGGCCATCGGTGGCAGGGTTTCAATTCTATTAGGATCAAGAGCGACACTTGGGGGCGGGGGGGGTTAATTAGTGCAGCAAATAAAATTACGTCGGTTAGAAAATCTTTCATTTGATTAAAACTGATTTTGGAATGTTCTTGACTTTTGAGTAAATGGACTAGCAATTAACTTAGAAAATAATGGCAATAATGAAAGGCAGAATGGAAATGAGCATATCACAAATTATAGTGGTTCGGTTGTTGTAACCTATATCTACTTATGATTCCTCCTCCGTCGAGGTCACTGGTGTCCACTAATGGTCTTCCTTCAATGGGCGAAGACCAACCACCTCTTTACAGTACTTTCTCCTTTTCACAGGTTTAGGAGATAACCCTTACAAGCCTCACACCTCTTCTTGGATGATTACAAAGCTAAAGAGATGGACGAGGACTCTTCTCACTTTTATAATACTTTTAACACCCCAACACTTAGAGTATTTTCACACTTTGATTGCACTTTGCTACCCTTTCATGCAGAAAAGGGTGAGGTATTTATAGGCCCTAATGGCTTCAAAATTGGAGCCAAAAAGTGTCTCATCTTGGATTTTCGGGGTATTGGCGGTACAACCGCCAATACTGGATGGTACCACCACCTGACACTCTAACACTGGGTGGTACCACCGCCTAGTCTGGCGATACCACTGCTTGACAGAGTTCTCGGACACTGAGCTCTGGTGGTACCTCTGCCTAATAGGCGGTAACACCACCTGGTAGGTAATAATTGTCGACGGTACCCCCGCCCAGTCTGGGAGGTACCACCGCCTAGACCACCTTCGATACTACTCCCTGGACGGTTCCACCACCCCAGTCTAGCGGCGCCACCACCAGACAGGGTCCAACAATCTGGTTGGGCCTTAAATCCAGCCCAAACTAGTCCAATTATAGGCCTAGTTAGCCCCTAACAGAGTTAGTGGGATTACCTCCCAAATATAACCCTAATTATATGCTAACTATGATTCTTAAGGTATACACTAAGTAAGTCAAGTCTGGTTAGTCTAGGTTTCTTCTGACGAGCTTCCGGCGAACTTCTGACGATCTCTCGGTAATGTTCTAGCGGACTTCCGGCAAGCTCCTAGACTTCACGACGATCTTCTTAGTGAGTTCTGACGAGCTTCTTTAGCTAGCTCCTAGACTTCTCGATTAATTCTGGTAGAACTTCCAACGAACGTTCGTACTTTCGACGTACTCTTGAACTCCCAATGAAATCTCCATCTTAACTTCGGCACTTCATTTTGCTTTATCCCTTGATTGCTATCATAGTTAATCTTGCACACTTTTCTCAATATATAGATTTGATCAAATAATTTACCAATTGATTTCATCATCAAAATCCAAGATTCAACAATCTCCCCCTTTTTGATGATGACAATCAATTAATGATGGAGTTAACCTTAACTCCCCCTATCTATATGCCATACTTGAGAAAAGACACTCTTGAATTCAAGGCCTTTGAATTCAAGGATCAAACCGATAAATTATATTCATTTAAACTTATCAACATGCACATCATAATACTTATCATGATTTACCAATTCAAAATATGATACAACATATTCATCAATAAAAATGATTTCAAGGCATGACATCTATTTTTAGGTCCAATAATCATCATTTTCAAATATGATATGAATTTTGAATATGAAATTTAGTAAGATGATAATTCTCGATAAAATATGACAATTCATCATTTTGAGGCATGGTATCAATTGTAAATAGCAAGTTAAGCTGATGATACCTTATCATAATGATAGACATTTATCAAGCATTCATGAAACATTTCAAGTATCTACGATGCATATAAAGTATATTTTGATATGTTTCAAGTATTTATAATATGATACGATGTATTTGATGATTCCAATTATATTTCAAGCATTCGCAAAACCTTTAAGCATTTAGCATTCGCAAAACATTCAAGAATTTACGATAATATACATTTTATTCATTTATCTAAAATATTCATAATGCCAATTTGTCAACAATTTGCCACATTTCTCCCCCTTTGTCATCAACAAAAAGGAAAAAAATTCAACAATGCAGGTGTAGTAAAAAAATTCAAGTAAGTTTCACACCAATTTATCCAAGCTATAAAGGTAAGCAAAAACTTTGCATAATAATTTTTTTGGATAAGCTAACATTTTTTACTTTAGATGCGCAAAAGCTTTTGATTCTTCTTGAGATGTGCAACTTTCTTACTTTCTTTCTTCCTTTGTCATAAAAATAAGAAGAGGAAGAAGGGTAAGAAAAGAATCCATTAAGAACCAAATTCATGAAAGGATTTGAACCAAGTCAAATAAATAAATTTCATTTAATTAAGCTTTTAGTTCAACAAGGAGAAGGGGTTCATGAAAAGGATATCTATACGAAATCAAATCCCCATTCTTGCAAGTGATCATCACATACTAAAAATCCATAAAAAATTTTCTTTCATGAGAAGTGTAAGGAAGAATTCATGGGAAAGGAGCATCATATAAAAAAATTCCATGAATAAAACTTCATAAATCAAATCTGTTTCTCATTAAAAATTCATAAGAGTGAAATCTGTGAGAGATGCATTTGTCAATGAATTCTATCAGTGAAGGGACTATGTGTATCAAATATTATTAAGTTTGTATGAAATAAATTTGATACTAAGTAGATTGATATTCCGAATTTCATGAAAGCCTTATTTATGAAATGAAATAATTTCATGAAAGCTTTATTAAAAAAAATCAAGAAAGTCCAGAAAAGATATACATCAAATTCATACATTCGGATAATTTAACATCCCAAACTTTACAAATAATCATAATATGAGAAATAATACATCAAGTTGTAAATACCAAAAGCCGAATCTTTTCTTTTGTAAAAATCACAAGAAGAAAAAAGAACATTCTTGATTTAAAAAGAAAACCGAGAAATTCGAAAAATATATCAAGGAATTTATGCATTCAAAAGATTTATCAAGTTTACTTCTTAGAGTGATGCAAGTATTAAACCATCATCAAGAAGCGCATCATAATGACGTCAAAGGGTACGTCATAGAATGTAAAAAGTATAGTATATCAAAGAGTATAACTCATCATGGTACTTTTTAGTTCTCTACTCCCTTTTATCAGCAAAAGGAAATATATAACCTATTCAGGTGATGGTAAATCAAAATGCCTAAACAAAGTATTCAATTGCCGACGAATTTGCTTTGTCTTAGTTAAGATTTGATCTTGACGTAGTTCAATTTTCTCTTGAGATAGTTCAATTCGATCTAGTCGAGTCACTATTAGATTGGCATATGAGGAGGGTGCTTGCTCTGTTAGAGGTGTTGCCTCAAGGGGACCGGTAGAAGGAGAATGACTTTCCATATATATAAGTGTTTCTGGTTCTGGTTCTAGTGGGGGAGGTTCAATTCTTCTAGGTAATCTAGTCTAAATTTTATTTCTTACTACACATCTTAATCTCCTTAATAGGTTTCCATTGATGACATTGAATCGATCTAGTTTTAAGGTTTTTTCATCAAATGGAATAACTATGTTATGTCCATGTATTAGTCTAGTGATTAAACCACCATAAGGAAGCATCATATCTTTTGTTGATAATTTAATTATGTTTTGTTTTATCAGATATCCAAAATAGTTGTCGTGTCCTATCATAATCTAATACATTATTCCTAATTCCGTTTGACTAACTTCATCATGATGGTATTGTTTTAGAAGTAGAATATTTATCACTATGTGATGTAGCAATTTTGTGCTAAAGGGTAGCAAGTGTTCACAACTTTTTGAAATGATGGAAATATTTGGGTTACCAAAGATAGTTCCTAATGCCTCAGAATACGTAAACCCAACTAACTCTTCATCCCATAGGCCTCTAAAATAACAACCTCTTCTTTTCTCAGGAATTCCTATAAGGTTACAGATTACACTATCTATGATGGGTATGTAATGCCCTAAGAGATAAGTGGACACTCTATCGTTTTCATCTACTTGCAAGTTGTTGTAAAACAACCAAACAAGTCTAGAATAAATGGGTTCACTTATTTGGAGGATTGGAAGGACGTTTTGTTAGAGCTAGCCCCAAGAAATTTACCAAAGGGTAATTTTGGCAACCCGACAAAGATAATAAAGCAGAAAGAATAAAAGCACAAGAACACCATATTTACGTGGCTCAGTCAATTAACCTTGACCTACATCCATGGACGAAAGAGGAGCAAATCACTACTATAAAAGAGACTATTACAAATGCCTTAGGAAGATGTTCCTAGGCCATAAAACACCCGGAAATACTAAACAAGAAAAACCTTAACTATAAGCCCAAACTATTGAACTGAGTATGGATTTAAACCCAAAGCAAACACTTAGGTTTTTCTTGTGGTGCCACTTGTGGTGCATCTGACTTCAAAGCCCAGGCCCTTATTTATAGTTCCAATAGGAGATAACAAGCCTGGTTTTCCCCGATGTGGGACTATGGGACTTGCCAAACTAACAAATCTCCACCTTGGCATGTCCCAACAAAACTTGCTCCACTTTCTTCATAAAAGCCCCAATGGGCAATCACCAACAATTAACACCAACCAAGTCCAAGCACTGCTCGAACTTGTAAACCGGAAGAGGCTTCGTATGCATATCAGCAGGATTGTCCTTCGTATGAATTTTCTGAACAAGGACTTTCCTCTCAGCAACGGTATCCCATTTGCATCCAACAATTTTCTTACCCGAAGGCGGCTTCACAAGATCCCAAGTTCTATTCCGATGGAGAGATTCAATTTCTTCATTCATCGCAATCAACTACTTAGCGGAATTATCACAAGAAACTGCATCTGAGTAGGAAGTAGGCTCACCAACTTCACTTGTTTCTTCTGCAACAGACAAAGCATATGCAACCAAATTTGCATATCTTTATGGTTGTCGAATATCTCTCCGTGTTCTATCCTTGGCTATGGAGTATTGCTCTTCTTCTGGATCATCTACGTCAGTAGAGTCGGGACCATCTACTATCATTCTTTGAGTAGAAGAGTTCAACTGAAAAGAATTAGAACTACCAATCTCAAGCTCCACCTGCTTCTGCGCACTATCATTTGTACAACTAGTAGATTCCTCTTTAGAAGATAACATAGATAATTCATCAAAAGTAACATCTCTACTAATTACAAATTTTAGGGATTTGGGATCAGAACACCATAATCTGTATCCTTTCACCCCAGAAGCGTACCCAAGAAAAATGCACTTTTTTGCTCGAGGCTCTAATTTTCCTTCATTTACATGCATGTATGCTAGACACCCAAAAATTTTTAAATCAGAGTAATCAGTACGAGTACCTGACCAAACTTCCTCCGGAGTTTTAAAATTAACTACTGCAGACGGAGCGCAGTTGATAATGTAACATGCCATATTAATTGCCTCTGCCCAAAAGTCCTTTGTCAACCCTACATTTGAGATCATACACCTTACTCTCTCCAAAAGTGTTCTGTTCATACGTTCGGCCACACCATTTTGCTGAGGCGTCATCCTAACAGTGCGATGCCGAACGATTCCTTTATTTTTGCAAAATTCATTAAAGTCACCTTCACAAAACTCCATGCCATTATCTGTTCGAAGCCGCTTAATCTGTTTACCTGTTTACTTCTCAATCAAAGCCTTCCATTGTTTAAATGTTTGAAAAACATCATATTTATACTTCAAAAAATAAACCTAAACTTTCTTGGAATAATCATCAATGAAAGTCAACATATACCTGGCACCACCCTTAGACTGAACATGAGCTGGACCCCAAAGGTCCGAATGAATATAGTCAAGAGTACCTTTTGTTTTGTGAACTGCCGGAGAATTAAAACTGACTCTTTTATGCTTTCCAAAAATGCAGTGTTCACAAAAATCCAGTGGCCCAATACTCTATCCACAAAGTAGACCCCTTTTGCTCAATATGCTCAAACCTTTTTCGCTCATATGACCCAAACGCATATGCCATAATTTGGTGATGTAAGAATCAGACAATGATGATGACGAGACTGCAACTGAACCTGTGACAATAGTTCCCTACAAAATATACAAGCTACCAGACCTACAAGCTTTCATAACAACAATGGCATTTCTAGAAACTTTAATAACTCCACCTTCAGTTGTGTATTTACACCCAAGGGCCTCTAGGGTGCCTAAAGAGATGAGATTCTTTTTTAAATCAGGAATATGTCTAACATTAGTGAGCGTCCTCACAATACCATCATACATTTTAATTCGGATTGTTCCTCTACCAACAACATCACATGCTGCATTATTGCCCATCAAAATAATTCCACCATTACAAGATTCATATGTGGAAAACAAATCTCTATTAGGACACATGTGATAAGAACAACCAGAATCTAAAATCCATTCATTTTTAGACCTCGTCTTGTCATCAATAGCAGAGAAAATATTTTCAGCATTCTCATCAGTTGCTATACTAGCTTCAGCGGATTCAATAGTTTTCTCAACAAATTTTTCCTTTTGCTTTAATTTATTTTTCAATTTAAAGCAATCAGATTTAATGTGCCCTATTTTATGACAATATCTGCACTCCAAATTTCTATGTCTAGATTTAGATCTAAATTTAGATCTACTACTGTCAAATTTCCTTTTATCTGTTCTCCCCCTAACAACCAGACCTTCAGCCTGATTCTCTCTACTTTCCCTAGTGATATCTTTGTCTATCTGCTCCTTAGATTTTAGTGCAGATTTAATTTTCTGATATGAAATTGTTTCTTTTCCATAAATCATAGTATCACGGAAATGCTTAAAAGATTGGGGAAGAGAACACAAAAGTAACAGGGCGTTATCCTCATCATCAATTTTTGCATCTATATTCTCCAAATCCATAACCAAAGAATCAAACTTATCAAGATGTGAGAGTATAGATGTACCTTCAGTCATCCGAAGCATATACAAACTCTGCTTTAAGTAGAGATGATTCTCTACTGTCCTCTTCATATACAAGGCTTTAAGCTTGTCCCACATGCTCTTAGCTATAGTCTCCATAGCTACCTCCCGTAAAACCTCATCAGAGAGATTTAGAATAATGTTGGATCGGGCCTTCTTATCCATACCCGCAAGATCTTCCATTGACGTACCATCTGGAATGTTCTCAGCCCCCTGTAGTGCCAAATCAACTCCGTCTTGAACCCGAATGGCCTCCATCTTAAGTTGCCACATGCCGAAGTTGACATTTTTGTCGAATTTCTCGACAATGATCTTTGATATTGTCATTGTTGCCAAAAAATCCTGAAACCAGGCTCTGATACCAGTTTGGTAGAGCTAGCCCTAGGAAATTTACCAAAGGGTAATTTTGGCAACCCGACAAAGACAATAAAGCGGAAAGAATAAAAGCACAAGAAAGAGGAGCAAATCACTACTATAAAAGAGACTATTACAAATGCCTTAGGAAGATGTTCCTAGGCCATAAAACACCCGAAAATACTAAACAAGAAAAACCTTAACTATAAGCCCAAACTATTGAACTGAGTATGGACTTAAACCCAAAGCAAACACTTAGGTTTTTCTTGTGGTGCCACTTGTAGTGCATCTGACTTCAAAGTCCAAACCCTTATTTATAGTTCCAATAGGAGATAACAAGCCTGCTTTTCCCCGATATGGGACTATGGGACTTGCCAAACTAACACGTTTAAGTCGGCAAACCATTAAATTGGTTCTAAATTATCCAATTCTACTAGATCAACATATTTTCCCTTATGAACACTTCTAGACTGAAAGGTAGGGAATTTAACAATATGTTGAGGGGAATCAAAGAGTGTGGAATCATAGGTTTCATCTACTCTCCTCTTTCCTTTGTCCCTTGAGGATCTTCTAAATGTCATGAAGCTACACACATAATCAATGAGAGAACTACATATAAGAAGCAAGATCTATCAATGAATTGAGAGAAAATGTTTGAGAATTACCCTTGTAGTGATCTTTTAAAAAGTTGAGATTGATCCTTTGATTTGAAGAAGAGAAGGGTTTTCTTGGGTTTCAAGAGGAAGAGCAAGGAGAATGAGGGGTGGAGAAGGGTTTATAGGTGTGTGGAAGAGGTGTAGGAGGGCTTGGGGTCAGTTCTACCATCAGCCCTAAAAGCCTTTTTTTAGGGCAAAGTTGCGGGCAATGCCACTGCCTACAACTAGTGCTTACTGGTGGTGCTATCGCCAGTCCAACGGTGCCATCGCCGGTGCACTGTTTTGATGTTGGTTTGGCTAGCATTTTTCTTTTGGTATGCAGCAAGCAAATACTCTTGTCTTCTTTTCTTATAAGCAAGATTACAATCATTATGTGATGCCAATATTTATTTACATAAATATTGCATCAAGTCAAAATTAAGTTCGACTTTTGTAAATAAGAGGAAGAACTCTTATAGAGATGATTAATTCATAAAAGATCAAACATACCAATATTCCTTGAATCAGATTTCCCTCTTTTGCAATGAGAAGAAATAATAGTAAATGATTTTGAAAAAGAAGACTCAATTTTCAAATGTCAAGAAATCCAAAATTTATAAGAGAGGAACTCAAGTTTCAAATATTGAAAAATCAAAATCAAACATTTATCACATAATCATTGCATCATCAAGTCATCAATCATTTTGAGAAATTAAGTCATCAATTATTAGAGAGGAACTCAAGTTTCAAATATTGAGAAATCAAAATCAAACATGATTTTATTGAATATAAAGTATCCTCAATCATTTTATAACCAATAGTTCTAATTCTAATGATCCTTTCTTTATTATTTTGGCTAGAGAGCTTCATGGGTATTTTGGATCTCAGTTATTTGTCCTGAGCATCCACTATTATTTTTGCTCCTAGCTTGTGATGGTAGATCTTCTACAAGAAGGAGCGATTTTTAGGCAACCACTTGACCTTGGGTGCCTCATAAATCGATATACTCAATTTATCGTATTGCATTGAATCATTTGAGGTTCCTTTAGGAACTCAAATTAATTTATGTGGACTGTATCTCTTAAATAGACATTTATAAGCAATATGTCCGAGTTTACAATAAAAGTTACATTTGGTGCAAGGTGATACATGTAGGGGAGGACATTTAACATAGGTGGTTGGATTTTAGTGAGAGCTACTCACAAATTTGATTATGTCTCTTCGATGAACGTGACCCTTATTGGCAAGGATCATGCTCAAGGTCTTGCTACCAACCTTAAACTTTTCTAAGGTTTCTTGGAGTAGCAAGTTTTCCTTCTTAAGTACCTCTAAGTGTTCACACTTAGTGCATGGAGGCAAAGAAGGATTATCATGTTTAAATTTTTTAAAATCAATATTTAAAAGGGTATACTCCTTTTTCAAATTTTCAAAGAATTATACTTTTTACTCAAAGTTCTACATTCATCAAACAATTTATGAAAAACACTTAAAAGCTCATTGAAAGATAAATTTGTATATAATGAACTACTTACCTCATCTCCGATAGCCATTAGTGTATAGTTGGCGATCTCCTTGTTACTTTGTTCTTCATCTTCGAAATCGCTCAAGTCATCCCATATTACTTTGAGCGTCTTCTTCTTCTTTGGTTGCTTATTCTTTACTTAGGGACATTCACTTCTTCTTGCATTTATAGCATATAACTTGTTCTTTCTTGGGTTCAATTTTGTTTTTAGTATCATTTTTAATTTTACTTCTTTTTATGAATTTTTTAAACTTTCTTGTTAAAAGTGTCAAGTCATCATCAATGTCCCCACGCGAGTAGTTATGAGACCACTTGCATCCATTATATAGATGGGTATACAGTACACCAGTCTGTCCGGTTATCTTGATGTCCCTCTCGAGTAACTTATGACCGAGATTATTTATGATCTATATTTAAAGGTGAATCAGTCTCATTATCGTGATCTCATCATGATTCGATTTTCATTGCATAGATCCAAGGACATCACAATATATACATGTATATATGCAATAGTCAATATAAAATGATAAATGCCAAAATATAATAAGCAAAAAAACTATATGTCAAGTCACACGTGTCATCACTCACGTGATTGGCTTGTAGGGTACATATGACGAGCAAGCATGATGAGCGAGAAATTGACTACTTTCTGTAAGCAGAGGAGGTGTAATCTGGAGTGCCAAATGGGAAGAAGAGTCATAAGGAGAAACTCATAGCAATGAAAACCCGTTTAGACGTTCTTGAAGCGAGCTTGGAGGAACTCTACCAAGGCCAATGAAGGCTTCTTAGGGTAGAGAGCTCATAAGAAGAAGTTGAATCCTAAGTCGACAAGGTTAAGGCCTTAGTCGATCGACTATCGGACGACACCAAATACTCCATATAAAATTTGTAGAAAGTCGTGGCAGAACTCACTTCCAGGGTGACCATGTTTACAAGAGCACTGAATGAGAGAGGAAGCAACACCCACATTGTGCCACCACAAAACTTGAGGGCACCTGAGATGCATTGTTATGGAGGTGCCAAAGCTGCTAAAGAGCTCAAGAATTTCCTATTCGATATGGAACAATACTTTCGAGCTACGAGGCCTAATTCTAAAAAAACCAAAGTTTCGATAACAACCATGTATTTGAATGGGGATGCAAAACTTTGGTGGCGAACCCTTTGGGAGGAGATCCAACAAGGTCGGTGTCGGGTGGACATATGGGAGGACTTAAAGCGAGAGTTGAGAGCTCAGTTTCTACCTAAGAACACATAGTTTGTCACAAAGAGGAAACTAAGACAACTCTACCAAAGTACTTCCATTTGAGACTAAGTGAAGCAATTTTCTATACTAATGCTAGACATACAGGACATGTCTGAGAATGATAAGTTGTTCAGCTTCCTTGATGGTTTGAAGTCATGGGTGCAACAAGAATTGTATCGAAGAAATGTTACCAATGTGATCGGGGCAATTGCTGTCATAGAAAGACTCACCGATTTTGTTTCCTTTGAGGACCCGGGAAAAAGGAAACAATCTTTAGGAAATCGCCCTCCAAAATATTCTCATAGGAAGGAGCCCGTGGGTGAATAAAGGAAGAAGAGTTCTCACAAAGGGCCAAGCTCAAAAGGTAAGGCCCCAAAACCTGGCAGATGCTTCTTATGCGGAGGGCCGCACATGGTGAGAGAGTGCCCATAGAAGCAAGCATTAAATGCCTTAACAGCTTCTATTTATCCTCCTAAATCGGACAAGGACAAGGCTATCGCTCTTAGTTCGAGTAGTTCATAATCCAATAGCGACGATGAGGAGTTACAAGGACCCTGGATTGGAGCAATGCATTTGTTGAACACTATACGGGGTCAAGTGGGGGAGAACATGAAGGCAAGGCCACAAAAAGCAGGAAGTAGCAAGTTGATGTACGTAGACATTAAGCTCAATGGCCAAATGACCCGTGCAATGGTGGACATGGGTACTACACACAACTTTATTACTAATCAAGAAGCAAAGTGACTTGGGTTGATCTTGGAGAAGAACCCAAGTCGAATTAAGGTGGTGAAATCAAAGGCCAAACGAATCTCCGGGTTGGCAAAGGGAGTTCCCATCAAGATTGGAACATGGAGCACAAACATGATGGTGGTGCCACTAGACGACTTCTAAGTGATTCTTGGAATGAAATTCATGCACACAGAGAAGTTGGTGCCAATGTCATTCCTAAACTCCCTATGTATGATGGGAGGTGATGACCCCTATATAGTTCCCATCTCTCGGAGAGGAACCAAGGAACCCCAACAGATATCAACATTACAACTAAAGAAAGGGGTACAAAAAGGCAAATTAATATTTGTGGCTGCTATGAAGCTAGAGCTAATCGATGAGAAGGCCATTAATAAACCTACTATAGTGGCGAATGTCATGAAGGAGTTCATGGATGTTATACCACTCAAATTACCGAAGACTCTACCGCTACATAGGCATGGATCATCACATCGAGCCGGAGCTAGGAGTGAAGCCTCCAATGAGACCACTCTACTGCATGCCCCTTTCAGAGTTGGTAGAGCTCAAAAAGCAATTAGGTGAACTGCTAAGTGGTGGCCTCATCCGTAATTCTAAAGCATCATTCGGAGCTCTAGTTCTCTTCCAAAAGAAATAAGATGGGAGACTCCAACTATGTGTTGATTATCGAGCCCTCAATAAAGTGACGGTGAAGAATAAGTATCTTATCCCACTCATCGTGGACTGGTTCGACCAATTGGGCAAAGCCAAGTATTTCTCAAAACTCGACCTCCTATCGGAACACTAGTAGGTGCACATTGCTGAAGGTGACGAAGCAAAGACTACATATATGACCAAGTATGGAGCATTTGACTTCTTGATGATGCCTTTCGGCTTAACCAACTCTCCAGCCACATTTTGTACTTTATGAACCAACTATTCAAAGAGTATTTAGATAAGTTCGTGGTTGTCTACTCAGACTATATCATCGTCTACTGCCAAACGCTCGAGGAGCATGTCGAACACATTCAGACAATTTTCAAGGTTCTCAAGGAGAACACTTTGTTTGTGAAAAGGGAGAAGTGCTACTTTGCTCAAACAGAGATTTTATTCTTGGGGCATAGAATCGGTGATGGCTCAATTCGGATGGACAAATTGAAGGTGCAAGCTGTTGTAGAATGGCAAACTCCAAAGAAGGTATTAGAATTGAGATCCTTCCTTGGTTTCGTCAACTACTATCGATGCTTCATAGTAGGGTTTTCAAAGTGTTTAACTCCACTGACAGAGTTACTGAAGGAGTAGCCTTGGAGGTGGTCTAAAAAATATGAAGTTGCATTCCAAGATCTGAAGGCTATTATGTCGGAAGAACCGATGCTCAAATTGATGGACTATGGGGAGCCCTTCGAAGTCTATACAGATGCTTCAAACATCGCTATTAGGGGAGTACTCATACAGGAGGATCATCTGGTGACCTACGAGAGCCGCAAGCTCAACGAGACCGAGCGACGGTATTCGGTGCATGAGAAGGAGATGACAATGGTGCTTCACTATCTACGAATTTAGCGACACTACCTTCTTAGATCGCGATTTATGTTGAGAACAGACATCGCTTTAAGCTATTTCCAAACTCAAAATAAACTCTCCCCAAAGCAAGCACAATGGCAAGACAATCTGGTTGAGTTTGATATGGCAATGGAGTACAGGCCCGGAAAGGCAAATGTCATGGCCAATGTATTGAGTCAGAAAGTGGAGCGTGTGAATGTTGTACAATTGGAGGGCAGAGGCCAAGTAAGTTAGTTATGCTCCAACTTCCTTTATAGGATTAGGGATGGACTGTATAGTGATCCCCAAGCAAAAACCCTGATGCAGCTCTTGAAAGAAGGTAAGGTACGATAATTTTGGGTCCAGGAGAGACTCGTTTACAAAAAAGGGAATAAGGTTTATGTCCCTCGAGTGGACAATTTGAGGTGTGAGCTCTTAAGAGTGTTAGGTTCGGAGCGGCACTAAGAGGGGGGGGTGAATTAGTGCAGCGGATTAAAACTTCGGTTTTGGAAAAATCTTTCGTATGATAAAAACCGAACTCAAAAGTTCTTAACTTGAAAGCATGTTCGTAAAGGTGTGCCGCAAAAGTAATGAGGAAGTAAAGCACGTATGAAGATTTGTAGTAAGGTAAATAGCAATAAGTAAATGCAAACCAGAGAACACACTAATTTAAAGTGGTTTAGTCAAAATGACCTACATCCACTTGCAAAGCCTTCTTCAAAGAGGCTCCCAACTTCCACTAGCAAATCACTTTGAAGGGGAAGGACAAATACCTCTCTTACAACCTTTTACAAGTGGTTCACACTCTTACAAATTTTCAAAGAGAAAGAGGGAGGTGAACACTCAAGCTATTGAAAATAAAAACTTGCTAAAGACTTTGCTAAGACTTTTATCTCAATCTCTTGCTTCTCAAAGGTTGTCTTCTTTGCTGAGAATTGAGTGGTATTTGTAGGCCCCAAGAGGATTCAAATTTGGGCTCCAAATTTTGAATTATCTTAGGTTTCCGAGGCTGGCGATGCCACCGCCTGTCGGTGGCGGTGCCACCGCCTATCAGTGTCTGACAGATAGTATACTGGCAGTGCCACCGCCGAACCTCTTGGGTGCTGGGCGGTGCCACTGCTTAGTCCAACGGTGCCACCGCTTGGTTCTCGGGTTCTGGGCGGTGCCACCGCCTAATCTAGCAGTGCCACTGCCTACACTATTTCAACTAACTGGTTGGGCTCCAAACTTGGCCCAAACCAGTCCGAACTCGGGCCCAATTGGCCCCTACTTGGGTTATAGGATTAACACCTAATCCTAACCCTAATTAATATCCTAAATATGAATTTAAAGACATTTCTTAAGCTATTACAAAGTCCGCAAGTCAAGACTTCTTCCGGCGAGCTTCCGGCGAACTTCCGACGGTCTTCCTATAAACTCTCGGAAACCATTCTGCGGACTCCCGGCAAGCTCCTAGACTTCACGATTTGATCCTGGAGAGTTCCAACGAGCTTCTTCGGTAAGCTCCGATCTTTCTCGACGAGCTCCACGAACTTCCTACGAACCTTCCGGCAAGCTTCCGAAAAACCCTTCGGCAAGCTCCCTACTCATTCTCGGCTAGTTCTGGTAACATTCCCGATGAACCTTCGGACTTCCGTCGAACTCTCGAACTCGCAACGAATCCTTCGCGCTTAACTCTGACACTTTATTTCGCTTTATGCCTTCGTCGTTATCGTAGTTAATCCTGTACACACAAGCCAAAACTCTACTCCGATCTAGACAATTATTACAACGCAAATTGACATTCTATTGCCCGGCACGTCATTGGTTGGTGCTTCATCTAATTCTTCAGCGCATCATCCTCTCTTGCAGCTTATTGCCCAATCGGCGGTTGACCTCCGCAACCCAAATATCCTTGGCGCAATTCCGCTCTCCTTGGCCCGATGCCCGACGTCCGAAGCCTTCTACCATCCAATATCCTTACGTGATCTCCTCCGGCACAATGTCAATTCCTCCTGCATCAATTGTCTAATCCTGATCGAGTAGACCTGCATCACTCAAAATGCAATTAAACATCTAAACACAATCAATTAGTTTCATCATCAAAATCTGAGATTCAATAAAGAGAGTGTCACGATTCCCTTTAGGCTAGACATCCAAGCATTCACAGAACCTTGGCTCTCGTGGATAGGGCCTTCTACTAGCCGAAGATGAGGACTAATATGGAGGAATATATTCGAACATGTCTCACTTGCCAACAAGACAAGGTGGAGCAGCGGAAGTCGGTGGGACTTTTGGAGTCGTTGCTCATACCAGAAAGGCCGTGGGAGAGCATTTCTTTGGATTTCATATCAAGCTTACCGGCAGTAGGGGGACTCGGATCGATACTCGTGGTGGTCGATCGATTTTCAAAGCATGCAACTTTCATTGCTGCACCCCTACACTATTCAGTAGATGAGGCGTCCAAGTTGATAATGAAAAATGTAGTAAAGTATTGGGAAGTCTTGCATAATATCATTAGTGATCGAAATACTCGGTTCCTAGGATGATTCTGGATCGAGCTATTCAAATTGTTGGAGTCTAAGTTATACTTCTCCATAAGCCTCCACCCCCAAACTATAACATCCCCAAATTTTAAAAATTTAGTAAATGCTTATTTGTAAATATGAGGATTATTTAATATTTTTATATTAAATATTATTATATTAAAAGTTTATGACTAGTGACCTAAGAGTAAATATTAAAAATTTGATATGATTTATGAAAGATTCAAATTTAAGTTAAAGAAAAAAAAAATGGTGAACATGTGTCACTAGCTAACCTAAGGTTGGTGCTACCTATGTTTGCTGTAAGGATGACACATAGGCTTCTTTCATGCATGCTTGCCATCTTGCAAGCCTTGTATTAGCTAAACCTAATGCAATTAGAGAAGAAACTAAATGAAAGCTTAACTAAAGGAGGAAAACTTAAGAGCTGCAGCCAACATGGGTTTGAGAGAAGAAGAAGAAGAAGAAGAAGAAGAAGAAGAAGAAGAAGAAGCTTTGCTTGAGGTTTTGCATCAATTTCTCCACATTTGGAAACGAAACTTTTCTAAGATAAGTGTTCTAACCTCTTCCTATAGAACTTTTGATCTCTAATTTCATCTTAATCTAGAAAAGTTTGAATGATTTTGGCTTCATACATGATATTTCTTTCGTTTAGGAATAAAACAGTGAATCTGAAATTTTTCAAAGATTTGACCTTTCTGTATTGTTCTAGCTATAACTTTTTGCACCAATTTTAGATTTTGGTAAATCAAATTTATCTGAATATGGACTCATAGCTCTTTCTTTTGATAACAATATTGATAAATTTGGAATCTATTTGCCTATCTAAATTGTTATTTCAACTGATCCTATGAAATATGTAAAACATAGACTATTGGTTTGGAGCTTTCAGTACTCTCTTACTTATAACTTTTTATTGGGAACTATGATTTATATAAAACTTAATTTATCTAAATCTAGATTGATATATCTTTCGAATGACCCCTATTTTATACAAATTAGAGCATAATTGGTTATCCAAACAATTCATAAAATGTGACTCTCAAATTCTATTAGAATCCAGCTTTTGTCGATTTCACCTATTCTTATTTCATCTCTTTGAAAATTGATTTCAGCTAAAATCCTTACTTTAGTTAAGCTTTATATTATTGCTTTAAAATCCTGTATACTTTTGTTCTTTAATTATTTGAATGCCTGAATCTATTATGTAAAGTTCATATTTGTATCACAATGTTGCATGTAGGTATATGCATTCCGTTATTCCGTATGTGTTTTCGATATGTCCCAATTTTTTGTTCATAACACCTTTTTATACTCTATTATTTATGGGATTATTTGGACCTTTGCTAGAAATAGTAAAGGGATTATTTGGACCTTTGCTGAACATGGTAAAGGGATTATCTGGACCTTTGCTAGAAATGGTAAAGGGTATGTGCTTAGAGCCCGTGATGCTCTAGATTATGTTTGATGGTCATTCAGAAATGGATGGACCATATTATATTTGGGATCCCACTTCACCTTCTATCTATTTGATATGATATCCAGAGCTTTGGTTATGTGCTTTGGATAAGAATGAAATGTGTGCAATGTCAAATGCGACGTTTGAGCTTCTATTTTATATTTATTTTTTTATACGATCCAAAATATTTATTATGCCATTGATATGTTCCAAAACATTTCATATACTATTGATATGTTCTAAAATGTTTCATCCGCCATTGATTTGCTCCGAAATGTTTCATATGCCATTGATATGCTCTGTAACATTTCATACGCCATTGATATGCTCCGAAATGCTTCTTGTGCCATTGATATACTCCGAAATACTTCATATGCCATTGATATATTCTGAAGCATTTCATCTGCCATTGATATATTTTGAAATGTTTCATCCACGATTGATATGTTCCAAAACATTTCATCCGCCATTAATATATTCCGAAATGTTTCATCCACCATTGATATGTTCCGAAGCATTTCATCCATCATTGATATGTTTCGAAATGTTTTATCCACTATTGTTATGCTCCAAAATTCTTTATATGCCATTGATATGCTCCAAAATGTTTCATATATTGTTGATATGCTCCAAAACATTTCATACGTCATTGATATGTTCTGAAATGTTTCATCCGCCAATGATATGCTACGAAATGCTTCATATGCCATTGATATATTCTGAAGCATTTCATTCATCATTGATATGTTCTGAAATGTTTCATTTGTTATCGATATGCTCCGAAATGCTTCATATGCCATTGATATGCTCCGAAACATTTCATACGTCCTTGATATGCTCCGAAATGCTTCAAATGCCATTGATATGTTCCATAACATTTAATATATCTTTGATATGCTTAGAAATGCTTCCTATGCCATTGATATACTCCAAAATGCTTCATATGTCATTGATATGTTCCGAAGCATTTCATCTGCCATTGATATATTCCGAAATGTTTCATTACGTCAATGATTTGCTCCTATTAGTCTTTAGTCCCTTGTTATGAACAAAGCATGCTTCAAATGAAATGACATTATAAATTCTACATTTGTTGAGCGGCTATCCATGAATTCTAGTACCCCTGCCTTGTATTTGGTACATTATTTGCTTTAAACTATCCTTTTTTGCCATTGATATGTTAGTTGCTTGCTAAGCTCTATGTGCTCACCCCGTTGCTATATAAATTTTTTAGGATAGCTCGTCGCTCGCTAAAATATTTAAATTGGGCTAAGGTTATGGAAAGCTAGAAGATTTTAAGGCAAACCTTTAGTGGATGATATGTTTTTATTATATAAGTACACTTGGTGTCTAATGAAATGTTGATGGTAAATATAAACTTATGAGTTTTGTAAAAAATTAAAGAACCTCTCATGTTAGGATTTTGGAGTGTTAAGTAAATTTGTGTAATGATATGAACATATGATAAATATTGGTTTTTATGATTGTATAGAATCCAACACTTGTGGATTTATGAGGTGGTTATTATCTTGGTGAGTTGGTTTTCAAATTTTATGATTCATCGAGTGATGTGGTATATGATTTTAAATTACAGCATTGGTTTTATGAATTGGGGAATTATAGATGTGAATGATTTGAATTTTTTCTCAGTATCCTCAAATGTGTGATTGGATCCTGGAATATATTGTTGTGATTGGATCCTGGAATGTATTGTTGAATTATAATATTATGGATTATTGTTGGGGCGTGATACAAATGGATGGCCTAACCAAAAGGATAAACTCGCTCCTAGAGCAATATCTTAGACACTATGTGAGTGCCAACCAACGAGAATGGATGAAGCTATTGGACATAGCTCAATTCTCCTATAACTTATAGTGGGCCTCTACGTCCAACAAGAGTCCCTTCGAGATCATTAGAGGACAACAACCGCCAACTCCTCATACCTTGGCTATCGGATATACTAGGAGTGGTCCGTTAACATATCACTTTGCAAAAGAATGGCACCGAAATGTAGATATTGCGTGGGCTTACTTGTAGAAGGCAGCCAAAAAGATAAAGAAGTGGGCCGACTTCGAAAGGCGACTATAGGAGTTCAAAATCGGCTATTTGGTGTTGGTGAAGCTCCAACCAGCATCACTCCAATTCTTTAGGAATAAAGCACATAAAGGATTAGTGCGCTAGTATGAAGGGCCCTTCCTAATTATCAGTAGGGGGGCAACGTCTCCTACATAGGTTGCAACTACCGGCATGGCTCAAAATTCATAATGTTTTTCATGCCAACAACTTGAAAGCCTACCACTCAGATCCGCAAGATGCTTCCCAAAATGTTCTGCCTCGGCTATCCCCCACCAGAGCCTCCTACAAGAAGTGAGTTAAAATTATTCTGGCGGATCGCAAGATAAAGCTACCCAATGGAGCTGAGCAGACCGAGTACTTGGGGAAGTGGCGAAAGCTTCCCCGAACTAAAGCCAGTTGGGAGCCAGAAGATACCCTATAACATGAAGAAGCAATCATCAACAACTACCAACAAACGTCGACGAGGGCATCGATAGTTTAAGTGGGAGAGAATCTCACGAACAATCGTCACGCACCCACAACAACTTCATTCAACAAATCATTCGTCGCTTTTGCATGCTTGTACTGAGACATGGCAGTATGTTTTGACTTAGTTTTATGTGTTTTGGCTTGTAAAAATGCATATTCGAATAGGTTGTAGTGCTGTAGTGCAACCACTCACCATGCCGGGTCGAACTGCCCAAAACAACTCCGTTTTCACATGCCATGGCTTGGTTTTTGCAAGCTGCAGTTACGCACAAAATGTCAGCCATCTCAACACCCTGGAACCACCCATGTGTCACGAGGCTGGATGGGGCTTTGGTATATTTTTGGGCGTTGAAAAACTCTTTACAAGTTCACACGTTAACTTAACGGGAACTTACCTTCGCGCCCGGCACCCGGTGAGCAGTTATTTGTGGACTTGCAACTATTCATTCTACCCTCTAAAGTCCTTGCTTTCCTCTTTCCTCTTTTTCCTCCTATGCACACAAAGTGCTTGCTGAATTGCTTGTATAGCTTTCCTCTTTGCGAGACGTTGGGACTTGTCTATCGCTCATTTTCGATCTAATCAACTTTCTATTTTATATATCTTTCGGGACCTATAAGAGGTTGCAACTAGGCTGACCCTTTGTGGATACGTATGTTGCAAGGGCGCTTCATGACTTAGGCAATCCCAGCTAAATCTAAGAAGTTGGTGCAAGGGTGCTTCACGACTTAGGCAACTCAAGCTAAGTTCGTGTCTTGGTCGCAAGGGTGCCTCACGACTTAGGCAATTCCAACTAAATCTGTGACAGTCAAGCGATGGCACTGCCCAGATTGGGCAGTGGTACCGCTAATAGTTAATTCTGTCATGTAGTGATACTGCCCTATTAGGTGATGGTACCACCAAAGCCCGGTCTTCGAGCTCTGTTAGGCGATCGTACCGCCCAATATCAGTCTGCAAGCGATGGTATTGCCTAACAATGGCATTGGTACTGCTAGTACCCCAAAAATTAGGGATGAGACACTTTTTGGCTTTATTTTTGAAGTCATTGGGGCCTATAAATAACCTACTCTTTCCTGCATGAAAGAGCAATGAAAGTGAAAGTGCTGTAAGAGGGTGATTGATCTTCGCCCATTGAAGGAAGATCGTTAGTGGACGCCGATGGTCTCAACGGATGAGGAATCGGAAGTGGATATAGTTTACAATGACCAAACCACTATAAATCCGGTATGCTTTCTTTCTATACTATTTCTTTTATGCTTTTTATTCTCATCACTCATTGATTTGCTTACTCATTGCCCTTAATCACTTATGAATGTTTTCAAGTTTGAACGCTTTTTTGGATACAAGCTTTATCGAATGAATATTTTAGAATTAACATCAGATTTATTAAAAGCACTAATTAACCCCCCTCTTAGTGCCGACTTGATCCTAATAGTTGGTATCAGAGTGAGGTTACTCTCTATTTGGTTTAAAACCTAACAGAGATGGCTTTTGTCGGCAATCATGAGAGACCTTCTATCACTCGTCCTTCTATGTTCAACAGGATGGACTATACTTATTGAAAAACTAGGATGAAAATTTTCTTACTTTCTATGGATTTTGAATTGTGGAACATTGCTGAAAGTGGCTTTTAGAAGTCTTCCAAACCAATGAACGAATGGAAAGATTAGGAAAAAAAAAACCTTCTCCTTGAATGCTAAAGCGATGAATGCTTTGTTTTGTGCTCTTAATAAAAATAAATTTAATCAGGTTTCTATATGTGAAACAGCACATGAGATTTGGCACACACTCAAAGTCACACACGAAGGCACAAGTAGGGTTAAAGAGTCAAAAATTCATTTTTTGGTGCATAATTTTGAGTTGTTTCGAATGAAACTAGGTGAAACCATTGAAGACATGTACACTTGTTTTATGGATGCCGTTAATAGTTTGAAAGTACTTGGTAAAAGTTTTTTTAATATTGAACTTGTCAATAAAATACTAAGATCCCTTCGGAAAAGTTGGGATCCAAAAGTGACGATGATACAAGAAGCAAAGGACCTGAATAACTTTGCTCTCGAAGAATTTATTGGGTCACTAGTGATATATGAAATGACATGCAAAGCACATGATGAACGTGACAAACATGAGAATTACCTTCTAAAGAATAGGAAGGATATGACACTTAGAACTAAAGAAGACCACTTGAGTGAAAGCTCAAGTGATGATGAGGACTTGGCACTTCTAACAAGAAAATTAAAAAGATTCATAAGAAGAAACAAAACAAATTTTGTAAAACAAGATACTAAGAGTAAAACCAAACTCAAAAAGGACACAATCATATGCTACGAATGCAAGAAGCCAGGGCACTTCAAAAATGAATATCCCCAAGTGAAGAAGAAGCTACCAAAGAAAAAGAAGGTGCTCAAAGTAACTTGGGATAATTCAAGTGCATCCGAAAATGAGGAGCCAACCAACAAAGAAGAAGTCGCAAACTATGCATTAATGGCATTTGGCGACGAGGTGAGTGACTCAATCGAAGCTCATTTATCTTTTGATGAATTATTAAGTGTTTTTCATGATTTGTTTGATGAATGTAAATTAGTTGGTAAAAATTATAAATTATTATAAAAGGAGCATGCTTCTCTTGTTAGTAAATTTGATAAATTAAAAAATGAGCCTGATGATAGTATGTTAGCTTCTTGCACTAAGTGTGATGAGATAGATTCACTTAGAAAAGAAAATTTATTGCTACAAGAAACATTAGAAAATTTTGATTTTTCCAATCTAGTTCTCTACTTCATTCTTATACTCGCTGAAGTTCTCGAAGGCTTAGGACTTGTACTTTATCAAGTACGTATGTCCATACTTAGAGAAATCATCAGTGAAAGTAATGAAATAGGAGTAACCACCTATGGCCTCAATTGACATGAGAACACATATAGCACTATATATGAGTTCTAGTAATTTAGTGGCTCTCTCTCTTATTACACTAAATGGTGAGTTGGTTAGTTTTTCATGAAGGCAAGGCTTGCAAGTTATATATAACTAATAGTCGAATGGATCTAGGTATGCATCATTCAGTGAAAGCTTAGATTTTGAGGATGAAATCAATTGGTGAATTTATGATCTAATCCATATGTTGAGATAAGTGATGCAGGACAAACTACAATCGCGAGAAAGGCAAAACAATTAAAGAAGAATCAAAGTTGGGCCAGAATCGATGATCGGGCATCGGGTCGAATGAATCAGGGGATACACTGAAGGATCAGATGATACAGTGAAAGCTCACCGAAAGATCACCGGGAGTTCGCCAAAAGCTCGTTGGAGGTTTGCTAGAAGTTCACCGAAGGTTTACTAGGAATTCACTGAAAGATCGCCGAAAGATTGCCGGGAGCTCGCCAGAAGTTCGCCGAGAGTTCGATTGAACTAATTGATGTGTTGGACAACTAGGATTGCTTGCATTATAATCATCTAGCCTTAATTGTCATAGTTAGGGTTTCAATTTGAGTTAGTTTTGGGAGAAATCCTACTAACTCAATTAAAGGCCAATTAGGCCTTTAACATGGCTGAATTGGCCTGGTTAGATGGCCCATTCAACCACTTGGAGTCACGTCAGGCGGTGGTACCTCCCAAACTGGGTAGTGGATGTTGGAAAATATTAGGAGTGACATCACATGCACAGTAAAAGAATAGAAAACAAAATCCCCAGTTCCCAAAGATATGTTTGTCATCATGCAAAGATTAGTGTGTAAAAATCTATGAAACAGAAAACCACGTGTGAGATGGATTGTGTTACCTAGGGAGATCGTATATCTCTAAATCCCTACAGACTCTAGGAGAGGGTAAAGGAGGTCAAGCGCCCTCCTCTCTAGTGGTGATCAACACAGTAGGGCTACGACGACGCTCCTCAAAACTCCAAGCCTGCTTTAAGGTGGAGAGGGGGAGGAGAATAAAAGAGGCAAGCAAAAGACTCTAGCCTATGAACCACTAATTCTCTCATATTTATAGAGGTCCCCTATCAACTTAACCCTAATGGTTCCTCCCCTATTTGGTATTAGATCTCCATCTAACTACCCAAGCATCTTAGATTAGTGGATCTCTATCTAATAATCTCTCATAGGCACTTATTGGATCTCATTTATAGGATCCAGCTTATGGGATATCTAATAATATAGGGGCTCCGGCAGATATCTCATATCCGAACCTCTACTCATCGTAATGCCTACCATATATGTGTGACCCTCTAGGCCCATTATCAAGCTGGTTGTGAGTCATATCTGTCAGAACTCCTTCTGGCTTAGTGAATTATTATCTCCATAATAATTCACTCGACTCATCGATTGCGGACGTACTAGGCCACTACGTCGTAATCCCCGAACAATACAGGAGAATCCAATCCATTGGACATATCTGTCCTTATTTACCATGCACCTATAGTCCCTCATCCATCTAATATCTTAGAGATTGTATACCAGGCATGGTGTTGTCAGACCCATACTGTTTCTACTTGAGTCTTGCTCTAATCAGATTCTCTTGGAGAACTCTTTCTCTCTCAATCTGAATGACCTTGGCTAGGGATTTGTCTAAGTAAGAACAAATATGACATTCCTCTCATGACATTAAGAGTAGATGATCTACTATCGATACTCAATAGTCCTCATATGGTTAGCTACCACTCCTGATAACCGGTTGTGCTAGATCTAGGATATCTAAACCTATAAGTCTGATATCAAAGAGTGGAGCACTCATACAGGACATCCTTGGTGTCTCAAGTCTAAAGACCAGATACACCATTGGGACTATGGAATCACTGTTTGACAATAAGGCATCATCAACCAGCATTTCGTAAGTGGATCAATCAGTAAACTCATTCTCCAATGAGCACCTGTACTATATCCCTAGTATCCCCACATGAGCAGCTATGAGACCAGGTGTATCCATTATATAGATGGGTATATAGCACACCAGTCTATCTAGTTATCTTGATGTCCCTCTCGAGTAACCTTTAATCGGGATTATTTAGAATCTATGTTTAAAAGCGAATCGATCTCATTATCATGATCTTATCAATTCCTATTGCACAGATCCAATGATATCATAATATCTACATGCATATATACAATAGTCAATATAAAATGATAAAATGTCAAAATATAATAAGCAAAAAGACTGTATGTCAAGTCACATGATCCATCACTCACGTGATTGGCTTGTAAGGCATATATGATTAGCAATCTCCCGCTTGACCTAAAGCCAATCACTTATGTGTCTGATCCCCATCAGACCCTTGTGATGCTCAAAGACAATCTGAGATAACAGCTTTGTTAATGGATCTGCAATGTTATCTTTGGATGGAACTCTTTCTACTGTTACGTCTCCTCGAGTAACGATCTCTCTAATCAGGTGGAACCTCCTTAGAACATGCTTAGATTTCTAATGAGACTTGGGTTCCTTCACTTGAGCAATCACCCCGTTGTTGTCGTAATATAAGGGAATTAACTCCTTGTTGCCTGGCATGACTCCCAGATCTATGATGAACTTCTTCATCCAAACTCCCTCTTTTGCTACCTCTGCTGTAGCAATGTACTCTGCCTTTGTGGTCGAGTCAGTAGTAGTATCTTGCTTAAAACTCATCTAGCACACTACTCCTTCATTCAAGGTATACATATACCTCGAATTCAACTTTCTAACATCGACATCAGATTGAAAACTCGAGTCTGTATATCCTTTAACCCTGAGGCTACTGTTGAATCTCGGATTTTGATGATGAAGTCAATTATAAATTATTTGATCTAATCTATATGTTGAGAAAAGTGTGTAGGATTAACTACGATGGCATTAAGACATAAAATAGGTGTTGTGTCGGAGTCAAGATCGAGATCTTGTTGGGAGTTCAAGAGTTCATCGGAAGTTCGGACTTTCATCGGAAGTTCGGACTTTCATCGGAAGTTCGGACTTTAATCGGAAGTTCTGCTAGAACCAACCGAGAAGTCCAGGAGATTGCTAAAGAAGCTCATCGAAACTCACCAAGATAATAATCGTAAAGTCTAGGAGCTTACCGGGAGTGTGTTAGAATATTGCTGAGAGTTCGTCGGATGTTCACCGGAAGTTTGTCGGAAGCTCGCTGGAAGCTCGTCGGAAGAGCAATTGACGCACCAGAACAAGAAGTGCTATGATTATGTCTTAATTATTATAGTTAGATCGTAAATTAAGTTAGGATTGGGAGGTAATCCCACTAACTTAATTAGGGGCCAACTAGGCCCTTAACAGGGCTATGTTGGGCTAAATTTAGTAGCCCATTCAGCACTTGAAATCTTAGCCGGCGGTGGCACCTCTTGGGAGACAATGCCTCGGGTTGTCTGGGCAGTGGCACTGCTGGCAATGAATGCTGCCAATAGTGGTACCGCTTTTGTCAAGTGATGGTATCGCCTAGTGTCAGACCAATAGTGGTAGTACCGCCCAGTAACGGTGGTGGTATCCCTAGTACCCCAAAATCCGGGGATGTCATACATTTTTGCTCCAATTTTGAAGCCATTGGAGCCTATAAAAATCCCACCCTTTTCTGCATGAAAGGGCATGAAAGTGTTTAACATATTCTTGAATCTCTAGGGTGTTAAGTGATGGGATATAATACGGAATAACCTTTGTATATGAATAAGTACTAGAAGACCATAATACGCAACAGAATTAAATGGAATCACAATCAAATAGAATACCAAGATATATGTAGAAAGTCCCTTCAATGTGAAGGGTAAAAACTACAGGGCAAACTAGAGATAATCCACTATGATAATAATGAATATACAAATCTCAATCTTTTGCCCAAAACCCTAGTAACAATCACAAGAGAATAACTGGGATACAAGGATCATGTCACTGTGCTCAATATCTAAATCCTCCATAATTCTACCCATGTAATCATAGTAAGAATCTACTATAGATTTGATCTAACCTGAGATAAGAACACTACTGGATGATCGAGAACAGTCTCTCTGCGTTGTCCTTGTTTTCTTCCCTTTCTTTCTCCTTGGATTTCTATCTTTTTCTCCTCCCTTTTTGCTGCTACAAGGATCACCACATTGCTATAGTTTTTCTCCTAAAAATGCAGCAACGTGGGTTCTACCCTTGGTGGGCTTTATCAGCCCATAGTGGGTTTAGCCCATGGTGGGCTTTATCATCCCACACTCCTTTGACCTAACCCTAGATCAAAGTTAAGGGGGTGTGATGATTACATTTTGGGGGCAGAGGTGGCTGCGTTTTTAGAAGAAAAACTACAGCAACGTGGTGATCCTTGTAGTAGCAAAAGGGAGGAGAAAAAGATAAAAATCTAAGGAGAAAGAAAGGGATGAAAATAAGGACAATGCAGAGAGACTGTTCTCAATCATCCAGTAGTGTTCTCATCTCAGGTTAGATCAAATCTATAGTAGATTCTTACTGTGATTACTTGGGGAGAATTAGGGAGGATTTACATATTGAGCATAGTGACATGATCCTTGTATCTTAGTTATTCTCTTATGATTGTTGCTAGGGTTTTGGGCAAGAGATTGAGATTTGTATATTCATTATTATTATAGTGGATTATCTCTAGTTTGCCTTGTGGTTTTTACCCTTCACATTGAAGGGACTTTCCATGTATATCTTGGTGTTCTATTTTATTGTGATTCCATTTAATTTCGCTGCGTATTATGGTCTTCTAGTACTTGTTCATATACAAAGGTTATTCCCCATTATATCCCATCAACTGGTATCAGAGTAGGATTTTGGTGGTTTAATTTTGTATTTGAACATTGAGGCCAATAATGTTTCTCGTATGATTAGTTTGAATGGAAACAATTGGATGATATGGAAACCAAGAATAGAAGATCTCTTGTATTGTAAAGATTTGTATGGACCTTTGTAGGGGGATAGTGCAAAACCCACAACTATGACAGATGATGAGTGGAAGAGGTTAGATTGAAAAACAATTGGGTTTATTCGACAGTGGCTTAATGATAGTGTCTTTCACCATGTTTCTATTGAAATTTCTGCATATTCTCTTTGGAAAAAGTTGGAAAGTCTCTATGAAAGAAAAACAACTGGCAACAAAGCTTTTTTGATCAGAAAACTTATGAACCTAAAATATAGAGAGGGTGCTTCTATTACTCAGCATTTGAATGAAATGCAGAGTATTACTAACCAGTTATCCTCTATGAAAATGTCTCTTGATGATGAGTTACAAGCATTGTTACTTCCCAATTCATTACCAGAAAGTTGGGAGACACTGGTGGTCTCCCTTAGTAATTATGCACCATATGGTATTGTCACCATGAGTCAAGTAACAAGCAGTTTGTTAAATGGGGAGTTGAGAAGAAAGAGTTCAGCAACATCTCAGAATGATTTACAGGCACTTATCTCAAAGAACAGAGGAAGGTCAAAGTCTAGAAGCAGTTCACGCATAGGTAGAAGCAAGTCAAGATCAAGAAAAGATATTATTTGCCATAATAGTGGTGAGAAAGGACATTACAAGAATCAATGTAAGCAACCTAAGAAGAACAAGAAAAAGGGAAAAGAAGTGGAGTATACAAAGTCAAAAGATAATATCACAACTACAATGCAGGGTGGTGATTATTTGATTTTGTCTCCTTCTGATGATATTTTCTTATGTGTGTCAGGATCTTGAGTGGGTGATTGACACAGGTGCTTCTTATCATGCTACACCACGAAGGGAGTTTTTTGCAACTATGGCACAACAGACATCATTAGCATGGGTGATATCTATTTAAAGACCAACCTTGGTTACAAGTTGGAGCTTAAGGATGTGAGGCATGTGGTTGACTTGAGGCTGAATTTAATTTCAGTTAGAATGCTAGATAATAAAGACTATGATAGCAGATTTCATAGAGGGCAATGGAAGCTCAGTAAGGGTTGAGTCTGTTTAGTCCAGTTGAGATTACAAATTTCATAGAGGGCAATGGATGCCCTTGACCAACACCAAAAATAAGAGTTGAGATTACAGATTTGCAGTCTTACGAAATGGCCACCGATAACTTAGTGAAAGCACAAATGGAAGCATTGAAAATTAGAATTGAGAACCGGTTATAAGAAGTACTTAATGATTTCAAAAAGGACTTACTGGGGAGCCTTAGTAAATTTCAACAAGGTGGGAGCTCAAGTTCTACATTGCACAGATCTAGAAATACTAGAAAAGGGCTCCAAGATTTAGACACAATCTACTCGTACATGAAGGTGGATGGACAGTTCGCCAAAATTTGTTAGACTTCTACAGTGTTGGAATATCATAGTAGGTTTGAAAGATTGTCAAATCAAGCTAGAGATTGGTTGGAACGACAACTTCTAGATACATTTATTAAAGGGCTTATTCCAGAGATTCGGTGTGAAGTTAAGGCTCGTCAACCCCGCACTATGATAGCTGCGATCTCATTCGCACATCTACATGAGAAAAAAATTAACAGGGAAAATCATGGAAACAGAAGTGACAACGACCAGATGATTAGTAAGCCGTTAGCCCTATCTATTCCAAACCAAAGTCTTGACACCCGAAGACTAACCCAAGAAGAACTCAATGAAAGATTAGCAAAGGGTTTGCACTATGATGAAAAGTGGAGTATGGAGCACCAATGTAAACAAGGGCAACATATGATTATTAAGCCAATTAGAGAGGAACCGAAAGCAGAAGAGTTGGACTCCGATCATGAAGGTATAAATTCTAATGAAGATGTTGGACCTACCATACATACAATGCATGCATTAGTCGACTACTCTAACCCGTAAACTATGGAAGTTGGTGAAACTCTGGAACAACAGTCTGTTATAGTTTTGGTTGATATTGGTAGCATTAACAATTTTATGGACAGTGAGACTGTTGATCGATTGACCTACCACATTGAAGACTATGCCATATTCAAAGTAAAGATCGTTAATGGACGGATTTTCACTTGTGATAGTAAAGGTTCAAAGATAAAATTGATTATACAGGGCCAAAAGTTTCATGCAACGATTACTACACTAAAAGACCAACCTATTGCTTACACTATCAAAAACTGGAGACCATACTTACTTGATCAACGGGTTGTAATGCGTTGCAAATAGTCTATGGCTAAAGTGCTGAAAGAGAAGCTCCCCGAGATTGATGCTGCTCAGCCTTGAGGACAAGGCTGATTTGAAGAGGGAGGAACTGTTAGGACCCTTTTTCTAAGCTTTTGAATAATGTTTATTGAGTCTATTTAGTCCAGTTATTTATTGAGTCAGTTTGGTTCAGTTAGAGTCAAGTAGAGGTTTATTTAATATTTATTTATTATTAGAGTTCAAGTCCAGATGGACTCTGGGTGAAACTCTATAAATAGGGATGTAACTGCTTCTTTTCAATCATCTATGAAAAATACTATTATGTCTTTTGACAAACCCTAGGAAGCCGATCCCCTCGAAGTGATCAAGGAGGGTCGATCCCCTTGAAGCGATCAAGGAGGCCGATCCCCTCAAAGTGATCATTATCATCCCCATTTCTCCCCTTTCTTCGATGATAAGACTTTAGGGTCTTATCATTTGGTATCAGAGCCTACGATAAGACTTTAGGGTCTTATCAGTTGACTTGAGGCTGAATTTAATTTCAGTTGGAAGGCTAGATAATAAAGACTATGATAGTAGATTTTATATAGGGCAATGGAAGCTCAGTAAGGGTTCTCTTGTTATAGCTAATGGAAAGAAATGTTATACTTTGTACAGGTTGCAGGCTAAAGCTTATGGTGAGCAGTTAAATACTACAGAAAAAGACTTCAGCATGGAGTTGTGGCATAGGCGACTGGGACACATGAGCGAGAAGGGGTTGCAAGCTCTTTCCAAGAGAGAGGTATTGTCATACCTCAGAGGTATATATATGAACCCTTGTATTGATTGTTTAGCTGGTAAATAATATAGAGTTTTATTTGTTAGTCTTGCTTTGTCTAGAAAAATGCATGCCTTAGACTGTGTTTATACAGATGTATGTGGTCTTTTGAGGACAAAAACTCCTAGTGGATCTGTTGATGTTCTTGGTATAAGTGGTGCACTTTATTTTGTCACTTTTATAGATAATTTTTCTAAGAAAGTTTGGACCTATGCTTTGAAGACCAAAGATCAGGTTATTAATGTCTTCAAAGAGTTTCATGCCATGGTTGAAAGGGAGACAGAAAGGCAATTGAAATGCATAAGATTAGATAATAATGGTGAGTATATAGGATTATTTAATTATTATTGTAGGTCACATGGGATCTAACATGAGATGACAGTTCCTGGTACACCTCAGCATAATGCAATTGCAGAAAGGATGAACCGCACCATCATGGAAAAGATCAGATATATGCTTTCACAAGCCAAGCTACCCAAAAGGTTTTGGGATAAGGCTTTGAGGACTGCAGTTGATGTGATCAATTTATCACCATATACAGACCTAGATGGTGATGTTGCAGAGCATGTATGGTCAGGGAAAGATGTTTCCTATAAGCATTTGAGAGTGTTTGGTTGTCGTGCATTTGCACATATTCTAGACAATGAGAGGTCCAAGCTGGATGGTAAGACTAAAGAATGTATTTTTCTTGGCTACTCATATGATTATTTTGGTTATAGACTTTGGGATCCAAAAAAGCAGAAGATGTTCAGAAGCAGAAATGTGGTCTTCTTTGATGATCAAACCTTTAAGGATTTGAAGAAGAAGGCACATGCCAAGACTTCTGTAGAAGGATTAGCAGATTGTGACCCAATTACTCCTCCAGTATATCTGGATGATGGGGGAGATGTGCGGGAAGATGGTGTAGAGCTTGATATTGATCTACTTGCAGGACATGTTGAGCAAGAAGAAGTTGGAGAGCAACTTCCCGTTGAACCTTAGTTGAGAAGATTTTCTAGACAATGTCAACCTTCCAGAAGATACTCTACATATGAGTATGTGATGCTTACTGATGAAGGTGAACCAAAGAGTTATCAGGAAGCAATTGAAAGTGAGTAGAAAGAGAAGTGGTTAGTTACTATACAGGAAGAGATGGATGCTCATCAAAAGAACCACACTTATGATTTGGTACTACTAGCAAATGGAATGAAGACTCAAGAATATTATTCTTAACAAAAGTACAAAGCTAGATTGGTTGTGAAAGGCTTTGGTCAAAAGAAAGGTATTGACTTTAAAGAGATTTTTTCTCCTATTATTAAAATGTCTTCTATTCGTGTTGCTCTTGGTATTGTTGATAGCCAGGACTTGGAGGTTGAGTAGTTAGATGCAAAGACAGCTTTCCTTCATGGGGATTTAGATGAGAAAATTTATATGGAGCAACCAGAAGGCTTCAAAGTTAAAGGTAAAGAGAACTTTGTCTGCAAATTGAAGAAGAGCTTGTATGGGCTAAAGCAAGCTCCAAGACAGTGGTTATTTGATTCATTTATGACAGAAAATGGATACAAAAGAACGGCTTCAGATCATTGTGTGTACATCAAATGGTTTGGTGAGAATTTTATTATTCTCTTACTTTATGTTGATGATATGCTTATTCTTGGGAAAGATATGTCTAAAATTGACAAATTGAAGAAGGAACCGAGTGAGTCTTTTGCAATGAAGGACATGGGGCCAGCAAAGCAAATACTCGATATGTAGATTTCCCATGATAGGAAAAATAAGAAGATTTGGTTGTCACAAGAGAAATACATCGAGAAGGTTTTAGAAAGATTCAGTATGAGCAATGTAAAACCAGTTGGTTCTCTTGCAGGTCACTTCAAGTTGTGCTCAAAACAGAGTACGTCAAGTGATGAGGAGAAGGAGAAAATACAAAAGATTCCTTATACTTCAGCAGTTGGAAGTTTAATGTATGCAATGGTATGTACGAGGCCAGACATCGCATATGCAGTTGGTGTTACTAGCAGATTTCTTGCAAATCCAGACAAAGAGCACTAGGCAGTAGTGAAGTGGATTTTTAGATATCTCAGAGGGAGCTCTAAGGTTTGTTTAAGCTTTGGAGGTGGACCACATATGTTGACAGGTTACACAGATGCAGATATGGCAAGAGATATAGATACGAGGAAGTTTACTTCAAGTTATGTACTTACTTTTATAGGGGGGGCTGCGTCATGGCAATCCAGGCTGTAAAGGTGTATTGCTCTCTCCACTAGAGAAGCAGAATATATTGCTGCTATAGAGGTATGCAAAGAAATGTTATGGATGAAAGAATTCTTATAAGAATTGGGGCTGAAATAGATAAATTATGTGATGTATTGTGACAGCCAGAGTACCATCCATTTGTGTAAGAACCCAATGTTTCATTCTAAGTCAAAACATATAGATGTCAGATACCACTAGATTCGAAATGTATTTGAAGAGAAGTAGTTGCAGCTTCAGAAAATTCACACAGATGACAATGGAGCAAACATGTTGACAAAGACTTTACTAAAAGAAAGACAGGAGATATGCCAACAGCTGGTCGGCATGGCTTCACATTGAGGAGTCATGGGACAGCCTCCCTTATGGGCTGAAGGGAGAGGTTGTTGGGCTGACAGCCCATAGTGGGTTCAGCCCACAGCCCACACCCCTTTGACCTAACCCTAAATCGAAGTTAAGAGGGTGTGGTGGCTGCATTTTTGGGAGAAAAACTATAGCAACGTGGTGATCCTTGCAGCAACAAAAGGGAGGAGAAAAAGACAGAAATCTAAGGAGAAAGAAAGGGAAGAAAATAAGGACAACACAAAGAGACTATTCTCAATCATCCAGAAGTGTTCTCATCTCAAGTTAGATCAAATCTATAGTAGATTCTTACTGTGATAACTTAGGGAGAATTAGGGAGGATTTACATATTGAGCACAGTGACGTGATCTTTGTATCTCAGTTATTATCTTGTGATTGTTGCTAGGGTTTTGGGTAAGTGATTGAGATTTGTATATTCATTATTATTATTATGGATTATCTCTAGTTTGCCCTGTGGTTTTTACCCTTCACATTGAAGAGACTTTCCACATATATCTTGGTGTTTTATTTGATTGTGATTTCATTTAATTTTGTTACGTATTATGGTCTTCTAGTACTTGTTCATATACAAAGGTTATTCCACATTATATCCCATCATTAAGTATTGTAAAAGTTAGAGAGAGTCATCCCCTCCCTCTCTTAGCTTTATAAACATCCAAGAAAGAGTAGTGAGACTTGTAAGGGTTATCTCCTAAACTCGGAAAAAGGAAAAAATATTGTAAAGAGGTGTTTGGTCTTCACCTATTGAAGGAAGGCCATTAGTGGAGGCCGATGACCTCGACGGAGGAGGAATCCGAAAGTGGATGTAGGTCACATCGATCGAACCACTCTAAATTCTGGTTTGCTTTCCATTTATGCAATTTAAATTACTACAAATCTCCTTAATCTTCTCTTTGCACTTTTACGGAATCTTTTAAATTCAATTTCTCTCTGAAACGGATTGAATCAAAATGATTTTCATCGGAATCAGTTTTAATCAAAACGAAGACTTTTGAAATCGGGAAAGTTTTTTGCTGCACTAATTCACCCCCTCTCTTAGTTTTTAGAAAAAGAGTCAGCACTAAGAGGGGGGGTGAATTAGTGTAGTAGTAAAAATGACGTCAGTTCAAAATTTCGTTGCGATTAAATCCATTTCCGACGAAAACCATTTCGTAAAGGTATTAACTTTAAAAGCGTATGGAAGAGTATAGTAGATGTAAAGCAAGTAAAGTGGTTTGCAGGAAAGTAAATTGCACAAGAGAAACACAAACAAGATTTTTATAGTGGTTCGATCGTCGTGACTTACATCCACTTCGCTGATTCCTCTTCCGTCGAGGCCACCGGCATCTACTATCGGTCTTCTTTCAATAGGCAAAGACCAATTATCCTTTTACACCCCTCTTATCCTTTTCACAGGTTTAGGAGACAACCTTTTACAACCCTCTTTTACAAGGTATCCCTCTCACACCTCTCTTAGAACTCTCTATAAACTTTGGGAGGAGGGAACTCAACTTTCTAAGGTTTACAACTTTAGAATCATAGGGTTTTGCTCAATATTTCTTACTAATCCATGCAGGAATAGCTGGGGTATTTATAGACCCCAAATGGATTCAAATTTGGAGCCCAAAATTCAAACTCCTGAAATTTCAAGGTACGGGCAGGACCACCGCCTGTACTGGGTGGTACCACTGCCTGCAACCTGACACTGGATGGTACAATCACCCAGATAGTCTCGGAGATTGAGTCTAGGTGGTACCACTGCCTAGACTGGCGGTACCATTGCCTGACATAGTCTCGGAGACTGTGCCACGACAGTTTCACTTGTTTGATCACTGTTTGAGCCTTTCTCTTGGCCCAACACAACCCAAACCTGGCCCAACTGTCCCCTAATTGGGTTGGCCCAATTCTAGTCCATATTATGTGCTAACTATGAATTTTAATATATTTACTAAACTAAATAAAGTCCGTATATCTAGGTTTCTTCCAGCGAGCTTCTAGCGATCTTCCGACGAACATCCGACGATCTCTCGACAATGTTCCAGCGAACTCTTGGCAAGCTCCTGGACTTTATGATGATCTTCTTGGAGAGTTTCTGTTAGCTTCTTTGGCAAGCTCCGAGACTTTTCGATCAATTCTGACAGAACTTCCGACGAACGTTCGGACTTCCGACGAACTCTCGAACTCCCAACAAAGTCACGTTCTTGACAACGGGATATTATTATGCTTTATGACTTGCTATCATAGTTAATCCTGCATATGAAAAAACACACTTCGATCTAGACAATTATTACTAAGCATGAATCGTGTTGTATGACATGTCATTGGTCCATCGATACTTCGTCCGATTCTTCGATGCATCATCCTCTCTTGCGGCCTATTGCCCAATCAGCTAGTTGACCTCCACAACTCTGACATCCTTAGTGCAATATCCGTTCTTCTTGGCCCGATGCCCGAATCCATGGCTCGAAGGCTTCTATCGATACATCAACCGATCCTCTGGTCGACATCCAATCTTCTGACATGTTTTCCTTCAGCCCAACATGATTCTTCCTGCTTTAATTGTCTCTCCCTGATTGAAGCATCCTGCGTCACTCAAAACACAAATCAAATCACAAACACTTATCGATCGGTTTCATCATCAAAATCCGAGATTCAACAAATCTCTCCCTTTTTTATGATGACAACCAATTAATGACGTAGTAACCTTAACTCCCCCTATCAATATGTCATATTGATAGAACCTTAAATTCAAGCTGAATTCAAGTCATTGCAAATTTCATCATGAATATTTGCAACACGTCAACATTAATAACATGATCATACTTCTCCCCCTTTATCATCAACAAAAAGGAGAAGTTACAACTATTAAGTATTTGGACATAGAGGTTCAAATCATTACAATATAATCATAATCTTCAGTTTTATCATCATATAAGCTAGCAAATTTAGCATCACTTTACAACATGCATAATCACCAAATCATCATTAATTTTAAAGATGTGCAAGATTATAAATTATGTAAGTTTGCATTTTTGTTTCTTAAGATAGGCAACCTATCAATTTTTTGGTGATGTTCAAGATAATAAGCTCTTTCTTCTCTTTTAAGAAGTCCCATTTTTGTTTCCTTTGCAAAGTGCAAAGTGTAAGCTAGTAAAATTTTATATTATTTTACAACATGCAAGCTAGCAATTTGGCAAGTGTTACTTCTTTTTGTAGTATGAAGTCTAGCAAGTTTTTTTAAAAATAATGTAAGATAACAAGCTAGCAAGATACAATGTTTTACATGAAGCAAGCTAATAAGTTTTGCATCTTTTTGCGATATGTACGTTTGCAATTTTTGCTTCTCTTTAGATGTACTAGTAAGCAAGCAAGTTTTACTCCTTACAATTTGTGAGCTACCAGTTTTACACATATGAAAGTTGGTAAGATTTTCGCATCTTTTTGAGATGAGCAAGCATTTGCTTCTTCTTGAAGTATGCAAGCTAGCTAGTAAGCTAGCAAAATTTGCTCCCCTTATGTCATTGTCAAATAGAAGGGAAGAATACAATGTTGTAATTCTTTTCCCTTTTTATCAATCTTCACATCAAGACAAAGGTAAAGTATCAACCTTATGTCAATATGTTTGTGCATCATTATAGTTTCAATTTACAACATGCACAATTTTAAAATATTACACATCATCCTTACTCTATGCATGATACTAAAAATAAATCAATCATTATATCATACATGATACTCATAAGCTAGTAAATTTATTTCATTTTAGAGCATCAAAACAATATCATGAGTATTTCATACATTCATATCATTACATGAAGAATATCAAGAAGAATTAGGTGATGAGATATGTATACTTCAAGAATATAAGGAATTATACAAATCCAAAAAATCATATCATAAAGGATAAGATCATGTGAATACTAAAAGACATGATTCGATAAATCTCCTCTTAAATATTCAAAGAGAAATCTTAGGAGATCAAATAATAAATGAAATTCAAATGAAATTTTAAGTTATGAATTTCCAAAAAAGATATTCAAATGAAATTTTAAGTCATGAATTTTGAAAAAGATACTCTTTTATAAATCATAAAAGGAAACGTAAGAGAAAAAGATTTCAATTCATGCAAAAGAAATCTTATGATTCACATAGAAAAATCTCATCTTTAGTAAAATACCAAGAAAAATCATAGGAGTACAAAGAAGAGATCTTGATTAAAAAAAATATCTCAAGTAATTCCAATAAACCAAGATCATGATTTTGATAAAACTTATTCAAATTCAGATCGTCAAAATCATCAAACTCACAACATTTATTTTAAGAGATTCAAAATGACGTAAATAATTTTATTGATCTTTTAGTGAAAAATCGATAAGATAGAGAAAAAGAAAATTATCAAAAAATGCTTTCCGCCTTTTGTTTCAATTATTGATTGATTTCATACATGCATGTTCTTTTCTTTCAAATCCATGCATCATTCATTAACACCAAAAAAATAACTTTCAAAAGATTGTAAAAATTATCATGTATAAGTTCGAAATATAAACTTGTTAAGCATGCTTTCAAGTCATCATTATATTTTCATTAAGATATATTTTTCTTTTTATGTGTTTCATTTTATGTGATTTATTTTATATAACATGATCAAGTTTTTTGCTTTTCCATATGAAAACATACATCATAGTTTAAAATTGAAAAGGTCATGTTCATTATCATAAAAATCATAAATTTCAAGAATCATCATACATAAATTCGAAACCTAAACTTATTAAGAATGATTTCAAATCATTACTTCAAATCAAACATGATTTCATTAATCGTAGAGCATCTTCAATCAAAATCGAAAACCAATATGATTCATCTTGTTAGGTGTACAAGCATTAGTTTTATATCTAACATTCTATTGCATTATTAAAACATCAAGCATGATTTCATAAAGCATTTTTAATCAAAATTATTTTATTTATTTATCATAAAACATGTAATTTTCATGATTACTTTTAAAATCACTAGAAAGGTAAGCATGATCCAATTTTATTTTTATATTTTCATTAAACATGTATTTCAAAAAAATATAATTTTTCTAAACTAATTTAAGAACAACTCATGAAATGCATTATGAAATTTCGAAATAAATTAAAGGAGTTTTGTTTGAGTTGTTTACCTTATTATCGAATATTGTTAAGGCGTAGTTTGCCACCTTGCCTTTGTTGATTTTCTTCGGATGAGCTCAATTCATCCAATGTCGCCTTCTTCTTCTTTTTAAGTTCATTTTTAATTTTCGATTCTTGTTTTAAAATTTTCATAAAGAGTTCAAGTTCACCAACACTTGAGCTTATACTCGAGTGGTTTTCAATAGTTTTTAGTCCAAAATCTTTCTTGTTCTTTAGAAGGTGGTTCTCAAGTTATTTACGTGCATTGCACGTCATTTCATAGGTCATTAGAGACCCAATAAGTTCTTCGATTAAAAAAGTATTCAAATTTTTGGATTCTTGTATAGCCATTATTTTCGAATCTCAATTCTTAGAAAGTGATCGTAAAATCTTGCTAACAAGTTCAACATTAGAAAAGCATTTGCCAAGAGCTTTTAAACTATTGATGACATTTGTAAAACGGGTATACATGTCAATAACGGTTTCGCTCGGCTTCATTTGAAAAAGTTTAAAATCGTGCATTAAAATATTTATTTTAGAATCTTTTACTCTATTAGTGCCTTCGTGTGTAATTTTGAGAGTGTGCCATATATTGAAAGTTGTTTCACAAGTAGAAACCCGATTAAACTTGTTTTTGTCTAAGGCACAAAATAGAGCGTTCATAGCTCTAGCATTTAAAGAAAATGTCTTCTTCTCCAAATCATTCCAATGGTTTATTGAAATAGAAGACCTTCGAAAACCATTTTCAACAATATTCCATAAGTTTAAATCGAAAGAAAACAAGAAAACTCTCATTTGAGTTTTCCAATATGTGTAGTCCATCTTATTGAAAAAGGGAGGATGAATGAGAGAGTGACACTCTTGAAAGCCGAAAAGAGTCATTTCTGTTAGGTGTTAAACCAAATAAGAAATACAAGGCTCTGATACCAATTGTTAGGAAAAGAGTCGACACTAAGAGGGGGGGGTGAATTAGTGTAATAGTAAAAATTATGTCAGTTCAAAACTTCGTTACGATTAAATCCATTTACGATAAAAAACCATTTCGTAAAGGTATTAAATTTGAAAGCATACAGAAGAGCATAGTGTATGTAAAGCAAGTAAAGTGGTTTGCAGAAAAGTAAATTGCACAAGAGAAACGCAAACCAGATTTTTATAGTGGTTCGTGTTGAATCTCGTATTTTGATGATGAAACCACTTGATATGTGTTTATAATTTAAATTGCATTTTGAGTGATACAGGTCTACTCGATCAGGATTAGACAGTTAACGTAGGAGGAATTGACGTTGCGCCGGAGGAGATCACGTCAGGATATTGGACGGCAGAAGGCTTTGGACGTCGGGCATCGGGACAAGGAGAGCGAAATTGCGCCAAGGATATCGGGGTTGCGGAGGTTAACCACCGATTGGGCAACAAGCCGCAAGAGAGGACGATGTGCTGAAGAATCGGACGAAGCGCCAACCAATGACGTGCCGGGCAACGGAATGTCGATTCGCGTTGTAATAATTGTCTAGATCGGAGTAAAGTTTTAGTTTGTGTGTGCAGGAATAACTATGATAATGAGAAAGACATAAAGCGAAACAAAGTGCGGAGTCAAGCGCGAAGGATTCATTGGGAGTTCGAGAGTTCGACGGAAGTCCGAAGGTTCATCGGGAATGCTACCGGAACTAGCCGAGAATGAGTAGGGAGCTTGCCGAAGGGTTTTTTGGAAGCTCACCGAAAGGTTCGTGGGAAGTTCGCGGAGCTCGTCGAGAGAGATTGGAGCTTGCCGAAGAAGCTCGTTGGAACTCGCCAAGATCAAATCGTGAAGTTTAAGAGCTTGTCGGGAGTCCGCAGAATGGTTTCCGAGAGTTTATTGGAAGACCTCCGAAAGTTCGCTGGAAGCTCGTCGGAAGAAGTCTTGACTTATAGACTTTGTAATAGCTTATAAAATGTCTTTAAATTCGTAGTTAGCATGTTAATTAGGGTTAGGATTAGGTATTAATTCTATAACCCAAGTAGGGGCCAATTGGGCCCGAGTTCGGACTAGTTTGGGCCAAGAATGAAGCCCAACTAGTGGGCTGAAAACACTGTAGGCGGTGGCATCGCCCAGTGCCAGAGAGCTGGGCGGTAGCATCGCCTGGGCTGGGCGCACCGCTCAGCACTATCAGGGTCAAAAACTGACAGGCGGTGGCACCGCCAACATCGGGAACTCCAAGAGAATTCAAATTTTGGAGCCCAAATTTGAATCCTCTTGAGGCCTATAAATACCCCTCAAATCTCAGCTGAGATTATAACTTTTTGAGCAGCAATTGTTTAAGAGAAAGGCCTTAGAAAAGTCATAGCTAGTTTTCTTTTCAATTTGCTAGTGTTCACCTCCTTCTTTCTTGCTGAAAATCTGTAAGAGAGTGAACCGCTTGTAAAAGAGTTGTAAGAGGGGTATTCACCCTTCCCCTTCAAGAGATTTGCTAGTGGAAGGTGGGAGCCTCATCGAAGAGGGGCCTCGCAAGTGGATGTAGGTCACTTGACCGAACCACTTCAAAAACGGCGTAATCTCTGGTTTGTATTTCATTACTGCTATTTACATTACTGCAAACCTTCTTACTTGCTTTATTTCATCATTACCTTTGCTACACAACTTTGCGAATACGCTTTCAAGTTAAGCACTTCCGATTCTGATTTTTATTGTACGAAATATTTGTGAAAACCAACGTTTTAATCCGCTGCACTAATTCACCCCCCCCTCTTAGTGCCGCTCCGATCCTAACAATTGGTATCAGAGCCCGGTATTTCTCATTTCGGATTTACACCCGAGAGAAATGGCTCTTCATGGCTTTCGAGAGGGCTTATCGGTTTTTCGTCCACCATTGTTTAACGGATTGGACTACACTTATTGGAAAACTCGAATGAGAGTTTTCTTGATTTCTATGAATTTGGATTTATGGAATATTATTGAAAACGGTTTTCAACTTCCCTCTAAACCAATGATCGAATGGTCGGATTTGGAGAAGAAGTATTTTTCTTTAAACGCAAAGGCTATGAATGCCTTATTTTGCGCTTTAGACAAAAATGAGTTCAATCGGATTTCTACATGCGAAATGGCTTTTGATATTTGGCGAACATTTGAAATCACATACAAGGGAACTAGTAGAGTCAAAGACTCGAAAGTTAACATTTTAATGCATAATTTCGAGCTTTTTCAAATAAAGCCGAGCGAAACCATTGTTGACATGTACACCCGTTTTATGGATGTCGTCAATGGTTTACAAACTCTTGGCAAATGTTCCTCGAATTTTGAACTTGTTAGTAAAGTTTTACGATCACTTTCTAAAGTTTGGGAATCAAAAGTTACGGCAATACAAGAAACAAAATATTTAAATATTTTTCCACTTGAAGAACTTATCGGCTCATTGATGACATATGAAATGGTGCACAATGCACATGATGAACACAATGAACACTTGAACCACCTTCCAAAGAATAGGAAGGATTTGGAACTCCGGACAAATGAATACAACTTGAGCGATGACTCAAGTGATGAGGACAATGATGAACTTGAACTTCGAACACTAACTCTTAATAAGTTCATTAAACAAAAATCTAAAATGAACAATGAATTTGAACGGAGGAAGAGGCCAAAGAAAAGGAAGGCACCCAAGAATAAATCAAGAACTTTCAAAGGTGAAACGGCGAATTGGGCTTTGACGGGCTTCGACTACAAGGTAAGTAACTCAACTCTCTTGAATTATTTTGAAATTACTTGAAGTTTTTCATGAGTGCTTAATTTAGATAGTAGGAATAGAAAATAAAAAAAATATTTTTCAAAAATTATATCATGTTTCTCTTTTTAGCATATTTGAAAAATTAAAAAATTGATAATGAAAAGTATATTGCTAAGGTTCTTGTATGTTATGTTTTGAAATGTTGAATGATATATGCAACATTAGGGATGATAATTATATGATATGTGATAATACTTAGGATTAATCCATACATGTGTATCTTGATGATTTTATGACATACATGAGTTTTTTTTATGTAAATGTTGATTTGAAACTCTCATTTTAGATTAACATGTTTTTAGACTAATCGTTTTTTATGACATATTAAGATGACATAGTGCATGTACATCTATGTATGAATTTCTTGATAGTCTTTTGATGATAGATGTCATATCATGATGTGTTTGGTCTTAACGACTTCATGACGAAACTTATGTTTCGATGATGATACATGTTTTCATAAAAGACTTGAATACACTCACATGAAATTAATTGTATGAAATGGAAATAAATTTTCTATCCTATTAAAATTAATGACTTGATTATGAATTTCAAGTTAACGATTTGATTTAAATGAGTTTTATCTAAATCATAATCTTGATCTTGCAAAATTGGAATCCCAAATAATATCTTTTAGTATTCATGAATTGATACTCACAATATGAAAGTATTGTTATTCATGACTTGAATTTGATTGAAACATTGCATGCTTAAATTAATCATTCTCCTATGTTTCAAAAATTCTTTAAATGCTTTATGTGATGATTGAAAATTAATTTACTTTATGATAAATCTATGTATATCATTTTGAATCTCTTGAAAGTAATATTAAGATTTTGATGATTTGGACGATTTGAATTTGAATGAGTTTTATCCAAAATCGTGATCTTGATTCCGTGATATTTATAAATTAAGATTTATTATGAATCAAGATTTTTTTTTCATTTATCGATCTCCCAAGATTTTCTTTTGATTATTTATGAGTAGGTTTTTCAAAAAATTATGCATTTTGGTATTCACATATTCTAATATTTCATGATATGATTTTTATATTCCTTGTATTCATTAAATGTTTATTGCATCACCCAACTACTTTCTTCTTGATATTCCTTATGTGGTGATATAAAATTATGCATGAAATACTCTTGATATTATTTTGATACATACAAATGAAAAGTTATGATCATGAATGGTCGGATGAAATTTGACAAGTTAATACCATCATGATTTGAAACATTTATGATTTGAAATTATGTACGCAATTACTTTTTATTGTGATGATATATGCATATAATGTGCATCATAAATTCTCTAAATAATGAATGCTTGGTATCATAATCAAAATATTGATAAAAGCTATGATTTATTACCAAAATGATGTATCATGTATGATATGCTCATAATGTTGATTAATTTATTCAATATCGTGCATGAATGAAATATAAGGTTTTTGAAATAGTGCATATTTCAATTTGAAAATATAATGATGCACAAATGAGATTGATACTTATCTTTGTCATAATTGATGTAAAGGGTCGTTTCTTCTTTTTGACAATGACAATGGGGGAGAAATATTGCTTGCTCAAGATGCAAAATTTGAAAACTTGCATTTTGCAAAAGAAGCAAAACTTGCAACTTGCACATTGTAATAGGAAGCAAGAATCGTGAGCTTACACAAGAAAGCTATCTTGTATTTGCTTTCGTAATTTTTTGCTAGCTTGTATGTAGTAAAACTTGCATATCGTAAAAATTGCTAGCTTATAGTCTAAAGAGAAGCAATCAATAGCTTCTCAAGAAGACCAAACATGCTAAACTTACACATCTTTAATCATTAGATTGCATGATGATAAAACTTGATATTATGTTTTTCATGCAATGAGTTGAACCCATATAACAAATACTTGATTGTGGTACTTCTCCTTTTTGTTGATGACAAAGGGGGAGAAGTATGTTGATGACATGACATGTGATGCATAAGTTTTATGCATATGTTCATGATGATGTGTTGCAAGTATTCATGATGAATATTGCAATGACTTGAATTCTACTTGAATTCAAGGTTCTATCAATATGGCATATTGATAGGGGGAGTTTGTTTAAACTCCGGGAGTTAAGGTTAACTTCGTCATCAAGTGGTTGTCATCATCAAAAAGGGGGAGATTGTTGAATCTCGTATTTTGATGATGAAACCACTTGATATGTGTTTATAATTTAAATTGTATTTTGAGTGATGCAGGTCTACTCGATCAGGATTAGACAGTTAACGCAGGAGGAATTGACGTTGCGCCGGAGGAGATCACGTCAGGATATTGGACGGCAGAAGGCTTTGGACGTCGGGCATCGGGCCAAGGAGAGCGAAATTGCACCAAGGATATCGGGGTTGCGAAGGTTAACCGCCGATTGGGCAACAAGCCGCAAGAGAGGACGATGCACTGAAGAATCGGATGAAGCGCCAACCAATGACGTGCCGGGCAATGGAATGTCGATTCGCGTTGTAATAATTGTCTAGATCGGAGTAGAGTTTTAGTTTGTGTGTGCAGGAATAACTATGATAATGAGAAAGACATAAAGCGAAACAAAGTGCGGAGTCAAGCACAAAGGATTCATTGGGAGTTCGAGAGTTCGACGGAAGTCCCAAGGTTCGTCGAGAATGTCACGGGAACCAGCCGAGAAATGAGTAGGGAGCTTGCCGTTTTTTTTTGGAAGCTCACCCAAAGGTTCGTGGGAAGTTCACGGAGCTTCGCCGAGAGAGATTGGAGCTTGTCGAAGAAGCTCGTTGGAACTCGCCAAGATCAAATCGTGAAGTTTAAGAGCTTGCCGAGTCCCAGAATGGTTTCCAGAGTTTATGGGAAGATCCGAAAAGTTCGGGAAGCTCACGAGGAAGAAGTCTTGACTTATGGACTTTGTAATAGCTTATAAAATGTCTTTAAATTCGTAGTTAGCATATTAATTAGGGTTAGGATTAGGTATTAATCCTATAACCCAAGTAGGGGCCAATTGGGCCCGAAGTTGGACTAGTTTGGGCCAAGATTGAAGCCTAACTAGTGGGCTGAAAAACATCAGAGGTGGTGGCATCGCCCAGTTCGAGAGTTGGGCGGTAGCACTGGTGGGCTGGGCACCGCCCCAAAGACCGCCGTGGTCGAATCGACAAAGGGTGGCACCGCCAAAGATCGGAACTCAAGAGAATTCAAATTTTATAGCCCAAATTTGAATCCTCTTGAGGCCTATAAATACCCCTCAAATCTCAGCTGAGATTACAACTTTCTGAGCAGCAATTGTTTAAGAGAAAGGCCTTAGAAAAGTCTTAGCTAGTCTTCTTTTCAATTTGCTAGTGTTCACCTCCTTCTTTCTTGCTGAAAATCTATAAGAGAGTGAACCGCTTGTAAAAGAGTTATAAGAGGGGTATTCACCCTTCCCCTTCAAGAGATTTGCTAGTGGAAGGTGGGAGCCTCATCGAAGAGGGGCCTCGCAAGTGGATGTAGGTCACTTGACCAAACCACTTCAAAAACGGCGTAATCTCTGGTTTGTATTTCATTACTGCTATTTACATTATTGCAAACCTTCTTACTTGCTTTATTTCATCATTACCTTTGCTGCACAACTTTGCGAATACGCTTTCAAGTTAAGCACTTCCGATTCTGATTTTTATCGTACGAAAGATTTGTGGAAACCAACGTTTTAATCCGCTGCACTAATTCACCCCCCCCTCTTAGTGCCGCTCCGATCCTAACAGTTCGGTCATTGTGACCTACATCCACTTCATCGATTCCTCTTCCGTTGATGCCATCGGCATCTATTATCGGTCTTCTTTCAATGGACGAAGACCAACTACCTTTTTACACCCCTCTTCTCCTTTTCACAGGTTTAGGAGATAACCTTTTACAAACCTCTTTTACAAGGTATCCCTCTCACACCTTCCATAGAACTCTCTCTAAGCTTTGGGAGGGGCAAACTCAACTTTCTAAGGTTTACAACTTTAGAATCACAGAGTTTTGCTCAATATTTCTTGCTAATCCATGCAAGAATAGCTGGGGTATTTATAGGCCCCAAATGGATTCAAATTTGGAGCCCAAAATTCAAACCCCCGAAATTTTAGGGTATGAGCAGTACCACCGCCTACAGCCTGACACTAAGCGGTACCACCACCCAGACTGACAGTACCATTGCCCAGACAGTCTTGGAGACTGAGTCTGGGTGGTACCACTGCCCAGACAGGTGGTACCACCACCTGACACCATCTCGGAGACTATGCCATGACGGTTTCACCTGTTTGGTCACTGTTTGGTCACTGTTTGGGCCTTTCTTTTAGCCCAACACAGCCCAAACTTGGCCTAACTATCCCCTAATTGGGTTGGCCCAATTATAATCCCTATTATGTGCTAATCATAAATTTTAAGATATTTACTAAGCTAAACAAAGTTCGTAAGTCTAGGTTTCTTCTGGTGAACTTCTTGCGATCTTCCGACAAACTTCCAACAATCTCTCGGCAATGTTCCAGCGGACTTCCGGCAAGCTTCTAGACTTTATGATGATCTTCTTGGTGAGTTCCGATGAGCTTCTTTGGTAAGCTCTAGGACTTCTCGGTCAATTCCGATAGAATTTTTGACGAATATCCGGACTTCTAACGAACTCTCGAACTCCCAATGATGTCGCATTCTTGACTCTGGGACTTCATTTTGCTTTATGCCTTGCTATCATAGTTAATCCTTCATATGTAAAAATATACTTCGATCTAGATAATTATTACTAAGCATGAATCATGTTGTCCGGCATGTCATTAGTCCATCGATGCTTCATCCGATTCTTCGATTCATCGTCCTCTTTTACGGCCTATTGCCTAATCGGCCAGTTAACCTCTATAACTCTGATATCCTTGGCACAATATTTGCTCTTCTTGGCCCGATGCCCGAATCAATGGCCCGAAGCCTTCTGTCGATACGTCGACCAATCCTTTGGCCCGACGTCCAATTTTCTGACATGTTTTCCTCCGGCCCAACATGATTCTTCCTGCTTTAATTGTCTCTCTCCGATCGAAGCATCCTACATCACTCAAAACATAGATCAAATCATAAACACTTATCAATTGGTTTCATCATTAAAATTCAAGATTCAACAAATCTTCCCCTTTTTGATGATGATAATTAATTGATGACGTACTTAACCTTAACTCCCCCTATCAATATGCCATATTGATAGAACCTTGAATTCAAGCTGAATTCAAGTCATTACAAATTTCATCATGAATATTTGTAACATATCATCATGGATAACATAATCATACTTCTCCCCCTTTATCATCAACAAAAAGGAGAAGTTACAACTATCAAGTATTTGGACATAGAGGTTCAATATAATCATAATCTTCAATTTTATCATCATGCAAGCTAGCAAATTTAGCATCACTTTGCAACATGCATACTCACTAAATCATCAATAATTTTAAAGATGTGCAAGATTATAAATTATGCAAGTTTGCATTTTTGTTTCTTAAGATAGGCAATCTATCAATTTTTTTTGGTGATGTTCAAGATAGCAAACTCTTTCTTCTCTTTTGAGAAGTCTCATTTTTGCTTCCTTTGCAAAGTGCAAAGTGCAAGCTAGCAAAATTTTATATTATTTTACAACATGCAAACTAGCAATTTGGCAAGTGTTACTTCTCTTTGAAGTATGAAGGTTAGTAATTTTTTAAAAAAATAATGCAAGATAACAAGCTAGCAAGATACAATGTTTTACATGAAGCAGGCTAACAAGTTTTGCATCTTTTTGCGATATGTACGTTTGCAATTTTTGCTTCTCTTTAAATGTGCTAGCAAGCAAGCAAGTTTTTCTCCTTACAATTTGTGAGCTAGCAAATTTTACACATATAAAAGTTGGCAAGATTTTTGCATCTTTTTGAGATGAGCAAGTTATGAAGTATGCAAGCTAGGTAGCAAGCTAGCAAAATTTGCTCCCCTTATGTCATTGTCAAATAGAAGGGAAGAATACAATGTTGTAATTCTTTTCCCTTTTTATCAATCTTCACATAATAACAAAGATAAGTATCAACCTTATTTTAATATGTTTGTGCATCATTATAGTTTCAATTTACAACATGCATAATTTTAAAACATTAAATATCATCCTTACTCTGCATGATACTAAAAATAAATCAATCATCATATCATACTCATAAGCTAGTAAATTTATATCATGATACATGATACTCATAAGCTAGTAAATTTATATCATTTTAGAGCATCAAAGCAATATCATGAGTATTTCAAGCATTCATATCATCACATGTAGAATATCAAGAAGAATTAGATGATGAATTATACTTCAAGAATATAAGGAATTATACAAAGCCAAAAAATCATATCATGAAGGATGAGATCATGTGAATACCAAAAGACATGATTCATTTTGATAAATCTTATCTTAAATATTCAAAGAGAAATCTTAGGAGATCAAATAATAAAAGATATTCGAATGGAATTTTAAATCATTAATTTCGAAAAAGATATTCCAATGAAATTTTAAGTCATGAATTTTGAAAAAGATATTTTCTTTGATAAATCATAAAAGGAAACGTAGGAGGAAAAGATTTCAATTCATGCAAAAGAAATCTTGTGATTCACATCGAAAAATCTTCTCTTTAATAAAATACCAAGAAAAATCGTAGGAGTACAAAGAAGAGATCTTGATTTTAAAAAAATATCTCAAGTAATTCTAATAAACCAAGATCATGATTTTGATAAAACTTATTCAAATTCAAATCGTCAAAATCATCAAAATCTCAACATTTATTTCAAGAGATTCATAATTGCATAAATAATTTTATTGATCTGTTAGTGAAAAATCGATAAGATAGAGAAAAAGAAAATTTTTCAAAAAATGCTTTCCTCCTTTTGTTTCAACTTATTGTTCGAAACAATTATTAATTTTCAAGAAAAATTTCAAGAGATTTATTTGCTTTAATTAGGTCTCATTTAATTATTTAGTTTCTTGATTGAAATTCTAAAGTTTGTTTGGATTTGTATAAATATTAATTCACCCCTTCTTAGTGTCATTATTAATTTTGATAATTAATAATAGATCAAAGTTCTCTTATTTAAATTAATACTTAGAAGAGAGAGAATAACATTTTTGAACAATATGAGGTTGTTGTATCATGTGTCTTCTTATATTTAATGCAACAAATTATATATATTAAAAAATAGAACGAGGAGCTTTTATTTTTATTTTTATTTTTATTTTATATGGATTATAATTTATAAAATATTTAAAACTTATTAATAAATGAAATAATTAAAAAAATATTTTTTTTAAAGTTCAATCTTGTGCAGTAGATTGAAATGAATTTGTATTAGAATTCAGGTCATTTGATATACTTTTGAAATCACCCACGAATATAACATTAATAATTTCATAGATTATTTATGAATTATTTAAAATAAAATCAAACAAATTTATTAAAAATATTTACACTTGTTATGGATGTCATCCACGCATAAAAAGTGATTTGACAAAAGTTACTCAGGTGAGTACAATTCGTAGGTCTCACTTTTTAATTGGGTTTAAGAAACTAAGGACCTAACAATCTTTTAATTAAAGAATTCATATGATCATAGTATTTTAAAACCGACAGACAGACATGTGGAGTCTAATTAGTCAACAAATGTTGATGTGGTAAATAGATGTGTCAAATCAACATGAGATATAAAAAAAATAGTTTTCATTGATGTATTTAATCTTAATCGACGACAACAGCTACCAAATGAATGCTATGCGTACGAGGAGTCTCTCTCTACAAGTATCATCTCGATGATTCCGAGCTCATAGAACTCTCGAACACTCGTCAATCTCTTTTACTGGATGAATCGATTTGAATGTTAAAAGGGTCTCGTCGGATATATCTTAGTGCAAGTTTTGTTAAAACTCTCCAAACGAAAATTCATCACATCAAACCCTTTCTAAAAATGAGAGAACTTCACTTTCAACCGGATAGAAGAATCACGAGATTAGGTTAAAGGCTCCTCGAACAGAATCTTTCTTCGTTGAGAGTTCATTCTAAAATAAATTTTTTCAATTCCAATAAGATTAAAAAACAATAATATTGTGTGGCCTTACCAAATCAAATCCAATCAAATCAAATCCAATCCAATCCAATCCAATCCAAAATTAATTAATACTATTATTTCAAACTGAAAATTGAATCAATGTGTTTGTTTGATGAGTTGACGCCCTCATTTTAATTCAGTCACCTACGCCTAGTGGTATACTGATTACAACATTAGTTAGCCTAGTGGTAAAAAAAAACAAAAAAAAAAATTTGCTGCTAGCACAGAATATTCCTTTCGTCGTCTGGTGGGGTGGCAACCTCGCCTCGCCTCGCCTGACCTCCGTAGGAAGACGGTTGGTTTACCGCTGTGGTGGAGGAAGCATATCTCATCCGATTCGACGACAGAGGGGAGATCCGCTGCCACTGTTGTTAACAGCGAGCAGATCTGTATTATCTATCTCAGAGGCCCTTTAAATATTCCTCCTCGCCTGCCCTCGTCATACACCACACCTGCATCAATCGTTCACCGCTGGAGAAAAAAAAATATATAAAAAAATAAAAAAAATGAAAAAAAAGCGAGGCGAGGGGAGACGCGCGCGCACGCGCACGCGCACACGCGAGCACATCAAGGCGAGCGCGAGAGTGCTGTCCGCTGTCCCCTTTGTCCTTATCGACTCCCCTCCTCCCTCTCTGGTTCTCTCGCCGCGCCTATTGGCTCTCCGCCACGCCCCGCATCTTTTCTCGCCCCCTACCTCTGTTCCTTCTTTTGCCTAACCTTTCCCCTTTTCTCTCCACCGCTTTTGACTGATTTGTCCTCTCCTCCTCCTCCTTTGGGATGCGCGTGCTCTGCTCTTGGGATTTCAGACACAGATTGGAAGCAGCGGCGGTAGAGAAGTTACCGATTCCATCCTTGTCGCCATCAAGACGCCGTGGTTCGTGGAGAGAGGCTGAAGCAGCGGCGGCAGAAGAGAAGTTACCGATTTCATCCTTGTCGCCATCAAGACGCCGAGGTTCTTGGAGAGGGGCTGCTCGCTGATGACGATGACCTCCTCCAAGAAGAAGTCGCCCTCTTCGGGGCGCTACGAGTCGGAGCATGTGATGAACTACAGAGGAGGCTCGGTCCTCGGCAAGAAGACCATCCTCAAGAGCGATCACTTTCCCGGCTGCCAAAACAAGCGGTTGACCCCCCAAATCGATGGCGCCCCCAATTATCGCCAGGTCTGTCGGTGTCCGCTCTTGTGTTCCTCTCTGTGTCGTCTTTCTTTCTTTCCAGTCCGCTTCATGTTCATTCTTCATTCTCTTATTGTGTGGTCTTCAGTGCTGTTCGAATCGATTGGTTGTTATTGACTGTTTCGATACCCTCCTCCAATTTTCGTTCAGAAAACTATTCATTTGCCTTAAAATTGATGATACCTAAATCAGCGAAATAAACAGACCGTGTAGGGTTGGATTTGCAGGTAGAATCCCAAGTGTTCGTAATGGGCAATTAACTATCTGGCAGATTTATATTGGTCATCTTTAACATTGACATCCGACAAACTTCACACTTGTGTGTAATTACTAAACTGGCGTGAACGTTTTGTACACATGTACGAGACCTGATTTCCTTTTCTCTTTTTGTTTTAATAAAACATTGAGTTTGTATCTGCAAGGTTGAATTCTAGCCAAGTGATAGTACTTGTGATTTCATAAGAAATAAGGCAGAATACTTGAGCATTTCCTCTGAGATTTTCTTTCCCAATATTTTCCATCTATGTTTGTTTCTTGAGATTCTGATTCCACCATATCATCATTGCCAAATCGGGCAATCGACTCTCTGGAGGACTTATACGAGTCATGCTGGGTATTGATTGACATCTGACATTATTTACACGTGTGTATTTTCTTAACCAGTGTGGATACGTTCATTAATCCATGACATGCACTGGTGAGACATGATATATTCTTTTCTTATTTCTTTTGGTTTTGTTAGATATGATGATTCTATTGTTTATATCTGCATGTTGAATTTATGACTAGTGATGCATACCAAAATAAATGCTGGAGTTAAGCATTTGAGTTTAGATTGTCTTTTTGGTTCTTTTCAGTATATGCATTTTTCTTGTGATTCTGATGCCTTCATTGCTAGCAATATTTGAGATTGTGTTTTCAGTCTTTTTCATCTATGCTTGTTTCTTGAGCTTCCGATTTCTTTACTGCTAGAAAAGTTAACAAAATTGGGCAGCACAGCCGCAGATGCTTGTGCTAAAGCAGGCCTGGAGGGTCAATATATGCAACCTTTTGCTTGTGAGTAAATGGGTTTTTTCTGTTACACAATCCTTTGTTTCGAAAAGAACAATCTTACTTGGAACCAAGGCTTGCCTTGGCGATAACTGATATTTTAAAATATTCTATATGTTATTTTTTCATGAGCATTTGAGATTGATTAGTCAACAGCAATTTTCTGGTTCTTGTAAGCTATTTGAGCAAGACTAGATTCCATAAAGATTTTAAAGTTCTTTTGCCTATAAATGTATTAATATCTACTGATCAAGTGCTTTAACCTAGTTAATTTCTCAGGGACCGTAAAATATATAACTTCTAAGGCTTTTCCAATATTTTATTTACTCTGAACTTATTAAGCTATTAAAAAAAAAGTGTTAGCGGAATGACATATCGCCACCATTGAGATATTTACTCTCCTTTGGATTCTTGCTACTGGAAAATAAGGATCTTCAAATGATAATTATCTTCAAACATAATTAGCACTTACATGCCTTCGGTGTTTTGGCTTCCCCTTCCTCAAAGCAAATCATAGTACTTGCAGATGTTATTAAGATTACCATTTTGAAAAGATAGAGAGATCTTTAACTTTTGGAAAGCCTAGAACTCAACATGGCAGTTTGCAAGATATGGAATAATGAGTGTTTAGCCAGTCAGCCTATTAATAATTTCTGACAAATATCTTTTGCACATCACAAATCTAGATTATCTCCATAGTGATTTAATTTCTGTTGAAAATGCAAAATCTAAATAGGGACATTCCTATGGATTTCATACGATAGCCTGGTACTTAATTCTGAATAACATATTTGGCTAATTATATAACAAGTATAGGCTACACTTGAGAGCATATGACTCTTCTAAGCATGAGTCATTATAAAGTTGACAGCAGTTGCATTTGAGTCTGGATGTCAACATGCTTAGTCCTCTTCAAATCAACATGTTTTTCATCATATTTGTTCAATTATCTCTAAATGTCATATGCCATACATTTCTTGCACCAGCAAAATTTTCTTAACTATGGTTAAATGAACTTTATATCTCTCAGCAGGATACCAGCAGATTAGGCTTGTGTCTGGTTTTTTGAGCGAATTGTTCAGGTGTTATTGATTTTATTACATTTTAAAGTCAAGGAACATTAAATATAGATGAGCCTTTTTAAAATGTAATAACTAATAAGATTTTCTGGTTGGTTAAATCAACATGTTTCTCATCATATTTGTTCAATTATCTCTGAATGTCATAAGTCATACATTTCGTGTACCAGAAAAATTTTCTTAACTAAGTATGGTTAAATGAACTTTATGTCTCTCAGCAAGATACCAGCAGATTGAGCTTGTGTCTGGTTTCTCGTGCTAATTGTTCACGTGTTATTGATTTTATTACATTTTTAAGTCAAGGAACATTAAATATAGATGAGCCTTTTGATTGTAATAACTAATAAGATTTTCTGGTTGGTTTCAAACCAAGATGATTGTGCATCAGAACTGAGTTCTTATGTTGCAATTTTGACCCTGTTAGGGAAATACAGTTGCCTTTTATTCTCTTTTTTCCCAAGGTCTACTTGGGATGAATTTTGTACTAATTTTATATTTATGATAGTTGGGATTTGGATCATCCATTTTTGAAAGAAGAAAATAGTCATGTATGAGTAATGCATTTTTATAGTAAATGTAAGGCTTTTAAACACTTAATTTCTTGAAATTGCATATATAATGGTTTTGAAGTATCATGGCTAGACAATTATGCTAGTTCAATTTAAAATGTTGTAATATATGTAAAATACAAATCAGAGAAGGCAACTGGAGATTATTTGTTTCTCTTTTTGAACCTTAGCAACAAGATTGACTGGTTTTTTTTTTTTTTAATTTCTATGATGCCCACATGTAAAAAGATTGTGCACAAATAACAAGGTTCGACAGTATGTGAGGATGTTGATGGCCGATTGTTGATCACATAAGAAAACAGTTTAATTATTGAATAGTTGACTATTTAGTTTTGGTATGTATTAAAGCATATATAATGATACAAAATTTTTATAAAATAAATGCATTGTCTCTTGTTGATAGGGTATTTACATTTAAGCTTATGCATAAACATTGCTTAGGTGTTGCTAACATTTGAAATTGCACGCATTCTACATTATTCTGCCTACTTCTGTACTGATGAACATGTCCTCCAAATTTATTGTACATGCACACTTTTGCCATTGATGATACTTGAGTAACTGTTAAGCTGATTGATATATTTTGTAGGCTGGTTCATTGCATGTTCATGGGGTTGCTATACCTACAATAGATGGGATCCAGAATGTACTTAATCATATCGGAGCAAAACAAGACTTAAAGAAAAAAGGTGTCCTGTGGCATAATCTTCGAGAAGAGCCCGTAAGATTATCTAACTACTCTCACAAAATTATCAATGAATATTTTTTTTTCATTTTTGTACATGATCTTTATTTGTTTAAACAGGTTGTCTACATCAATGGCCGCCCCTTTGTCCTACGAGATGTTGAAAGGCCTTTCTCCAATCTTGAGTACACGGTTTGTAGATAATATTCTATTGTCGAAATGGACTTTAGTCTATGTAGTATTTTTGTTTTCTAAATATTTGCTCTAGAAAAAGATATATTCTTTAAAACTTTTAGCTTGTATAAATTCTGCTTTTTCTTATTTCACTTTAATAGCTAGCAGCAAAACAATAAAAAAATCCGTGTTGCATTTGATCCGAAAGTTTCTCATTCGGGACAATGAAGCTAGTTACACTTAAAAGCTAAAGTGTAAAGTGCAACAATTGCCTTACCAAAGGAATGCATATGGTGGGTTGTGACTGGACTTGATATCATGCCATCAGCATGGCAACCTGTTGTGCCAGTGTTACCATGCTATCAGGGGAAGAAGAAATCAAGAAAAAAAGAGAGCAAAAAAGAAAGTTGAAGCCATAAATACACAAATGTCATTGTGGTTGTTTGACTGCATCCAACTTCTTGACTAGTGGCATAAGATCCTTCCATTGCTAAACCATGAGGTCCCAAATTCATTGGCCATGATGTGATGTTACCTGAAGGTCGGGCAGGCCTCTAATGAATCATGTTGATTTGTTCAACTTTAACTGATGAATTAATTATTCAGAAAACCAAAAGAAAGGTTTTAAAACTCCGAAGTATAAAATACTTGGCAAAAAGAGCTCCATTAATTTAAAAATGCGATCTTTGCCTACATGGAGAAATAACAACTATTACTGTTAGGGTTTTCTTTATCATCCCTACAGTTAGATTTAGTTTCCTATTTCTTTCAAAGTGCATTAATTCTAATTTGTCTTTTCCTTAAAACATATCTATTCCAAGATAAAATGGTAACTTGCAATGAAACAGTCTGCATGTTACCTATGACACACTAATATTCCCACATGGGGAAATCCATATTGGCTTACTTGCTATATTTGACTTTCAATGGTCAACTTATAATTTATATGGTGAATCCTGCACCATTCACAAGTTATTAAGTTAGTAGGTTATTTAGGTCATGTACAAGTAGTATCATAGCAAATCTGTGGGCTTTTCCATCTGGTCATTTGGGCTGAGTTCCACAGGGAACACCAAAAGACCATTGTATGTCATGTGTGACAACTTGACAAGGATCTCAGGATTTGCTAGAGTGTTGGTGATATCCAAATAGCCCCACATGTACTTTAATATGTGCTTAACAGCTAGCTACTAAATTTTGTGTTGTGTGCTAAGCTTCCACTCCATTCATTATTATTAGGTTGGTAGATTACTTTTATTATGACATCGGTCAACTTTTTAGTCTAAACAAACTTGTAATTTTTCATTATCGAACTCACACTTCAAGCATATTTACAAAACGAAGTTTAAAGAAGACAAAAAGTTGATAAATGGAAGGCCTTATTTATTGTGGAGTATGATCATCTGCTGCTCTTTGACACTATAGAATATACAACATGTTAGATATAAGCTACATAGCTGTCACTGGATTATATTATTGGCTGAAGTCTGTCATGTAAAACTGAACCCATTGTATAATGAGTTGCATTTTAAACTTGTTAAATGACCATGCATATTATTTCATTTGCTTTGGCCTCTGTGATCAGAGATGGTTGCAATTGAGCCTGGTCCTTAGCTGACACTACGTTTGTCAGTTAAGGCATATTCACAACATTTACAGAACATTGAGAATTATGCATGAAAACCTAGGAAAGTAATAATGTGAAATGAACATGGTAGATGATGCATAGGAGCCTGGCAATTTACATTTGGTTAGTCGAAAGGAACTAGCAGAGGCTCTACAGCAAAGGAGCAAACCTGAATTTTTCTTTTAATAAGCTGCAAAGAGGATGCAGAGACAAAGAGGAATGGACAAGGAAGGTTTTGGAAGTTCCAGTGATAGTAAATCATTTTCTAAATGTCCACTTGATGTTTGAATTGCAGTTTCCTTTTCTTTGATATGACTTCTTGATGTAAGTTTGTTCGTCATGACCTCTAACTTTGATTTATATTGATCCGTTAATTTAGTCCAACTGAATATTTAATTGTTTTGGTCCTTTGATGTTTCTTCCATTTTAATTTTTCTTGTTTAAAATATTAAAATTCAGATGCCAAGGTACAAACTTGTTTGGCAACTTTATTTCTACTTTTTTTCTGAAGTGCTTAATTATTTATGAGACTTTGGAAGCTGAAAGCTTCTCTGGAGAATTTAGAAACATCTTTCTTTTCTTTTTCAGCTTGTGATCATTCAAGAAGGACTCACAATCAACTAACATCAAAACTGATTTGTTGTATCCCTTTCTCTGATCTTCTGACATGCATGATGTGCACTGATAAGAATATTCTATTTCAGTCCTGCATCCATCTAATATAACCTGCCAGCAAGGTCCGTCGTACCATACCGGCATTTCGACCCAGGCTCGGTATCGATACGGTACGGTATACCGTTCGGTATACCCAGGTGTACCGATCACTGTAGTACTGCCATAGTGCTACAGTGCACTGCTACAGTATTACAGTGCTCGGTACGGTACAGGGCGGTCTGCGTACCGCTGGCCTGTCGGACTGGTACATACCGCCCGTACCGGGCGGTACGGTCCGATACGGCAGACCTTGCCTGCCAGAACCATTTTTATCTGATTGTCTGCTCCCGTATGCCTTCGACTTCTCTAATCATTCTGTTGGATAAAACTGTGACTGACAGATGAAACCAAAACAGGAATAACAATTCTATTCTTATTTTGAGAAGCATCAACAACTAGATTATTCCAAATATATCCTTTACGAGGGGTTTAGAGCCTCCAGTTTTCTTAAAGAATCTAAACTATTCAAAATGACTTGATTTCCTGCTTGCACTTGCTTGTCTTTTAGTTATTCAAATTTGCATTATCTTCAAATTTGTTTTTCATGTCATTCTAGGGAATTAACAGGGCTAGATTGGAGCAAATGGAATTTCGGCTGAAAGAAGACATCTTGCGAGAAGCTGCACGGTATGCATATAAACATTATTCATCATTTTAAAGGAAGGTTCTGTGAGGTTTTCTTACTGAAAATTTGACATATCAGTTATGGGAATAAAATCCTTGTAACTGATGAACTGCCAGATGGCCAGATGGTGGACCAATGGGAACCAGTGATGCATAACTCTGTCAAAGCACCTTTAGAGGTACTTAAGTCGATGATAGTTGTATAGTTTGTTAAATGATCATAATTGTTTTCTTTGAAGCTCTTTATTTTTTCACATTTTTAATGTTCTGTCTAGGTGTATGAAGAGCTACAGGAAGAAGGATATCTTGTTAATTATGAGCGTATTCCTATTACAGATGAAAAATCCCCAAAAGAAGGAGATTTTGATGATTTGGTCAGATTTCTTATCTCTGTCAAATTATGAAGTTTTCCTCCTTTTTTTTTCCTGATTTTGACTTTAGAAGTATTCAATATTTAAAATGGAGAAACTAGAACCAGAAAAGGAAAGAGCAAATATGTAGGTTGTAATATTGTCCAAAGAGACATTATTTCTACCATTAGAAAACACAGAAGCTCCAATCTAGTGCATCTGTCTAAGAAGATAGCTGCAGTTTCAGATTCTGACCGAAAAAGAAAGAGAAGGAAAGAAAAGCAGAAAGAGGAAAGAGAGACGAGGACAGAGAGTGAGAGTGAGGAGATCAGAGGGGGAGACAGGAGACTGGAAAGAGAGAAGAGAGAGAGAGAGAGAGAGAGAGAGAGACTGTGAGTAGTACTCAATGAGGGGGATGGATGAGCAAAGAGAAGTTTGGAAAAGGAAGTGGACTTACCTCTTTCTTTCATGAGTGGTTGCTGGTTGCCAACTCTGTTCGATGCCAACCCCATGGTCGGTAGTTTTGCCATGGACTTTGGCTTCAATTCTTAGGTTTCACTTGCTGCCTATGTATTGGGGCAAAGAAGTAAGAGATAATTCTCATATTTTTCTTTTGCTCTTATATAATATATAACTTTCTAATATACGTAATTAACATATATAACATTATAAAATAAGCTTATATAGCCAGCCTTAGCAGTACAGCATGGTCTCTTCTTTGAGACCAAGATGGCTAGGGTTCGAGTAATGTATACCTCTCTGCTAGTAAGGGTTATTAAACTGATGGGTGCCTTGTGCACTGGCATAAACTTATACTATTAACTATTAACTTGTAACTTACAACTAATATTATTAACATATGTTAAGTTATAGCTGTCTTATATTATTTACTTACAACTTATGTATAACTAGTATGTTATTTATATCAAGGTCTGCCGTACCGGTCCGATAGACCAGCGGTATATGGATCGCCCTGTACCGTACCGTGCACTGTAGCACTATAGTACTGTAGCAGTGTGCTATAGCACTGTAGCAGTACTACAGTGCTCGGTACACCTGGGTGTACCGAGCAGTATACCGTACCGGTACCGAGCCCGGGTCAAAACACCGGTACGGTACGGTACGACAGATCTTGATTTATATGCAATATATTAAGTGTCAACATATATATATATATATATATATATATATATATATATATATATATATATATATCGGATTATCAGTTGTGTTATCAACTGTCATGCATATAAATATAGTGACTATTGTAGGTTTCATACTCGGTAGACTCTGATATGAATTGACCTAGTTGGGATTGAACGAGGGCGATCTGATCCATCCCACAATATTGCAAAATTTATTGGGATCAAAGAAATTAACCAGAATGGTTTATTTTGAAAAAATCACATGACCCTGGTTGATTTCTAGGAAGCAGATCTTGAAAAAAGAAGGAAAAAGGGTAGAGCCGCAAGCTACAAAGAAAATAGAAAGAGAGGAGAGTTGAGTGGATGCCAGCTCTGAGAAGGAAATGAGTGAGAATGCTGGACCTTAGTGGAACAGAGGAGAGAAGCATAGGAGGGCTTCCATGCTCTATCGTCACTATGCTTCATTTCTTTCATAATTGTCCATTTTCACCATTCTTGTTGCTATCATAGCTTGCCTAAAGGTGGTCCTTCAGCCCCTATATATGCAGCCCCCAAACAAAATGGTTTAGGTGCAGCTTGAAGAATTAAGAGTTTTCCTTTTTATTTAATAACCTGATATTTGAGGTATAATATATGTTATTTATGTATGTTTTAAATTTTTAAAAGTTTTTTATTTTTTAAGTTCTTTCTTTTTTAATAATTTTTAAATTTTTTAAATTTTGTTTTATTTCACTCTTATTGACCTTATCATGCCTATACAATTGGTATCATGTTGGTAGATCCTAATCTCGATTCCAATTTCGTGACATGCCGTAGTGTATTGCAGCAAAACTTTGTTTTCAATAGGTGCTCGAGTGTTTGCATAGGTGCTCGGGTGAGGTGTGGCAAGGCCCAAGCACCTCGTAACAAGTTCGAGTGAGGTGATTCAATGAGGTGCCAACCAGGCATGTGCCTTAGCCCAGGCGTTGGGCGACTCAGGCGTGCGCTCGAGCCTAATAAAGCATGCGTTTGATTGGGCTCTGATTGGGGTTCAATAAATTGGAATTAGTTAGCTCAACCAAACCAACTAATCAACAACTTGCTCACCCCCTCCCCCAATCGCACCCCCTCCTCCGCGCTCGACCAAGTGAAGACTCTAGTGAAAGAAACCCAACCATGAGCCTCATCCACCCTACGTTGTCGTCTGCAGCAAATTCCTTCAGCTTACACTGTTGACTGCGAGCCTGCTCTACCCTACCTTGTTGTGTGCAATGAAGCCTCTTTCATCCTCTGCTGTCGTGCACAACGTCTTCCTTCAGCTTATGTTGCCGATCGCGAGCCTCCTCTGCCCTACATCGCTATGTGAAGTTTCATTTCTCCCCAATATGCAGCTTATGCTGTCAACTAGCTTCATTTCGCTGTCGATTGCCACCTTCCTTTGCCCTAAACACCACCATAGCCACATGAACCCTACTTGAGTAGGAGAACCCAACCTTCCTCCATCGTGCCTTGTTGTCTTCCTTGGCACCCATCAACTGGTTACTTCTCCATTTAACCATCTCCTTTTTCTCAGTCTATAGGTAACAACAACAATTTTGTCGGAAGGTACCATCTAGCTTAGTTGGTAAAGACTTTAGTAGTTTATTATAAGATCGTGGGCTTAAATCTCACTTTTACCACTTACCTTTGCCAAAAAACAACAGTTTTGTTAAATGATCTCCTATTTCTTGTACTAGCTTGAACACTTTGTTTAATGATCTCCTATTTCATGGACTTTGTTAAATTATTAGGAACTTATAAACACTTTTAGGTGGGTGCACTATTAGGAGTTAGAACATAACAATACACTGTTTGGTAGATAATAAGAACACCTTGCTTTGCTCACACGGTATATATATTTTTAAATTATAAATAAATAATAGGTATATTTTTTTATATTTTAATATTCATGAGCGCTTTGCTTCGCTCAAGCAAGTGTATGGGCAAGCGCCTGGTGCCTCGGGCGTTTTGTCACCTTAGTGCCTTTTGGCACTAGCGTTTTTGAAAACACTAAGCCAAAGTTATCAACATTCAATTATTTTCTTTAATCTATTTTCTTTTATTAGCATCTTCTACTGTTGTTGCTATAAATAGTAAGCAAGGTTTGTACTACTGTCTGATGTGGCTTGGTATGAGTGTTGTTCATTGGTTGAACAACCTACCGGTACACAGACTAGTGTAACTGAGCCAAAGTTATCAACATTCAATTATTTTCTTTAATCTATTTTCTTTTAGTAGCATCTTCTATTGTTGTTGCGATAAATAGTAAGCAAGGTTTGTACTACTGTCTGATGTGGCTTGGTATGAGTGGTATTCATTGGTTCAACAACCTACTGATTCACAGAGTAGGGTAACTGGGTTGGATGCCCAATATAAGGCCTGTACCAGGCAGTTTATTTTATTTTTTATATTTTCTGTCTTTTCTTCAGGTTTTTTCGAAACATGAGAAGTACCAGCATATAGGCCACTTGGGAGACTGGTATGGACCAGTAGAGCTTCGGTCCAAGCCCTGACCAGTATGCTTCCAGTACATGAAATGATGAACCTGGCTAGTAGTCATGCTTTATCTACAATACAAAACTTGTTGATCTTGTAATGATTTGTGTTCTGATGACTGATTATCATACTGCTAATAATTTGATGAGGTTCCTAGTCAATAATGCATAATTCCAAGTTTTTTTTCTTTCTACTTATTAATGGATTTATAGAAGGGTAGACCTTAGTTTCCAACATACCTCCAGATCAGTAGCCTTAAGCTGATTCCAATCTGCCTAACCCTGTCTCAAAGTTCTTTGAATCTTCTTCTTGGTGTGTTTTCTAAAGTTTCTTCCCATGTTTTGGTTGTTTAGAACTTCTGACACTCTTTACATGCCACAATGTTGTGAAGATCACTTTCTAATGAAGTGTATTTGACAAAATAATTGAACTTGTTGTGGCCCTACATTTGTGATCCATTTGATTCTTCTGAATTTATTAACCAAGATTTCAAATACTGCTGTCATTTTGCTCCATGTGATTCTATCGGGTAACAAACCTAGGCAATTTTTCCTATAATCATGTTGTCAAGTACCATGAATGACTGATTCCTGTCATCTTATCAGAAAGTATGCTTTTGCTGAATTATGGATTCAGCAGTGTACAAATTAGTTTGGGCTAGATGAAGTGCATGGTTCTCAACCCCAGCACATTGGGGACTGTGCCCTGATAAACAGGATGCTGTCTGATAACTTGTAGCCCTACTATTTTACCTTTCTTTCAGAAAGGTACCTGTCTTTCCTATCATAGCCAAATTCTACAGGTTCAAGTAATGCATTATGAGGAGACCTTGGAGTTTATGCAATAGTTGTAACTGGAAGCTTTGAGAAAAATGATGCAATAGTTTTAGCATCATTGTATGGATGCTTATGGATCAGCTGCCTAATCCTCTGGGGAAATTTTCTTTTAATTGGCTAAGATCAGGAATTGTTTCCTTATTGCCAAATGTGATGTTAATGGACATATCTTGATTTGTAAAAGTTGGTGGAGAAGATAACATGGCATTGATGCAGCAGAAGTAAAAAAATGCAGTAAACTTAGGTCACTGCTCGCCTGCATTAACTGGAGATAATATATAAATGGTTGTGGTCATTTTATGCACTCATTTTGAGTTTCTATAAACTGAACTGATAGTCTAGTTTCTAAATATTAGTATTAGTACTCAACAAAATATTACTGGACCAGTATGTATAGGTCGATAAGTATGGTATGTCATGGTTCACCTATAAAAACTGCTAAAATTTTGCTTAATATGTTCAGTATAGATAGTTGTAAATTGCATACTATTATACGAGCACATGGTTGGACCAGTATAGTGTGGTTGGTAAACCATGATAACTGAAATATTGTTGATAATAAGCAACGAATTTGATGGCTTTGGAAATATGTAGCAGCCTTATAGTTGTGAAAATTGCCAATTACTTATGACAGGTGCATACAATCTCTCAAGTCAATTTAGACACAGAAATAGTTTTTAACTGTCAGATGGGGCGAGGACGAACAACGACTGGTATGGTGATAGCTACTCTGGTATATCTCAACCGAATAGGGGCATCAGGTAAGTTTCTATTTGTTTCTGAAATTTCTTAAGAACCTTTCAGGCTATTCATAACATGTCAAACCATCATACAGTATGTTTTGATTATATGGACAGCCTGATATCCAGAAGGTTTCTTGAAGAATTTGTCAAGTTGTTTTTGCAAATCTTTGTTAACTACTACCAACTTATTGCCTAGGGCAGATTACTTCCTTGTTAATCATGATCTTTAACTATTTCTTGTTTTGACAGTTCATCTTAGTTTCTGAATAGAAGTTGTGTATAACTTATTTTTAACAAATAGGTATTCCACGGACTACTTCAATTGGAAAAGTCTTTGCTTCTGATGGTGATGTTACTGACTATCAACCAAACTCTGAAGAATCAATAAGGAGAGGTGAATATACTGTAATAAGAAGTTTAATTCGTGTCCTAGAGGTAAAATCTTTTATGCCTATTCCATTAGTTTATTAATTAGATAGCTTGATCATCGAAAACATTATATTAAAGTGGCTTGTGGCTTTCTTGCAGGGTGGTGCAGAAGCCAAAAAGCAAGTGGATAAAGTCATCGACAAATGTGATTCTATGCAGGTGTATTTTAGCTTGAGATATGCAAAATTTCTATTTGTCTTCAACACACACACACACACGCACACGCACACGCACACGCACACGCACACACACACACACACACACACACACACACACACATACTTTTGAACTAGTATCTGGATTTAAACTTGGAGCTAACATGTTTCTATCATCTGTGATCTTAGTTTTTCTTAACGATAGTGTAATTGGCATAGTATTCAGAATTTACTCAATTTTTTGTTCAACAGAACCTAAGAGAAGCTATTGCTACATATCGCAATAGCATTCTTCGCCAACCAGATGAGATGAAGAGGGAGGCATTGCTTTCATTTTTTGTTGAATATTTGGAACGCTACTACTTCCTCATCTGCTTTGCTGTCTATGTCCACACAGAGAGAGCTGCTCTTCATTCGGTTTCATCTGATCAAATAAGTTTTTCTGAGTGGATGAGGGCAAGGCCTGAACTTTATAGTATACTTCGCCGGTAATTTTTAGTGATAAGTTTAGTATTTTATTTTATAGTATTTCTAGTTCGGTTTTATTTGACTAACTGAACAAGTTCATCTATTATTCTTGTGCCTGTAAATAATTGTTCATTCTACTCATGATTGTTAATATCTAATAACAAACATTGTTAACAGATTTTTCTTTCATTTTTCATCTGAGTTTGGCCCTGACATTTGCTCTGGGCATTTTCTTCGCCGCTTCTTAACCTTGAAAGACAAGCCCACTTTATTTCTAAATAAGCTTCCATTCATTTGATCACTAATGAAGGTAATGCTAAGTTGATTGTTTTCCAAAATGGAAGGGATGTTATGTTGTCTTCGTTAATTATTTACTGCATATTATATCTGTTTGTGCCACTGTGAGAAACAAGGAAATTTCATTTCCTACTTGCAATAATTGTTCTTCAGTAAAGTTTGAATTTGAGAGAAATGTCTACTTTATCAGTTTGGTGATAGGTAACATGTGAACTTGTTGATTAGTCCATATTTAACCTTGAAAGAATCATTTTAATTTGGATGAATAAATTACTGCAATAATCATGTTTTTACATATTGTTTTTTCATTTATTATGATACAATTGGTACTTTTACAGGTTGCTACGGAGAGACCCAATGGGTGCTCTTGGCTATTCAAGCTTGAAGCCTTCTTTAACAAAGATTTCTGAATCTACTGATCACAGTCCATATGACGTGGGTGTGGTTGCTGCTATGAGGAATGGTGAAGTTCTCGGAAGTCAGACAGTTTTAAAAAGCGATCACTGTCCTGGTTGCCAGAATCTTAGTTTGCCGGAAAGAGTGGATGGTGCACCTAATTTTCGGGAAGCTACTGGGTTTCCAGTTTATGGTGTTGCGAATCCCACAGTCGATGGTATTCGAGTCGTTGTTCAGCGAATCAGAAGTAAGGGCGGACGGTCAGTTTTATGGCATAATATGCGAGAAGAGCCGGTTATCTATATAAATGGGAGGCCTTTTGTGTTGCGTGAGGTGGAAAGGCCATACAAAAACATGCTGGAGTACACAGTAATTTCTTTTCTTTGATAGACATCTGCAATTCTACACACTTCCAATCCATATGTTCGGCAATAAAATTCTTGAGTAGTGATTGCTGACTTTACAATTAGAAAGTTTGATAGATTTGTGTAACCTTCACCCTTCTTTGATTACAACAATATCTACAGGCTAGATCCAAAGTGCCAGTTGCAAGGATCCTTTCCATTATTCAGCTCTATACTAGGACATTTCTCATGTTCGATTGCCTGAGGGCTTGCAGAATTGAATTAGCAAGGAGTAAAACCATAAACAAATTTCTTTTTCAAAAACATAATAATCATAAAATATGAAAATTTACTAGTAAATTTAAGATAGTTAAAAAATTGTATTTGCATATCTGATTTTAAATGTATGATATGGCACTACTATTTAGTAGGGGTAAATCACTCCTGAAATTTTCGAGGGATGGTTCATTCTCTCACGACATTGGTATCTGGGATCCACAAATATGTGCACTGTGCATCATATTTATGTTTATGTGAGAGAATCACCTATGAAAATCATTGAGGAGTCATTCACTCCTGCCAAATAGTGTTTTCGAATGTCATAATGCTAAAACATAAATCAATAAAATAGATCCTTTAAAGGAAATCATACTAATCTTGTAACTTCAAAAGTCAAAGGTGTTCCTTAACTCTGCCTTCCCCTGGGAATGACTGATGAAAGGTTAGAGGTTTTCTAACCTCTTTGTCTTCACTTTCCTATTCTCATATCTTCTCGTGCAGCTAATCTTAATTTTCCTACTTGAGTTTCCAGTTCAATTGGTATAAACCTGGATTAGTAAATTTTATGTTGATTTTGACCAGTTCAATTTGTATCAACCTGGATTAATCAATTTTATATTAATTTTGATCAAGTTATATTGATTCCGGTTGTTGGGATGAGAAATCTATTGATTTTGAGCAAGCCATTCTGGATTACTGAGTCACATTGAGCTGTCAAATCGCATTTTATTGTTTTAGAAGTCTTCTTGAATCTTCCTCTCTTTGGACCACTAATCTTAATTAACTCATTTCTCTTAATAGGTATATTTGTAGATCTTCTTTGGACATGTCAAACTACCTTTAGTTTTTCTGTCAATTTATCCTCAGTTGGGATTAACCTGATTATTCACAAACACAATTTTTCTTATGTATCTTCTGTTGCATCCCCACATATCCATCTCACTCTCACCAACACTAACTTTTTTTGGGTTCGCTTTGTGTAATAAAATTACTTAATGCTTTATTCCATGTGTGGTGTCTAGTCTTTTGATTCTCTTTAATGTGTAAAAAACAAAATATATTTTTTCTTGACTGTTGATATCAAGTTTTGGTTTGTCAGGGAATTTATCGTGAGAGGGTTGAGAGAATGGAAGCTCGGTTAAAGGAGGATATTCTTCGGGAGGCAGAGTTTTATGGTGGTACAATTATGGTGATTCATGAGACAGATGATGGGCAAATATTTGATGCATGGGAACATATAGATGCTGAATCTATTCAAACTCCATTGGATGTCTACAAACATTTAGAAGCCGAAGGTCTTCCCATTAAATATGCACGTGTGCCGATTACTGACGGTAAAGCTCCTAAAAGTTCAGATTTTGACGAAATAGCATCAAACATTGCTTCAGCACCTAAGGATACAGCTTTTGTGTTTAATTGCCAGGTACATATTTCTTGTAATTGCTTGGATCTCCTTTCTTTTTAGAGTTTGTACTAGATTCTGTTACATAAATAAATTTATAAATTCATGGAGATATTTCAATAATTTTGTCGCGTTACAGATGGGCCGCGGCAGGACAACTACGGGAACTGTAATTGCATGCCTCGTGAAGCTTCGCATTGATCATGGAAAACCTATTAAAATGCAGCAAGATGACACGTACCACGAGCACTTGGACATTGGCTCCTCAAGTGGTGAAGAATCCATAGGTGATAACGGACCACCTATTTCAGATCTTCTGAAATCTGTGGATGGAAAAGAACCACGTTGTACTTTTGGAATTGATGACATCCTTCTATTAAGGAAGATAACACGATTATTTGACAATGGAATTGAGTGCAGGGAGGTTTTGGATGCTATTATTGACAGATGTTCAGCTTTGCAGAATATACGTCAAGCAGTGCTACAGTACAGGAAGGTTATCAATCAACAGCATGTGGAGCCAAGAGTAAAGAGGGTTGCGCTAAATCGTGGTGCTGAGTATTTGGAACGTTACTTCAAGTTGATTGCTTTCTCAGCATATCTTGGAAGTGAAGCATTTGATGGTTTCTGTGGGCAAGGTGAAACTAAGATCTTGTTCAAAACTTGGCTGCACAGGAGGCCAGAGATCCAGACAATGAAATGGAGCATCAGATTACGACCTGGGCGGTTTTTCACTGTTCCTGTAAATTTCTTTATCTAACTTGATGATGTTGGAAAATGCATGTTTGTCTGCGCATGTTAAATTTCTTTTCTTCTGGTTATCCATTGTCTGATTAAAAAGTTATGATATCTGTTGTGTCTAGGATGATTCAAAAGCATTTTATGAAGCTCAGGATGGTGATGTGGTGATGGATGCAGTAGTCAAGTCTCGCAATGGGTCTGTCTTGGGAAAAGGTTCCATACTTAAAATGTACTTCTTTCCTGGACAAAGAACTTCAAGCTGCATGCAGTTTAAGGGTACACCACATATATATAAGGTATATTTTACTGGTCTAAATTGATGTAGTTAGTTCACTAAGCAGTTGTTTTAGCAAGTGCATAAGCTACTCCTATTTTGCTGTTGAAATTAGTTGTTGATAGTTTAGAAATATAAGTTAAATGTTGCCAAGGAATTTCAATGTGGATAACTGGAGGTGTCTTGTCCAAAATATCAATTTACAAACTTGCCAAATTTTACTCCATGTTACTCAGAGCTATATTATAGTATTTGTTAGGTTGCTCATATTCATGGTTTGCTGGTTTGTCTTATTTATCTATATCTTCACCTGTTGGGTTGGTTTATATCACTATGGCTCACCTTTATTATAAATAAATCATTCAGAAACTCAAGATAAGTTATAGCCTGCTTTGTTTCAGACAATTACATTAAAGCCTCCTATTTGCTTTATAAAGGTCATGAACTTTCAGTGGAACATCATATAAGTAGTAGTCTGATGTAGACTTAGATTCTCACCGAGCCGGTAGTTGGTTTATCAAACTCATTTACTTGTCTCCCTTTTTTTCCTCTTATATTTTTGACACCACCCTACTTTCTTGCCCTGTACTTAAAAAATTATATGCTGGCTTTGACATTTTAATCGATTTTAGTTGAAATAAATAAATCCTGTTGTGCAGGTTAGCATGATTATCGTCAGCATAATTAGCAATTTGCACAAGGATGGAATTGGGATCGGGATCGACAAGTGGAAACATGATTAATATGCTCCAATAAGCATATATTTATTCAATTTGGCTGTCACTGGTGGAGTCTCATGGAAAAGTACAACATCGTCTAAAATCTTAAATAATTCTATCAAAACTGCTCCAAGAATCACAATTTTCAATGACTTGCAATTTTTTGGGGGAACTTCCCAATACTTCACCATGTTCTTTGTTATGAACCTTGCAGCCTTTCTTGAGTAGTTTGAAAACCAATTAGTGACCACCAAGTTCAAATAAAACCCTCAGCTTTAGCAAGCTCTTCCAAGGTCTCTCTAGTATTGGCCAAGGGCCGAAAAGCCCCATAGTTTTCTACTCTCACCTTGTTGTGTCCTTTTGTCCTCCAATCTCCCCTCTCCCCTCTCACCTCTAGATCCTCTCTTTCTCTTCTCTTCTTCATCTCCTTTTCCTTCTTTGTTTTCATCGTCAAAAATTTGATGCTACTATAACCCTAATTGTTGGATGATAAGATTCCAAGTGAGATGATAAGACCCTAAAGTTTTATCGTAGGCTCTGATACCAAATGATAAGACCCTAAAGTCTTATCGTAAAATAAATGAAAGAAATGATAAGACCCTAAGGTCTTATCGTAGAAGAAATGGAAGAAATGGGAATACTCTGATACCAAATGATAAGACCCTAAAGTCTTATCGTAAAAAAGAAGAAGAGAAAGGGGATGATAATGATCGCTTCGAGGGGATCGGCCCTCCTTGATCGCTTCAAGGGGATCGCCCTCCTAGGGCTTGTCAAAAGACAGAATAGTATTTTTCATAGATTACTGAAAAGAAGCAGTTACATCCCTATTTATAGAGTTCCACCTAGAGTCCATTAGGACTTGAACTCTAATAATAAATAAATATTAAATAAACTTCTACTTGACTCTAACTGAACCAAACCGACTCAATAAACAACTGGACTAAACAGACTCAATAAACATTATTCAAAAGCTCAGAAAAAGGGTCCTAACAGTTCCTCCCTCTTCAAATCAGTCTTGTCCTCAAGGCTGAGCAGCATCAATCTCGGGGAGCTTCTCTTTCAGCACTTTAGCTATAGACTATCTGCAACGCATCACAACCCGTTGATCAAGTAAGTATGGTCTCCACTTTTTGATAGTGTAAGCAACAAGTTGGTCTTTCATTGTAGTAATCGTTGCATGAAACTTCTGGCCTTGTATAATCAATTTTATCTTTGAACCTTTGCTATCACAAGTGAAAATCCATCCATCAACGATCTTTACTTCGATTCTATCATAGTCTTCAATGTGGTGGGCCAATCGGTCAACAATCTCACTGTCCATAAAATTATTAGTGCTACCAGTATCAATCAAAACTATAATAGGCTGATGCTCTAGAGTTTCAGCAACTTTCATAGTTTGCGGGTTAGAGTAGTCGGCTAATGTATGCATTGTATGTACGGTAGGTTCAACGTCTTCATTAGAATTTATACCTTCATGATCGGAGTCCACATTCTTAGCTTTCGGCTCCTCTCCAATTGGTTCAATCATTAGAAGTTGCCCTTGTTTACATCGGTGCTCCATACTCCATTTTTCATCATAGTACAAAACCCTTGCTGATCTTTCCTTGCTAATTTTTTTCTCATATAGATTTGTAAATGAGATCGCAGCTATCATAGTGCGGGGTTGACGAGCCTTAACTTCACACCGGATCTCTGGAATAAGTCCTTTAATAAATGTATCCAGAAGTTGTCGGTCCGACCAATCTCTAGCTTGATTTGACAATCTTTCAAACCTACTCTGATATTCTAACACTGTAGAAGTCTGACAAATTTTGGCGAGCTGACAATCAATATTCTCATATTCGGATGGGTTAAAGCGAACAAGAAACCCTCTTTTGAATTGCTCCCACGAAGGAACTTCGTGGAAAGTTTCATACCAATCGTACCACTGGATTGCATCTCCCTTGAGCTGGATTGAGGCCACTTCTACCTTGGATTCTTCTGGGGTTCTGTGAAAACGGAAAAAATTTTCTGCCTTAGAGATCCAATTGGTTGGATCTCTATCTTTCCATCTCGGAAATTCCATCTTCATGTGTGAGTAATTTGTGTCACAATCTTGGGGTCCTTTTCCTGTATTTTCAGATTTGTGCAACGTATAACTTGAACCCCCAATTTATTGAAATTTGCTGAGGCTCACCAGTAGGCTCTTTTTAAAATCATTAAGTGTTTCTTGCAGTTGGTTCTCAATTCTGATTTCCAATGCTTCCATTTGTGCTTTCACCGAGTTATCAGTGGCCATTGCGTAAGACTGCAAATCTGTAATCTCAACTCCTGTTTTTGGTGTGGGTCAAGGGTATCAACACTGTCGATGTGAAGTTGCCGAGGAGGTGGACGCCAAGGGTAGTCTTCGCGGTCATTGCGTTGGAGGAAAAGTAGCTGCCTGTTTTATCATTGCATGAGGGAGAGCCCGGGGTTGGAAAAGGCTAATTGCGTTGATGTGGTCAGGCTGCTGCGACCAAAGGGCGTCGCCGAGCAGCAAGGGTTGAGGCGCGGTGATGGCAACCTGTGGTTGTGGCGAATATGCTAAGTAAGGGGGGGAGGCGTTGATCGCGGTAGAGGTTGAGAAGAGGAATCGGTGTTGCACGACTGCAAGGGGTTGAAAGGCAAAAGGCGGCGTACTGCTGCTGATTCTTTGCGTTCATCTGTTGGAGGGCGGGCGCCGCGAAACGAGGGTTAGTCGTTTCTCGGGAGCGGCAGCGGCAAGTGGATTCAATCGGCGGCTCTGGCGGCCAGAGAGGGTGCCAGCTTTTTTGTTCTTCTGCGTGGTGGTTCTTTGTGGTTCTGTTTTGTCACACCACCGAAGGAGTTGGCCGGAAGGATCTGGCGGTTGAGGAGAAGGCTACGGTGGTCGGCGGCAATGGGTGGTCATTGGCCGGGCGTAAGCGTTAGCGATGGAAAAAAAGGCGTGGCGTCGTCATTTGTAGGGAAGTTACGATCTTTGGAGATGGGAAGCGCGGTGCTCTGTTTATCGCGACCACAAATGAGCCATTTGGCGATGCTTGGCAACTACGGGTCGCGGACTTATTTGGTTTTACTTTAAGTCGTGCGGCACCACCAAGCGTGTCCGTCCATGAAAGTCGACCTCCCTCGAAGCCTCCCGTGGTTCCTTAGGTCCCACAAAAGAGAGAACAGACGGAGAAAAGGCCTTTACGGGATCCACAAGCAAACATCTCCGAAAAACACTTTATAGACAATGCAAATTACAAAGCGGACTTTCAAGCTCGAGCAGTTGACAACAAAGGGTAAAATGGTCCATTCTGGAAATGATCTCACTGCGTGTCCACGTGACACAACCTTTATTTACAAGCCTAAAGCGACCCGCAGACCCAACTAAAATGGGACTATCAAAGCCTTGGCCGTCCCCTACATCTTTGTCTAAAGCATAGGCGTACCAAAAGACACGGACATACATAAGCATTACATCAAACACCTGTTTAGAAGTTTGTCCGTGACATTCTCCCCTACTTATTCCTTCGACGTCCTCGTCGAAGCCTTTGTCGACAACTGCAACTCCTTGCCTCTGGTTGAGTCTTTGATCTTCTCCTCCAATTGCAATCGTCCCTTGGCTCCCAATTTGCTCTCCTTTATTGTTTTCGAAGTCGTCCGAACCTTTTGATCCGTCATGCTGCTTCAACTCACCAATGACTCGACTCGGTGTGGGGTTGGTGAGTTGTATTGATCTTTGTTGATTCTACGGATCCTTGAATGAAGGAAAAGACCGTCCTTCTTCTTGTGCGATCTCTCTCAAATGCCTCGTGTTGCTTGAGGCGGGTGGATGCTTGTTGGAGCTTTTAACGAGCATCGCCTAAAAACCGAAGGTTTGGGTCCTTCCTCCACAAAATTTGCTTTCATTGACTCTTTTTTTCTTAGTTGTCACATCCAGTAGGTTCACATCACTTAAGCTTTGATTGGCATTTCGTTGGGAAATGAAAGCGGACAATTTACTCTCGAGAAGACCGATCACCATTTGGTGAGGATTTGACAACTATTGTCTTCCATTATCTTGAAGGGTCTTTGAACTTTTGCAGAGCTCTCTTTGGATAGATAAGAGAATTGGGAATTTTCGGTTTAGCCCGTTCTCTTAAGGGTTAAGAAGGCAAAGGTTACTTGACTTTAGCCTCCTCGAGGTTGTACTCCATCATCGAGCGGTTCCGGGCCTTCGCGCTCTTTGCTCACCAAAGCACTTGAAGTGTTTGCACTCCTTGCGTTGAGTTAGCTCTTTTGTGATTCACCTTCTGATGCCATTGAACTTACGGAATGCGGGAAGTTTTCACCCTAACAGGTAATTCTCTAATAGGTTTAGTTGCCTCAGGATTGTACCGTCTTCTCCATCAACTCTGCCGCCTACTCCCCACGAGTAGCGAAGGTCTAGCCGCAAGCGTCTTGACTTACCGTTCCTTGGTGGTGCACTCTTGCATGACCCGAAGTCCTTCACTTTCGGCTATCTTGATGAAAACTCATTGACACCGGTCTTATGAAGTTCCTTGGCCTCGCCCTTGGCCTTGTCTCGGTACTTGGAGTTTGCCTCTGCGTGCTCTACCTCCTCGGCCCCTTTCCGCGACCAAGCGCTCTCCCTCCATGAGAAGCGAGGATCGATGACTTTTCGGAAGTCCCGCCTCTGCTGCGGTACCATGGCGTTGCCATGCCCATGGCACTACTATCCGTTGACTTCGCATCTGCATCCCTTTTCTTCCTGATCGATGAGACATGCCTGCGTGGTACTCCTCGAGTCCACCTCCATTTAGCGATGCTTGATTTTTGGGTAACTAAGTCCCTCTCGGACTCGTCGTTAAACTTCCTAAGCCCCTTCGACCCCCGCAGCAACACCTCTGTGTTCTCAAGCGACACCCTTTGGTCGATTGACAAACGGACGCAACTCCCATGCATGGCCTCTGCCATCGCGTTGTAGGGTTTCAGACCGATTATGTTCTCCTTAGCTTCCTTGGTAGTAACGTTTACTTTCGACCTTGTCCTCGACGACTTGTCGGGCTCCCTTAGCGAATATGAGCTCGGGCGATCCGACTCTCCGGTTGCCGATCATCATTTGTATGATCGAGTCCCTCCATGGGACTCTTTGGTACTTGCATTCGAACTTTTCCCTTGGTGGAACATAGCCCCGTATCGCGATGACCAAGGCTTTTCATCCGATCTGAAAATTCGATGCCGCCTTGCGGAAGACCGCCTCTGGCGGTACCATGACCTTCATTCCTTGAATCCGTAGCCCTTCTTGCCGTCGTGTTGTTGTTCACCGAAGTGGAGCTTCGATAGCTCCGATCGTACCTCAGTATGATCTAGTCCCTCGCGGGGCTAGGTTGTGTGAATCGCGTTGCCCGCGGCTTTCCACCACGATCATTTGCACCGTGTAAGCCTCTAATGACATCTCTATTGCATTCGATCCTTGTGGGATGAACTTCGAATTGTGAACCCGCCATGTGTGGCCTCTACCAATACATCGCGGGGTCTCTTCCACCTTCGATTTTGTTCGCTCCTTTGTGATCGATCTTCATTCACCCACTCTTGGGTCACACCCGCGATGAAGCACCGCTCTAGGGCGGTCGTAAGCCTAGTAGCTCCCTAAAGTCCCAGGCTTTGCCGATTAATGCACCATTATGCGGATCACGGGCCTCTACCCCTACCTAAAGACAATCTTATTTAAGACCGCAGCCTCCTTTATAGCAACTTGAATGATAACACTATGGCGTATTCTTCAAGAGTACCGCCTCTGCGTCCTCTTGCCCGTGCTAAGGCCCGATCCCAACTTAAGCCTCATGAATTGAGTCGCCTTAGTTCCTCCATCAAATGCTCCTCCAGAGATAAAGTGCGTGTGCTAGAAGCTCCCTTCGTCTTTGGCACCATCGCAAGATGAAGTCGCTCAAACAGAATGAATGACCCGTGGAACAACATGATCTGCTCTTGCCTCTGCAAGAGTTCGTATCCTTGACCTCGTCGAGGAAAGCACTATGCCTGCGGTCCATGTTCCGTCTTCTATCTTTGGCTCCCTTAAATGCGGCTTGGGTGCCGCCAAGTTACACCTAAAGTTGCTTCGCTCATCGTTTTTGCATTGAGTCGATGGTGGCCCTCGCGCCCACCATTCCGCGGGTCGACCCCTCCCTTGAGTCCGATCTCCATATCGACTCCAAGTGTGTCTTCATTTGTGTTGCTTTGGGTGGCTCCCCCCACTTGATCTCATAATGCATCCACTAATGCATTCTCTCAAGCGAGATCATGCGGCGACTCCTCGTGGCTTTCTCGGTCCATTGTAGCCGTGGAGTTGTTTGTTGAGGTACTCCTCGACTTGTGAGGTCCATCCCATGATTCTCCCCTCGGAGAGGCGGGACTTATCCCTCTGGATAATTTGTCCGTTGGAGCAACATCTCTCTTCGTTTCGGAGACCACCATCCCTTGGACTACTCCGTCTGGCGAACAAAGCGTGCATTGTTACGCCTCTTTGCAAACACACTTGCTAGATTGCGACTCCGCGTCAATCTGGTCCCATTTGCACCCTCGAGGCCTAGCAACATCTGCGAACTAGTTGCACCATTCAACCTCCCCTGCGGACGTATCCTTTGCATCTTAGAAGAGAAAGTTTGATGCTCCGTGGCGCCGAGTTTTGATGTCGCCTTGGGATAACCCGCGAACATTCCGTCGTCGCATATAAGCCCATGTATGAGTACCAAATTCTTGAGCTAGCAATTCCCTCACCTCGTGAGCTTTGATAACTCTTTTGGTGGTTGAGCAACTCATTCCACCTTGGATGGTCTCATCCTTTACCGGCGCCTCGCTTGCCTTGAAACCATCAAGTATAGTTGTCAACGCGTTGGTAGTAGCTCAAACTCGGCCATCCCAACCTTTGTGCGTTCACGTTCTTCCAAGCTTATCGTTTTTCGTGGTGCCTCTTGCGGCGAAGAGTTGGCCATTCCTCTGAATGCCAATCTCGGATGCGCTCCTCGGCGACTCCTCTTCCCTACATCTCCGTGCCGGTTTTCTCCCAAACGATCCGCGCAATGTTGATTGCCCTCAACTTGACCTCATTTAGGGTCCCCAGCGTTTGCGTGCTAAGTGTTTACATGAGTGCTTGTCCCGCTCGATACCATCATCACCGGACTTATTTGGTTTTGCCTAAGTCGTGTGGCACCCTTGCGTGTCCGTCCATGAAGGGTGCCCCTCGAAGCCTCCCATGGTCCCTTAGGTCCCCAAAAGAGAAACAGGATAGAGAAAAGGCCTCACTCGGGATCCACAAGCAAACATCTCCTAAAAAAAACACTTTATAGACAATGCAAATTACAAAGCGGACTTTACAAGCTACGAGCGGTTGCACAACAAAGGGTAAAATGGTCCATTCTGAGCGACAATCTCTCACACGTGTCCACATGACACAACCTTTATTTACAAGCCTAAAGCGCCACCGATCCAACTAAAATGGGACTATCAAGCCTTGGCCGTCCCCTACATCTTTATAAAGCATGGACATACCAAAAGACGGACATACATAAGCATTACATCAAACACCCTGTTTAGAAGTTTGTCCGTGACAGGTGGCGGCGATGATCGATCGGCCCGAAGCGGCGGCGGTGGTGGAGGAGTTGCCTGCAGCAGGCGGTAGAGAAGAGGAGCGGGGTTGCGGTGATTGGAGTGGGGGACGCCGGGCGGCATCGTCTCTGGCGGCGGTGGTGGCTCGGGTGGGGAGGCGGCGGTGGACTCGGTCGGAAGTGGGGGGCGTAGCCTGGAGTTCTTTGGGGAGGAGAGCGGCGGCGGATGGGTAAATTTTGGCCAGGAAGCGAGGGGAAGCAAGGGGTGCGTGAAAGCGGAGTGCGTGGTTGTGGTTGTTGCTTCTTCTTCTTTCTTTCTTTCCTTTTTTTTTTTGATAGCTACGACAATGAGAACACTAAGGATCGCCGCTCTGATACCAAATGATAAGACGCTAAAGGTCTTATCGTCGCTTTGATACCAAATGATAAGACCCTAAAGTCTTATCGTAGGCTCTGATACCAAATGATAAGACCCTAAAGTCTTATCGTAAAATAAATGAAAGAAATGATAAGACCCTAAGGTCTTATCGTAGAAGAAATGGAAGAAATGGGAATGCTCTGATACCAAATGATAAGACCCTAAAGTCTTATCGTAAAAAAGAAGAAGAGAAAGGGGATGATAATGATCGCTTCGAGGGGATCGACCCTCCTTGATCGCTTTGAGGGGATCGCCCTCCTAGGGCTTGTCAAAAGACAGAATAGTATTTTTCATAGATTACTGAAAAGAAGCAGTTACACCCCTATTTATAGAGTTCCACCCAGAGTCCATTAGGACTTGAACTCTAATAATAAATAAATATTAAATAAATCTCTACTTGACTCTAACTGAACCAAACCGACTCAATAACCAACTGGACTAAACAGACTCAATAAACATTATTCAAAGGCTCAGAAAAAGGGTCCTAACATGAGAATCAGCTACAATCACTTTGTATTTCTGGAATAGGTTGACTTTTTCCAATATTGGCCATCCTGATAAGTTCTGACAAATCCAATCAATTCCAGGCAATTTCATCAATGATTTGGTTAAATTCTTGGATCAAAAGGAGTCTGTCCGAATTAGAATCGGTCGATTTAGAGAACCATAACATTAATGGTGGCATATTCTCAAATTTTGGTTTTCAATCATTATGCTGGTATCTATGATCAATGTTTATAAATGGCAGAGGCATTAACCAACTGAGCTTTAAGAGAGATGCGGCATACCTTTACATGTTTTATATTAGGCATGAATCTAAAATGCATTTATTCCATAATAAAAATAAATTTAAACAAGAGATGAGGCATAAATCTAAGAGAGATGAGGCATACCTTTGATACCACCTTGCTCTGGAGAGTATGTTTGGAATTTTCTCCTTTTGTATAGTCTTCTTTTGACCCGTACCGAGAACACTTTTCAAACTTCTGTTGCTTTTCAACTTTTAAAACCAACTTGCTCACATCATTTAAAGACCAATATGGCTGGAGTTGAACCACTTTAGCAATATTATATTTCAGACTTCATAAGTATCTTGCAATGGTTTGGTCTTCTGTTTCCACAAGCTT